>VZTU01010375.1:14849-51412 GCA_013400835.1 Zapornia atra
CGGGTAGCAGGGGGGGAGGGACTCCTAGCAGAACCTGTAGTAGGCTCTGCCTGTCAAACATTCTTCATACCCTCTTAGAAACTACTAAATCTACTCTCTGTCATGGATTTCCCATCTACCACACACAGAAAGAGATTTCTACTTTCACATATGTAGTACCCATTGCCATCTTCTTTGTGCTCCTCAGGCATAAAATTTTGCTGTTGCTTATAAAATGCCTTAGGACATCATCATCCTGTCTGAACCTTTCACTGACAATTGCACATGACATTGTTTAGTTCTTGAAAACCATGGCCTATGCACCATGATATTGCCTTACATTTAGCATTATGAGCATGAGGAGCACTGAGATGGAAAATAAAATAATTTTCATATTCATCTTATTTCTTCACAATTTTGGGATGCCTATATGGTGGTTTCAGGCAGAAAGGGGAGTAAGGGCAGAAAAGGAAAGCCCATTTTACAGCTGTATCATTCAGAAAGGCAGTATTTTATGTGACAAATTTTACTCAAAAGAAACCTTCATTACTTGTAGATCAATGAAAAAGTCTGTAATAGGGCTTCAGTTCATGACAGAAATGACAGATTAGCTTTTTTCCAAGAGATCATTTAGTGACTGATGAACTACAAAAGCCAGATGTAATAAATAAATGGTTTCATAACATGCAAGTTAGAACCAGACAACACATTCTGGATCTACATCTTTTAGCCAATTTCATTAGAGTCAGCTGCTCTTGACTTTTCCTTTGGTCTCAGTTGAAGGAGTCAGATATCCCATATCTCTCGATATACCATAACTCATTAAAATTCTTTTTATCCTTAATATAGGTTCCACTTTGGGTTTGTTTGGGTTTGGGTTTTTTGGTTGTTTTGTTGTGGGTTCTTTTTATGGGAGTATCTGGACATTTTTGTTTTATTTTTGTTTTTAATGTTTTCCCCTTGAGGTTAACATAATGCTACAAAACAATCCAACAACTTTCATTCTCTGGAAAACAGCAAGAATATTCATTATCTGTCCTTGTCACACCAATCTAGTACATCTTGCACTCCAATATTTTTGGACAGTCAATTTCTTTACTAAGCACAGTTTGTGTTGATTTATATGTTTGACTCTTGGCGTTGGTGATCATTCCTCTTGCTGGAAGGATGGAGCTCTGTGTGTCAAACCTGCTCTGTCATTTGTCTCCAAAGCACTCAGCTACTGTGTCAGTACTGTGGGGAAAAACCCCACCCAAAAAACCAAAAACAAATCAAAGCAGTAGCAATGTTAACTCACCTAAACAATAGAAATAGTTGTGCTGGGGAAATCCAAATCAGCATAAACAGGCTTTGAGTATATATGACCACTGGGTGTCATTGTTTACTCCACCAAGTAACATTAATATCTGTAAACACAAAATGCAGCTGGATGCAGTCAACTAAATCTTTGTCTGAAATTGGCAATCTATTCTTTCATTAATTAGCTAAGAGAAAATACTATTTTTGCTTTAAAAAAACCAATTATGGATATATTGAAAGGTCTTTTGTCTTATCTTTTCTTATCTGATGTTTCTTAGACTTTGGAAGTTTGGTTTTATACACACATCCACTACTTATTTAAAAAAACACCAACAAATCACAAAATATCAAGCAGATCTTTTTATAAATACATTAAAGTTGTTGTGGAAAAGAGTGACACTATATTGCGATTTATAGTTCACAGATCAGGCACACTAAGATCCTACTGAGGGACATTTCTGTTCTCCTCACAGCATTTATCCTTCATTTGGTGAAGTTGACCAAAATACTATTATGCAGTGTTACAAGTTATTTTGAAAAATGGTGAGCTGTGTTTGAATAGCAGGTCAGTATGATGAAGTGAATTGTGTTTATTTTCCCATCAAGCAATCATGAATAAAATACGACAGTTAGCCTTTCAACTAGTAGTTGCTTTAAGCAATGTCAAACATGATTTTACTAAGTCTACGCTAGGCTAGAAGTTGTGGGGATCATCATGTCAATTAAATCAACTTCTTTCCACTGTGTTCAACAGCTCAATACACTATTTTGTTAGGCAGACCAGACCATAAGTGGAAAGGATAATTCAGTCTCCAGGGCCATTCATTCTCTAGTCAGACAGCCAACCTGAGTGCCAACAGTTTAGCAGTGTGAGTAGATTGGAGTATGTAGATACTTCTGCCTGCTCCATGATATGTTTCTAGTATGAATCCTATACTGTTCTGCATTAAATAGTCAGCAATTGTCAACATTCAGTGCTTCATGACATCTGAAATGCATCTCATGCTTTCACAAATAAATAACTTCAGCACTTCAGGTCATTTGCTCACTTTAAGTGGCAACTGCTGATTTTTGAATGGCTGAGAGAATATTTCATAGTTGGTTTATGTTACTGTCAAAAGATAAATTCTCATAAAACAAGGGGAAGCCAAAGGCTCAAAATGATTACAGGTAAAGAAAGCAAAAGAAAAATTGAAAACAGAAAGCATAAATTAAATGGAAGGGGTAATGAGAATATTACTCCTATCTTTATTTGTTAAATTTATCAGTGCCAAAGTATTTTCTCATTTCAAATTCTATCCCTTTACTATATCTAAAGAAAAAGGGATCTGATAGTCTGAGTTGTCCTAAGAAATAAAGGACAAAGTACAGCTGCCTTCTTATGACTGCCAGTTTCGTGCTCCATCTCTCGGATTGTGGTGTCTCTGAAAGCCAATGGCAAGTTGTCTCAGATGATGCAAATACTGTGAAAGCCTCAGTAGCCACAGAGGGATTAATCAAAATAAGAAAATATGAAGGGAAAAGACAAGACAAAAAGAAATGCAAACCAAGAAGTCCAGCTCAAAGGTTTTGCATCTGAGACAGTATTTTCATCTACTCATTTTCCCGTGAAAATATGGATCAACCTATATACACAGGAAAATAAGTTTTAAAGCCATTTAAAATTATTTTCCTTCCAGAAGTTTTGGTTTGGTTTGTTTTTTTTAAATTGAAGACACTCCTATCATAAAATACTTAATTTTTTCTTTCTCATTGGAAATGAGAGAGGGTTTTTTTAATAAAACATATGTTTTATCTTTTCTTTTTTAATTTTTAAATTTTCATGTTTAATTAATATGGAAGTTGTGAAGAGATGTAGATATACTAGTTCAGTGTTTTTAAAGATAAACTACATTGAAACATCTATGGTTTCTCTCACATTAGCTGGTTCCTGAGACTGGTCTAGAGTCTTTGACCATACTTTTGGAGGTAGTCCTTTTCAAGGACAGAAGCTCCTTCAAGTTTAGGAACATTTAATGCTGCTATAATTTTATTGTCACCAGACATTAGAAGCCTTTCATGTTTCCCTTGATCTGTTTTTCTCACACTTTTATACTATTTGACATACACTTTGGAATAAAGCACATGGTAAAACCATATTATATCTTAAATAAAGGCTTCAGCTCCTTCTTGTATTGAATCAGTGTCCAGATTAGAAGTGGCAGGCTTGAAAAATGTGAGTTTTTCCCAATTTTAGAACAAGGTTGAAAATTTGTGATTGACAAAAATTTGTGATTTTTGTTGATTTTAGAACAAAGCTCAAGATATTTCAAAGACAAACTTTAAAAAGCAACAGTCACCACCTCAGCTCCATGTGGATCTCTTTTCTGCTTCATGAAGAAGGTCCAGAGGCACTCTTAGTTTTTTCCTCCCTATGTTCTGTAACCCCAGACTAATTATAGATGCTCCGATAATTTACTTTTGAAGAATTATTAACTAGAAGACAGCAAATTGTTGTCAGAAGAGCAGGACTGATACGGGTTTAATATGGTGAATGAACATGTACTTTGTATGTATCTTGGAGAACCAATCTAGACAGAGCACTCTTGGGTTTAACGTAAGTATCAAATGAGCAGCTATAAGGAAGTCAGAATTTCCTCATCTGAAAGGCTACTTGAATTATTGTATTTTTTTTAAGGAAGGCATTTGGAAAGTAAAAGCCAGACTTTCACAAACATACATATCTCAGAAAAAAAAAGTCAGACAAATAGCTATTGCTAGAGTAATACTAATGGAATAAGTAATGGTCACTATTTTCTAGATCTTTTCATCATAAAAGAAAAATATGATTCAGTATAAATATTCTACTCTTCAGTCAGAGAGGTTATCTCAGAGATAAGCAGAATGTCAGCTAGACATGTTCAGTCAGCTCTGAATTATTGTTTCATCAAATGAGAAGTCACCAAGTGCTTTTAACAGCATCTGACCTGGAAACACTAGGCTGACGGTGCTGCACTTCACCTGCAGCTGATCTTCCGAAGAGTAGGTAAGTGTCAGTATGGGCTAAAGATCCATACAAACATCTCTGTCAAATCCTCAGTGGAATTTTAATTTTACTCCCTGACATTAAAAAAACTGTTTGTTGGCAAATAACATCTGCCGTTAGTATTCTGGGTCATCTATGCCATACCTAATGAGTAAAGCTACAATATACTCTGCATCCTTTGTACAGAAGCAAATAAAAATTGTAGAGTGTTGTAAAATTTCATTTTTATACTACACTGCTGCACCCTGAGTAGAGCTCATACAAATATTTAAACGCTGTTTCCTTTAATTTTTCAGTCATCAGTTCATTTAGAAGTACACAGGAGACTTGCAGTCTGGCAGCTTTACAAACGAGGAATGGTTTTTATTTTTTTCCATGTCAATTAAAAGTGATTGTCATGGATAGTTAATGAAATACCAGACCCTTCATAAGTCTAGGTTTTTTATAATCATACCTTTTTTAAAACTGAGCTTTGGCTTACAATTTCTGAGACTGTGTATCTGAGCATGTGTGTACTTCTTAGTGAAAAGATAATTTCAAAAGTCTGGCTAACAATTCTTTTGGTTTGTATATGTGTATGTGTGAGAATTATATGCATGTATATATATGAGTTTTATTATCCCACCAAAATGCTTTTAGCTTCTATTTTCCTCACAGGCTTGTAAAATTAAAGCCCTTAAAAGAATATGAGTGCTTTTCTCTTTCCCTTCCTCCCTTTTAATACACTTCTATTATTTTTTTTATAACATTTCTGCACTATTATCTCAGTGGTAGCAGGATTAGGTATTATCCATTTGCTGGCATCATAAGTTATGATTTATAAACTAGTATGGCTGTGGTAGCCATAACTTTTCTTTCCTTGCAAAAGAACAGCTCTGACAAAACCCCAAGTAAAATTGATTAATTCCCATCCTTCCCTTTAAAAAAGAAATCCAGGACTTAAAAAAATATAAGGATTTGGGGCAAGGCCATACTAGCCTACTTCTTTGCCTTTCTGTCCTGCAACAAACTGATGTTGCAATAATTATATTACAGCTTCCAGTATTGTATTACAGTCTACTGCTGAAAAATAGGTTTTGTGAATATTTCAGTTCTTTGAGTCTCAAGGAGTCAGCAAGCATAGGATCCAACAGACCTTCAGAGTAATAATCAGTGAGCTATTAAATTAATTTCCCATTTAAAAAATAAAAAAAAGTAAAAATATCCCAAAGTTACAGACCGGTGGTCTAACTTATCAGTAAACCCTTAAGCTTAATGGAAGTAGTAGGTCTTAAATTCAAAAAATTTGCACAGACGACCACCAAAATCCTTGCATAAGCTCCTGTAAAAACCCAACATATTTGGGTTTTATGTACTTATCCGAGGTCATTAAATGTTTCTATCACAGATTTCCTGATTATATGTTGATTTCCTTCTGAATTCCGTAATGTTCTTATAAAATAAGTCAGTAAGCATTTATCTTTTGCATCATCTGCTCAAAACAGATGCAAATGAAAAACAAATTCTATTAGACTCCCTTAACTGCTTTTCAAACAGTAAAAGTGCTTAGAGGTAAAACAGCACAAGCATTTGGTGTGCATTAAAGCATAACCAGACTGCAACATGCTGCTTGATCCCCATATAGACTACAATGGTAACTTAGACTCTTGTATCTGTTTTTACCTAAATGTTGTATGACTGTCTGTGTAGTAACAAACATTGTGATGCAGGTTCAACCAAAGACATCAAAATGCAGAGCTTTATTTGATGGGGTGATGGTTGAAGATTATAAAGGATAAAAGGATGATCTTTCACATCAAGCTTTTATGGCATCAAATCACATCAATTTAATCTATATTGTTACTTGTATAGGTCCTGCAGTGGAAGAAAATATTAAACTAAAAAAAATATATTTCCTGTTCCATGTGACAGCAAAAGGAATTCATCAGGTTTTTTTGCAAGCCCTTGACTCATTGCATAGCTAAATTTTAAAAGGTTCTGGGTATTTGTATAACTCCAAGAAACACTTTCAAGAACAAAACTGAGATACTGGTCTCGTGCTTTGTAATATACAGTGGCTGAGGGAAGACATCTTTCCCTATGCAAAGTAATATACTTGCTCTAGCTTGTCTAAAGACTTACCTTTTATATCTTTGGGAATGTTTACGTGTTTCTAAAACTATAGGTGTGAGGCATTGTTATCAGTGAGTCATAACTCAGACATGATGTTATGAGACACACTTTTAGTCTGCTTTAATTTAGCATTATTTACAGCTATACAAATATGCTTGTTTTTCTCGTTACCTATAGAGCATTAATTTTCCACTCTAATCTTTCACATGATTTCCACTGGCCACTTTAAATCCTTCGGTGAATGGGAATGAAAGGACTCTATCAGTGGCAGGATAAAGGGGTGCTAGGTGGTGGTAAAAGAAAGCCTCTCCTGCCTTTGGCATGTGATGTACGTTCTCACAGAGATATGCCCAGTGACAAGTGATCTGAGACAAAACATGAAAAAGAAGCTTTCCTCCATGTTGCTTGTAGGTATGCTAAATAAAACCCATTTATGCAGATATCATGAATACAAAATGTAAAGACTGCAGTGTCAGGGAGATTTCAGCCTGTCCCTGAAGAGAACTTGAGAAAAAATCTGTCCCATTGATGAAAGGAACCTGAACAACAGACTGTCTGCATCCCACTGTTATATATAGGACTCAGGAGGGCGGGAGCTAGTCATCTAATCATCATCACTAAGAAATATTTCTCATCACCTAGTCTCAGAGACTGCCAGGGGGATGATAGATGGGACACAAAGTGAAGAGGTGATGCGGTTCTGAAGTAGCAGTTGGAGACTGAGGAAGATATGCTAGATCTCACCAAATAGCTTGCTAGCTCTGTGCTAAAGCAAACCACAAACAAAGTACCTCTTGATTTCTTTTGTCATATGACACTGTCACTTGCAGCACATCTAAATAGAATATAAGCTGAGACAAATACTTTAACATACAGATGTTTTTACGAAGCTTCAGTCCGATAATATAACCATGTTATAGTACTTCATCTCACAGGAAGCCATTTGCCTCACATTTAGGCAATCATCCAGACAGAATGTGTTCCATCTCATATTTTTCTTGTTGCCAGGATAATAGGCAAAAAGAGACTGCTTTCCTTGTTTCATGCCTTTAGTTGGCCTTACTTTCATCTTTTCACAGATGGGGTCCCTTCCAACCCAGACCATTCTATGATTCTATGATCTCCTCCTACAGCAAGATGACCTGCTCAGTGGATGAGGGGAAGGCTGTAGATCTTGTCACCCTGGACTTCAGTAAAGCCTTTAACACTCACTTTGTCTCCCACAGCATCCTCCTAGAGAATCTAGCCTCTTATGGAATAGATGGATATACTCTTCACCGGGTTAAAAACTGGCTGGATGGCCAGTTTTGTGGTTATTGTGGTGAACAGAGCTAAAGCGAGCTGCCAGCAGGTCACAAGTGGTGTTTCCCAGGCCTCAGTGCTGGGGCCTGTCCTGTTTAACATCTTCATTAATGATCTGGACAAAGGGATAGGGTGCATCCTCAGTAAATTTGCAGGTGATGCCAAATTGTGTGGGACTGTCAATATATTGGAAGATAGGATGGCCTTGCAGAGGGACCCGGACAGGCTAGATCAATGGGCAGAGGCCAACTTTATGGGGTTCAACAAGGCCAAGTACCAGGTCCTACCTTTTGGTCACAATAGCCCCAGGCAACTCTACAGGCTTGGGGCAGAGTGGCTGGAGAGCTCCCTGGAGGAGGACCTGGGGGTGTTAGTGGACAGCTGGCTGAACATGAGCAGGCAGCGTGCCCAGGTGGCCAAGAAGGCCAATAGCATCCTGGCCAGTGTCAGGAATAGTGTAACCAGCAGGAGTAGGGAAGTGATAGTTCCACTGTACTCAGCTCTGGTGAGGCTACACCTGAAGTACTGTGTCCAGTTTTGGGCCCCTCACTACAGGAAGGATGTAGAGATGCTGGAGTGCATCCAGAGGAGGGTGATGACACTGGTGAAGTGTCTTGAGCACAAGTCGTATGAGGAACAGCTGAGAGAGCTGGGGCTTTCTAGTCTTGAGAAAAGGAGGCCGAGGGGAGACCTTATTGCTCTCCACAGCTACCTGCAAGGTGGTTGCAGAGGTGTCAGGGTTGGTCTCTTCTCTCAGATGTCAAATGAGAGTAAGAGAGGAAATGCCTTAAAACTGCACCAGGGGAGATTTCAGCTAGATATCAGGAAGAATTTCTTTACTGAAAGGGTTGTCAGGCATTGGAACAGGCTGCCCAGGGAGGTGGTAGTCACCATCCCTGGAGGTATTTAAATGGTATGTAGATGAAGTCCTTAAGGACATGATCTAGAGGTGGACTCTTCAGGCTTAGCATATGGTTGAACTTAATCATCTAAAGGGTCTCTTCCAACCCAGGCAATTCTATGATTCTATGAAATACACTAAATAAAGAAAAAGTGTGATAGAAAGAAAATATCACTCCAAATGGTCATCAGAATGGGTTAAGTGATTTAAGGTTACCAGAATAAGTTTTTTTTTTTTCTGACATCACTTGTAATCTATTTTGTCTAAGATAGGAAAAGAAATGTGTAACAAATTTTTTTAGTTAGTAGTAACTGCACTGATTTATTTCATTTGATCAATCAGACTTTTGATGTTACAAGCAGTATCAATCATTCTGCAAACATAATATGACACTTAAGCAGTATAGATATATAAAAAGTTTTTTTAAAGTGCCTCAATCATTTCTCATTCAACCAGCCAGACTGATTTTATTTTGATTATTGGACTACAGAAACTGGAATTTTTTTAGTTAAAAAGTGCACTTGCAGGGATTCAGTCTCAAAGGAAGTAACACTCTGCAGTCTAATAATTCTGTGTAACTTGCTGAAGTAGGAGACTCCCTCAAGTGGCTGAGGCCTTATATCCTTTACAGCTTTCCTTGAATGCACTAACCATTGACATTTCCCTTTGATCATATCCTGTAGTCTATTAACAAGAAATCAAACTAACGAGTGAAATCCACAGTGCATTGAAAGGCAACTGCAAGGCTCTCAGAGTTCAATGGTGACCAAGGTTTCACTTAGTTTCAAGAGAGGCATTTAACCCTCTCTGATTACTTAGAATTCCCTTTAATGGTACCTTGTTCACTTATTTGGAATTAGCTTAGTTTTTGCTACTCCTTCAACTTGCTTTGAAGTATTTTTGGAGAGGTCCTTTCAACTACTTTTCAAGATTGAGAAGTTTGCATAGATGATATCTTAAGAGCAGAGGAAATCACTTTATAATTATAATTCTCTGAAAATAGCATTCTGGCAGGATTTTTACTCATCTGTTCACTTCCAGTAATAGTCTGGAGGGTAGCTTTTTGAGATGGCATTTATCTTTACACTTTGATCTATTTCGTTGGGTTTGTTTGGTTTTGGGGTTTTTTTCCTTGCATTATTTGAGGCATTATCAAAGTTTAATTTTCTTCTATGATTAGCAATTTCTTCCTCTGGAGGATGTCTTCTTCTCAATCAGACAGAAATTGGCTTGCAAATTCCAAGGAAAGCAATTAAAATTCTGGCTGGTGTATGACCCAATGTTCTGTTGCTTTTCCCTGAGGACTAAAACCATAGGGGAGTTCCACAATCACATCTTACATAAGGAAGCATAAAACCAAAGTATGTAAAAGCCTACCAAACTCTTTCTACCACAAAGCAGACTTACAAATTTAACCATCCCACTATCTTCTTGCATTTATTGCCTCAGGTCATATCTGACTTTTAAAGTATTGATGTACATTCTGTTCTACTTCTGTTCTATGATACAGCTATTCAGATCCACATTGTCTAATTTGTGCAGGAAGCTGGGATCAGAAGCTCTTTTTGACCACAAGTGCCAATGTCTAACTTTTATAGGGGTATGAAAAATCATTCGGAGCTCTAGTGTATGTATTTTTTTTTATATTAGTAATTTTTCTTTACATCTCAGCATGTTTTTATTTATAGAAAAGCAATACATTTTTTTTAAGGTCAGAGACTAGATTCTTTAATCTTAATATTTCCTAAGGGCTTTTGAAAGTTTAATGAAATAGATATTCCTTATGAGATCTTGCAAGGTGAGTTAAGAAATGTAAGAGAGATTTCCTTAGCCTAGAAAAATAAAATAAATCATTTTGAGCCAGTTTAAAAGATGATTCCTCTGCAGTTAAATGAAAGGGTACAAGTGCCTTTGGAAGAAACTCTAACATGAACCTGAATTTTACATATATTTGTACGTTTTCTAATCATTGTCAAAAAGTCATTATTACAAATAGACAAACTCAATTGAATACAAGATTCCCTGTGACTGGGAGTATTCTATATATCAAACTGAGAATAATGCATACAGACCTGAGTTGTAGGGGTATTTTGATGCTTTTTTGATCAGTCTACATATAATTTTCCAATCAAGCCCAAATTTCAGGATGTTTAATATACTTTCTAATGTTTTATTACTTTAGACTTTTTTTCCGAAAATGGATTATTTAGTACACATATTATTATATTAAACAAGTAAATCCAGCTGGCAGTCTCAGAGAATAACAGGGTTTGTCGAATAGAAATGAAGAATCAGCTATGTGATTTTGCCATACAGGAATAAGTACTATAGGAAAATGAACATGAATTGACATTTTTCAGCAACTTCAAAATATTTATCTTGTTATTGGCAGGCTTTTACTGCCTAAACCCTGGAGAACATGGAAGATTTTTAGGAATTTCTTAATTTAACTACTAAAAAATCAAGCACAATATCAACAGCCATTGTGAAACATAACCCTCAGTACTACTAGTACTGCAATAGATGCATACCTTAAGTCTTGGGAGCAGCCTTAGCATTCAGATCCAGATCATTTAAGACACTTTCAAATATCCCTTGAAATCAGACAATTTTACACATCTAAATAGCTATCAATTATTTCTATGACTTGAGGAATCTTATAACTTCTGCTTTTGTTTGTTTGGAATTTGTAAAACTTTGCTGAAACCAAGTCCCATGTAATGCAGGTGTTCATCTTTGGTAGCAACTTTCTCACTCTCCCCAAAAGGTCTTGTATCAGGTGCTGTTGGATGGATCATGCTTCTTAATCATAGAATCACAGACTGCTTTGGATTGGAAGGGATCTCAAAGATCATCTAGTTCCAATCTTCCTGCCATAGGTAGGGACATCCTCCACTATACCAGGTTGTCCAAAGTTTTTAAGCGGCCTTAAATACTTCCAGGGAGGGGATGCCCACAGGCTCTCCAGGAAACCTGTGCCAATATGGTGACCTTCATGGTAAAGAATTTCTTCCTAACCTCTAACCTAAACCTACCCTCTTTCAGCTTTAAACCATTATCCCCTGTCCTATCACTACATACTTTGGTGAACAGTCCGTCTCCCACTTTCCTGTAGGACCCCTTTAAGTATTGGTAGGCTGTGATTAGGTCTCCCCAGAGCCTTCTCTTGTCCTGGCTGAACAAGCCTAACTCACACATCCTGTCTTCGTAGGAGAGGTGCTCCAGCCCTTGACCATCTTCATGGCCCTCCTCTAGACTCATTCAACAGCTCTATGCCTTTCCTGTACTGGGGACCCCAGAGCTGGACACTGTTCCAGGTGGGGTCTCATGAGAGTGGAGTACAAGGGCAGAATAACATCCTGCTGGCCATGCTGTTCTTGGTGCAGCCCAGAATACAGTTGGCCTTCTAAACTGCTAGTGCACACCACTGGTGCATGTTTTGCTTGTCATCAATCAACACCCCTAAGTCCTCCTCAGGGCTGCTCTCAATGCATTCTCCACCCAGCCTGTGGTTGTGCTTGGGCCTGTGCTGACCCACATACAGGATCATGCACCTGGCCTTGTTGAACTCAATAAAGTTTGCATGGGCCCACCTCCCAAGCCTGTGAAGGTCCCTCTTGATGGAATCCCTTCCCTCCAGCATGTTGACCTCACCACACAGCTTGGTGTCATCAGCAAACTTTCTGAGGATGCAGTCAATCCCACTGTCTATGTCACTGACAAAGATGTTGTCGTAATTTTGCATGGCTGGGTGCTGGTGAAGAAGTGGGGGCTGCAGAGGTGGCGTCTGCCAGAAGCTCTCTGCAGGCTCTCTGTGAAGCAGGCACTTAAAGTTTACCCACTTTAAACTGGCATCTGTGTTTTCAAGTACTTAT
Source organism: Zapornia atra (assembly GCA_013400835.1). Lineage (NCBI taxonomy): Eukaryota > Metazoa > Chordata > Aves > Gruiformes > Rallidae > Zapornia > Zapornia atra. Next base: position 27,343 of record VZTU01010375.1, read on the forward strand.
TTTATATCTGTATGTCAGCATTTTGTGCCACTAAGAGTTCATAGATGTATCTCACAATTCTGTTAGCATATCTTGTAATTTATTTGTATAAACTAGGCCATAAAAATACAAAACACATCTAAACGTATCCAGATTGGAAAATGTAACTGGTAGTGTATGTTAGCAGTCTCTCTACATGTTTATATGCTTTTGAAGCCAATAATGAAAGACTTCCCAGCTGTGTCTGATGCTTGATTTCCCATTTTTTTCTCATGGTATTACACCCAAAATAATATTAATTACACTGAAAATTCATATTACTTCCTTGTTATTTATGTTCATTGTATAGTCTTGAAAAAAATTTGAACTTGGAATAAACTTGAAGTGTACAAGCTAATAAAAACAGTTCTGTAAGTGAGAACATACAAACATAGTGAAGGGAGCCAACAGGACTGACTCATATGTGATTGGAACACCTAAAGGCTAACTAACCAACTAGAGTGAAAACTTAATTTCCTGAAGTTTTAAACAGTTCTCTTAGCAGTTTGGGGGAATTAGGTGTTTTTTACATGAAGTACTAAAGTTATTTTAGCCCTATTGGCATAGCAGAATTAAAACCCGAGTCTTTCAGATTATTCTTTGGAAATATTTAAGTAAGATAATGATTAAATTAAGCTGGACAGGTGAACTTGTTTTCCTGAGCCTTGCTGGACAGAAGGCCATCAAATATATTCTTACATGCAGAATAAATCTAAATAAGTTAAATTCCTCTTTCCCCTTCTATCTGTCTCTTTCTCTCACCTTCTTTTCCATCTCTTCCTCCCCATGGGTTTTCTATAGTAACCAGAAGCTACTCCAATAGGTCTCCTTAATGTCGCTTTCAAAGTCGCTTCAGGTAAGATTAATCAGAAGTATAGAAATATATTTCTGATTTACTGACCTAGAGTGTATTTAGATTCAAAGTAAACATCATAATTTCTAGAACAACATCATAGAATGGAGGTCTAAAACAAGCTGGATGAACTGTGTCCTAGAAGAGCCTATTTCCCAACATTCACTCTAAAGGCAACCTCAGGTCATAGATTTCCCGCATCAAGAGGAAGGAAATATTTTTTTAAAACTTTAAGTAGCTGTATTGGGCACATATCTATGTAAGCTGATCATCCTAGATTTCTTTTGTAACCAATATATAAATAGACATTTTTGGGGTGAAATTCTGTCTACACAATTCCTCTGTATAATCTAGCAGGTAGGTAAGATGCCCTCCTTCTCCACCAGTAAATTAAATTGATATTCAACTGAGTCGGAACTTGATCATGTACTATCCTGGTAGTGAGGTGATACAAAATATTTGTGAAAATTTGTTCTCTAAGTTAAGCACATATTTCCTGATTCCTTGAATCTCTAAAGTGACTGACAAATGATTGTAGGCAGTTTACCTTTTCTGAGAGGCTCTGTGGTGGTTTGGTCAGCAACAACTTCCGTCTTGAGCTGGCTGGTATTTGATCTGTGGTGCCTGCAGAGAGCTTCTGGCTGCCTCTTGCAGAAGCCACCCCTGCAGCTCTACCCCTTCTCCACCAGAACCTTGCCACACCAAACCACAGCAATGACATTTAATGAAAATGGAAAAACTGACTTCTAACAAAAGCACATACTAATCAAACAGTCGCATGGTTGGTGTCACCAGAAGTTAAACATGAATGTGTATATTGGATTGAAAAAATATTTGTTATTTGTGGACAACAGTTCATCTCTATATGATTTCTCCAATGTATGAAAACTGAATAGGGATCATATGTAGGGTCTATTTACTAGACAAATAGTACTAAATACAGCAGTTTCTCATAAAGTGTTGTTCTATGTGCAACATATTTAGGTAGAGTGTAGAATATCGACCCTTATGTCCCAAATAATTTTTGAAAAATTATCCTGAGTAAAGACAAATTCCTATTTCCATTCAGACCTGTCAAATTATAGAATAGCACTGAGGTCTCCTATGAAAAGCTGTGATCAATCATTAAGGTAAAATTAAGAGTTTTGTGTGCTTTATGGGAGCAGAAATTACCATCCTTTGAAAAATAATTAATATATACCCATCCACATTCATTGAAAACTTTACATTTACCTGGAAATCTGCTGAATTTTTCTTCTCAGCTGAGCAGATGAATTGACGAGAACTTTCAATCTCAGAACTGGTCTGCTTTTGTCCTTGTGAAAGTTTCAGAGAACTCTTGAGAAAAGGTAGCTGAGGCAGTTCAGACCCAGCATGATGCATGAGCTTAGGTTGAAAAAAAAATTAACTAGAAAACCTTTAAGATCTTTTTGTATTAATCACTGTTTTCCTCTTTAGAATTAATGATTCAAAGTCAGCATGGTTTTGTCCTTTATGGTAGGGGTTTTAAGACACAGTTTGAATCCTTGTTATATACTCATGAGGATGAAATCAGGACAGAATTTGAATTATTTGATTCCCCCATGTATATATTGACTTGTGGCAAAATAATTTTGTTCAGGTTAAAACAAAGGACAATACAAAACTATCAATCACACAGGAGGACAGATGTTGCTACAGACTGGATAAGCTAATGAGAACAAAAAGTTCAGGGGTTTGATAAATCACTAAATATCCTTTGCTTCAATGTTTTGTATGCAATCATTTCATTTACAAAAGTGAAAGAACCATAAACTGCAGCAGTTAACATGTCAAGTCACTTGGCATACCTTCTGACAGATCACTTAAAGGATTTTTTTGTGTGGTGCCTGAATTACATTGCCAATGTCTTGAAAAAATTACACAGCCACATATACATTCTATATGCACAGTACGTTATGTAGTATGTACATGAAAATTGTACTGAGTTGTTCTGAATGAAAGAATGCAAACATACATCCTTGTTGTCCTTTATTATGTGTATATGTTTCACAATTAATACCAGTATAGAAAATATAAATGAAGACGTTATGTATCTTTCTACTTTAAAGCACATTAATAACGGCCTATGTCTGTGGCAAATATCTGTCACTAATTAATTTGAAAAACAATTAATAAAAAAAAAATTATTGAAAATGTCACAAAACATAGCATAGAAAAAAAATAGAAAAAAAATATATGGAATTTGGTCTTCACACTTTTGTAAATACAATATAGAAAAGATATGCATAGGAAAAACAGTAGGAAGAAACACCACAAGTTTACCTTTGCCGTGAGATGAGAGACTGACATGCAAAAATATTTATCTTGCATTTTTATCTGTAGATGTCATTACAGAATTATGCCAAAAAATGGGCAAACTTATTTAGAATTATGAAAAGGATTACTGAATAATTAAAAAATACAGTTCTGTACTTCTGGAAAAAATTACTCCTTAAACCAAGTTTGTCAAAAAGCTGTGAGTAATGCGCGCTGCAAATTAGGTAGTTGAATTTCCATATTGTTTGGTCTGTTAATCCTCAAACAAAAGAACTCCCATAGAAGTTAGGATCACTTTCACACCTTCTGTACTGTCAAGATCTCTGACAGTACACTAGAACCAAAGCTTCTATGTATCTTGTAGCATAATTCAAGGTCACAGATATGGTCTGCCTGCAATTCATTATCTAGACCATTTCCGTTATAGCAGAGACAACAGAAATTAAACAAATGTGACAAGAAAGTCAAAGGAAAATACCTTTGATATAACAATAAGCGGGAAGACTAGACTCCAGTTAAATCAGTATCCAAAATTTACTAGTTTTATTAGTCAGGAACGAATTCGTTTTATTATTCAAAACCAATGCAAATTGACATAGATGCATCAAACCATCTGGCACTTAGAAAATTATGGTGTAAGAAGTTGCCCATCATCTATATTTTTTTCTACATAAATGATCTATCTTTCACAAAGTACCACATGTTGAGAAAAAGTAGCCCAGTTTACATTATTAACACAAGCTTTCTGAAATCCAAAAGACTAGCTAGAGGATATTTTTGTGTACCTTCCAGCTAAATTGAATATCTAGCAAAATTCACTTTTATCTTTGATTCCTTCACAACTTTACTTCAGCGGAGAATTTGATTGTGGTATTTTTGGGTAGGAAATTTATGGACAGTTGTAGATTGTTTTATTTTGATTTTGGGTTGTGGTTTGGGTTTTTTTGTTTGTTTAGTTTTTTGGTTTGTTTTTTTCAGTGGTACTGAATTACATTAAGCAATGAAACTAAAAAATAATACCTGAGACAGACATAAAACTAAACAAATGTGACAAGAAAGTCAAAGGAAAAATACCTTTGATATAACAATAAGGGAGAAGAATAGACTCCAGTTAAATTAGTATCCAAAATTTACGAGCTATATTAGTCAGGAATGCTTCTATAAAAAATTAGATATTAGTCCCAGATTTGAAACCATAGGGTTTCAAATGCAACTTAATTCAAAACTAATGCAGCTTAGGTTGTTGTAGTAACTATGTAGATTACACCATTGTTGTGAGCTTGTAAAATGTGTACTATGTCTCATAAGACAACCCTTCTGAAAAGGTGTTAAATGGTATTAAAACACATTCAAAACCTTCTTGCTCTTTAACATTACTAAGTCAATAATAAAACCAAAGTACTTGCTCACATTTTATGTAATTAGAATATCATTTGAGAAGTCTGTTTCAGAAATGCTTGTTTGGGATTTCTTGCACCAATGATAGTTTGGAACAGTACATACAAAATTCTGTCAACCACAGTTTGCTTAATAAGAATTGTTAGGAGATATATTTTACAGATAAGTTTTTCCTTATTCAGGGAATTGTAAAGCAAAATGTAGAGTGAAAAAGAATAAGCGATTCTACTTATAATGGAAGCAGTCTAGACATGCTACACAGTACATTTGAACACACAGATAAAGAGATTTGAATCTGGTTTTGGAGGCAGGGAAGAGTGATAGAAAGAAAAAGAGGAAGGAATATTTTGAGAATCTACAATCACCTCTGCCTCATATGATATATCATTGGATGTTGTGGTTTGGCCCCAGGTGGTGGCTGAGCACCAGGTGCCACTTTCTCAGCCCTTCCCCAGCAGGACATGAAGAAATTGAAGACAAAGGAAAACCAAGGAGTGGGATAAGGGCAGTTTGCAGAGATGGTACAGGGAGAGGGAAAAAACAGGACCTATGACAGAATACATAAAGGGTGATAACACAAAGCACTTACTGCCCTAACAAATGACCACTCAGCCCACACTTGGACTGTCCTAGCCAGAGCCACTGCCACGCCACGCCACGACCCCCAATCCCCGCACTGCTCCCTGAATAGCCTTCCTTTATGTGGAGGTGACATAACTTGTGAAAAACACCCTTGGCCTGCTCAGCTCACCTATGCTGGCTCCTTGTGAAAGTTAACTCTGTCCTTGATGGAAAACAGGACAGATGTTTAGGAGACACAACCAGAACAAAACCTACAGAAACCAACCCAGCAATGAAGTACTTCCTCTGAAATACAGCGTTTTGGTCAGTACTGCTACATTCTGATCACACAGTCTTATCAGCAATGATTTCCTGATTAACAGGAGTAGCTAATCACAATTCAGAAAAATGTATTATTTCCTGGATCTAGGAAACATGAAAGTTAGGTATAGTTCATAGACACCCCTTCATATATCTATTGAAGACGTGAATTCATAGTGGAATAATTTTTCTGCTGCTCTGGTTTTGAAATGGAGTAACAAAAATGAAAATTGGCTTTGAAATCAGAAATGTTGAGTTCTTATAAGCTCTTTCCAAATGTAAAAAACAATTACTTGTTGCTTATCATTATTTAGATTTTAAAATCAGTTGTGACAGGTCCTTATGTAACATGTATGATGCTTTTACACTGATGTAGTTCAAAGGTAAGATTTTCAAAATTGTTCTTTCTTGGATTAATTACTGTCTCATTGAAACCAGAAAGGAAACTAGGCTGATACTGACTGAACATTTGATAATAATATTTTGGGTGACTGTCTCTCAGTTTGAACAGATTTAACTGCCTGGAGAATGAGACGCTATTTATCTTTGATTAATTCTAGAAAAAAATATTAAAGAATGTTGTGTGTTAAGAGGATACAGTCAACACTCTTTGAAATCAGTGTGGGTTTTAACTGAATAAAGACTGTGAGTCTAGACCTGAAAACAGAGGAAACAGCATTTTTTATTATTTTATATATCCTTCACATTCTCACCAGTAGTCCAGATGTCACTATTATTTGTAATGAGACCATATCTTACAATCTATTTTTGTCATCTTTTTTTTCTTTTTTTTTTCTTTCTGGTATCATCTGGGACATGTTCCAACATTTGTTCATTCTTTACTCGAGTCCATAGAATTCTAATTATTTATCAAAACACTAAGTGGAAAGATGTTAAAGATTCTGGAACTGAAAGGGACATAGTGGTGAAATTACCTTCATTTTTCAGATCCTCACATTGTGTAATTCTTTCCATGATTTGAAAAGAATCTATGTCTAGTCTATTTAATCTGAAAAATTGTTCATAAACTCCTTGAGCTAGGAAGCTTATTCAAATATCCAGCTTTCCTTTATTCATATGCATACTCAGATGTTTTATATACTAACTTTGTTCCAGTATTCCCTGTATGTTAAGTTGTTTTTGAAATAAAATTTTGTGAGTGACTTTTCATTATATATTACTGGTTTTCAGTTTGTTTATTTCAGTCTTGTCCTCAAAATCATTCATTGTATCTTCTTTAGTGACACTTTTAAATGGAAATCATCCTTTCTGAGTTGCTACTATTAAAAGCCTTTAACATATCCTCATTTTGATTTTGGGTTTGTTTGTTCGTATTTTTTAAGAATAATAGCATATAAGGTTCTGTTCAGTAAAACTCCTGATTATTTTTAAATAACTTTTGAAAAATGGTACTGCCAGTCCAATGATCAAGTATTAATTTATACATTTAAGTAAATGTAAGGAATGCAAGCCCCTCATGCATGCAAATACATGCAGTTCTTTGGTAAAATCTATGTTTGGCAATATGCAAGCTTCTTGGTGTTAATCATAATCAATGACTTAAGTGCATATTTTTCCAAATATTTACTATAAATTTGACTTAGGTGTTTTCTTGGGTTTTGCTGCATTTTATTTTCAGTCATGCAATTCATTTATTGAGACTGTGTATTGGGAGACAGACTTTTTAGGGTAATAACCTGTAACGGTACAAATCTGTCTGACTATGAAGAAATTAACATTAAACTGCTGAGCAGAATCTTGGTTTAGCTGTACCTATTAATTCTTGAATTTCTTGGAAATATACTCCATGGACTTTGTCATTTTAGCATTTTTACCTAACAGTTAATATTGCACAGTGAATGGTTTGTTAGAACATATGTTTTCTCTTTTCAGTAGCTTTTTAGTCTCTGCTCAAGCTTTGCCTTCATTTCTGATATATTCTCTTCTGTCCCCAACTATAACCCAGTGAGGCATAATAAACCTAAATTCTTAACACATTTTAGGGTGAGTATTATTGTCAGGATATTGTTATACATATTCCTTATAGCTTGGGGCCTTCATTCCAATTCTTACTACACTCAAGAGATCTCATTTGGATCTAATTTTGACTTAGATTGGGAATATTTTCAGCACAACCCAATGAGTATATTTGAAATGAAGGCACACGCTGTGCTGGGTGGGAAATGACATAATGCAAACAAATCTGTTGTCTTCAAAATAGCTATAATATCTTCAAATCAACCTGAAAGTCACTGTGTTTTCGATTTTCTTGCTGTTGCTGTTAAGGGAGTTTTGTATTCTGAAGCTTAGTAAATATCATAAATGCTGCCAGAAAAGACTTCAACAAATGGTTTTCATTACAAAAGTCTGAATGAAAAATAAGTAAATATAGTGAATAGCAATGATAATGCAAAAAGGATTATGCCCTCTGGTAGCCAAAATATTGATATCTAATCTTGTCTTGCACTGAAGGAAAATGACTTTGCCCTACATGAATGTGAAAAAGTTGTAAATCCTATACAAAGTCTTTAAACCTTTAAACCAGGAAAAAATTACCTACTTCTCTTGCATACACTGCTGTACTTAGAATTATCATAACATGGGACAATTCAGGCTGGGAAGGACCTCAGCAGGTCTTGGATAGGTCAAGCCCCCTATCCAAAGCAAGGCCAGCTCTGGTCTCCTCACAGTTTGGCCTATTTGGGGCTTGAAGCCCACAAAGGACAGACGCGACACAACCACTCAGAGCAACCTGCTCCACTGCCAGTCCATTGTTAAGGGGAAATTCTCCTTACACTCAGTCTGAAACTCTCACTCTCTCACCCTCCTGGCCTGCACCACTGTGACCAGACCACATCCATCTCCTTGATGACCTCTTGTAGATGCTAGGAGTCTGCTTGGTGCACTGAAATCATCCTTTCTCTAGTCTAACCCAGCCCAGATCCACCAGTCCCTCCCCACAGGGCAAGTGTTCCATCCCTTATCACCTTGGGGGCCCTCCACTGAGCTCTCCACCATTTGTCAATGTCTTTGTTACACTGGGGGACAAAACTTGACATGATCTGATAAATACCATGTAAATGATTGACAATCCTGACCCTCAATCTATGGAACACATGCCTGTTCATATAACCCAGGAGCTCCTGGGTTATAGGGACTGTGGGTCTGTTTAGTTTGGAGAAAAGAAGACTTAGGGGGGACCTAATTAGTGTTTATAAATATCTTAGACATGGGACACAGGGGGAATTGGCCAGCCCCTTTTCAGTGGTCTGTGGGGACAGGACAAGGGGCAATGGCTGCAAATTGGAGCACAGGAAGTTCCGCACCAACATGCGGAAGAACTTTTTCCCAGTGAGGGTGACAGAGCCCTGGCACAGGCTGCCCAGGGAGGTGGTGGAGTCTCCTTCTCTGGAGATATTCAAGTCTCGTCTGGACGCCTATCTGTGTAATATGAGCTAGGGAGCCTGCTTTGGCAGGGGGGTTGGACCCGATGATCTCTCGAGGTCCCTTCCAACCCCCACGATTCTGTGATTCTGCGATTCTGTGATTCTTCACCACCATTGCTATTAGGGCACACCATGGGTTCACATTCAGCTCCCTGCCCATCACTACTCCAGGAGCTTTCCTACAAAACTACACCCCAGCTCCTTGGTCCTTTGTCATTACAGGGGCAACTATTTGCCTACATGCACCCAATAGTGATTCATCATTTGTACCTGTTGAATTTCATGAGAACAAGTTTACTTATTATTTCAGCTTCTCTAGGGTGATAGATCTGCTTTCAAGTGTACCAGCTTGTTACCCCAACTTGGACTTATCTGAAAATGTGACAAGAATGCAAGGTCAACAATGAAGATGTTAAAATAAATAGGTTCTGGTGCAGACCCCTAAAGTATCAGTTTGTCACTGACTACCATGTGGAGTGCTGTTGATCACTGGACATCAAGGGCTGAAACAGTGGGCCCTCCACAAGGTGACTACTAGGGCAGGGCCTCACCATCCAGAGCCCATCCCAACACCCCAGACAGGGGGAAGGACAGGAATGGGTGCAACCAGGACCAGCCCTAGCACAGGGCACCAGACACTTTAATGGGAATGGGGAAAGGCTGAGACCAACCTGGAATGTAAGCCCATGTGTAGGAATTCAGAATCAAGCCTGGCAAGAGTAACCAAGATCAGACACAGCTCTGTGTGAGCTATCCTACTATGTCTCTGTAATCCAAATTAGTTCGTAGTGCTGTAACTGTTTGCTGACTGGGTAAAAGTTCGCGTATCTGATGTCAGGCAGAAAGATTTTGTTTTCTAGGACCACAGGACTCGCTGTGAGGATCAAATCTTCTTGGTAGTGATGGGAGCCACCTGACTTAAGTGGGGAAAAATTATCTTTGCCAACAAGCCAGCTGATTCTCTAAGGAGAGCTTTAAACTAGGATTGATGAGAAGGGAGACCTTGTTTAATAATCAAATGAGGAAGTGGTAGATGAGGTAAGGAAACAAAGGGCCTGGGGTGATGGTAACAGAAATGACATGGCAATCAACCAAAAAAAGGGTAAAGCAGGATCCCCTCAAGTATAGATATATAAATAAGGAAGGGTCTACGGGGCAGCCTTATTAGAGAAGGTCTTATGCCCTTTCTGGGTAATCAGAACACTTGGGTGACTTTCTGAAATGTCTTTACAGTAGTACTCACAGCATGGGAAATAAATGGTATTATAAACCTCAGTGAGGTTATAAGGCTATGACCTCAGTGGGATCACAGAGATGTGTTGGCATAGCTTTTAAGACCAGAGTGCTGCAGTGCATAGATACAGGCTCTTGGGAAGGTTAGATGGGAAATGTGAGGACAAGGCTTTGCCTTTTATGTGAGAAAGCAGTATGGATTCATGGAGTTCTGCCTTGGATGAGTGATGAGCCAAATGAGAATGAGTGGTTCAAGATTAGCAGGAAAACAGGATGGGTGATATTGTAGTGGTTGTCTGCTATAAAATCCCTGACTGAGGAAAAGTAGAGGAGATCTTCAGAAAACTGGAAGAAGTATCATGGCCATAGGTCCTGGTCTTCATTGGAAAATTTTACCACACTGATACAACACAACAGGAGGTAACAGGAGGTTACTGTATTGCATTGATGACAGCTTCCCAGTGGAGATGAAGAGCTGATGAGGAGAGATGATCTTCTGGATCTGATATTTAAAAACAAAAAACCACTCATAGATGATGTGGAGGCTGAGAGCAGTCCTGGTTTCAGCAACAATAGGTCCTGAGAGGAGTGAAACGCAAAACTCAGCATCACAGCCCTGGAATTCAGAATAAGCTTCAGCATATTGAGGGATCTGCTTGGAAGAATCCATGGAAAAAGGCTCTGGAGAGAAAAAGGGTACAAGGCAGCTGGCTGATCTTCAAGGATCATATCTCCAATGTCAAGAACAGTCCATCCTGATGACCAGGAAATCAAGCAAACATGGCAGGAGGCCTGCATGGATGAGCAAAGAACTCCTGACAAACTCCATGTGGAGTTCAATTTGGTGATGGATGTGAAAGACAAGAAAGCCTTCTACAAGTATTTATACTGTATATATGAAAGACTGCCCTCTGTAAGTATATCAGCAGCAAAAGAAGACTAGGAAAAATATGGTCCTGATGCTGAATTGGACAGGAGCCTCATTAACAAAGGACACAGAAAAGGCTGTGGCGTTTAATTTAAACTTGCCTCAATATTTGACCTTCAGGAATCTGATGTCTCTGAAACCAGAAGAAAAGTCTGGACTTCAACAGGATGGAGAATAGGGCTGAGTGGAGTCTTATGCATTTCAGCAAGGATAAGTATCATCTTGTAACTGGGCAGAAGTAACCAAATATATCAGTGCAGCTGAGGAATGAGAGAAGGGCCTGGGGTTTCTGGCTAACAAGTTGAACATAAGCCAGCAATGTGTCCTCCAGATGCATTCAAGGACCAATGTGAAAGTCCTTCTTAAATGGCGCAGCCCACAATTGTACACAGTACTCCAGGTGAGGCTGCGCCAACACTGAATACAGAGAGATAATCACATCTTTTGATGGGCTGGTTATGCTGTGTTTGATGCACCCCAGGATGGGGTTTGCCCCCTTGGCTGCCGGGGCAAACTGCTGACTCATGCTGACTGTTGACCAGCACCCCTAGGTCCCTTTCTGTAGGGCTGTTCTCCAGTTACTACTCTCCCAATTTATACTTGTTTCTGGCCTTACTACTTCCTAGCTGCAGAATCGAGCATTTTGACTTGTTACATTAATTAATGGAGTGCTCCAATCTATCTAGATTCATCTGCAAGGCCTCCTGCCCATCAAAGAAGTCAACAGCACCTCATAGTTTGGTATCATCAGTAAACTTGCTAATGGGGCGTTCAACTCCCGCATCCAGATTGTTAGTTAATATACTGAACAGGACTGACCCTAGAACTGAACCCTGAGGAACATCACATCCTGTCAGCCGGATGTGGCCCCATTCACTACAACGCTTTGAGCTCTGTTCTGACAGTTCTTCACCCAGAACCCCATGAACCTGCTCATCCCGCAGCTGGGCAACTCATCCAGAAGGATGCTCTAAGGGACAGTATAAAAAGCTAATAAAGTCCAGAAAAGCTTCATCCACTGCCTTCCCTTTATCTACTGGTGGGTCACCTTATCATAAGAGGATATCGAATTATCAGAACTTTCCCTTTGGGAACCCATGTTGACTGTGCCTGATGATTGTGTTATTTTTTAAAGATCTTTCAATAATATCCAATAGAATCACATTTCTTTCCAGGAACTGAGGTTAGACTTACAGGTCTGTGGTACCCTTTTTTGTAAATCAGAGTAACAGTGGCTAGCTTGCATTCAGCCAGGAAACACAATGCTCCTTACATCCAGGCTCAGTGTCTCAACACCATTGCATAATCATTCCACCTCAGACCCTTGCCTCTCCTTACATGGTGTGGGGCATCTCTTTAAAGATTTCCCCCTGCCAACACCCTGCTGTGTTCTATATTGCTAAGGGGATTTGTGGTCAGCTTTTAGCACAGGCTGGAAATAAGATCAGTCCACAACAATGCTGATCGCCCTTCTCAGCAGTTTCAAGCCTGGTTTTCCTGTTAGCTCCTGATCTGAGGCCCGTGTCAGGATTCAGTTTTCCTCTGTTCTTGCATTTCTTGTTCTTTTCACCATGACTCATCACAGTGAGACCCTCTTTGCGTTTGACTCAGCTCTTGGCCAGAGCAAATTCATTATATTTCTGCATCACCTCAGATGGCTAAAGGTGAATTCATCACATGAGCAGTATGTATCTGAACAGGGAAAGAGTCATTTCTAGGAAAGGTCCCTAAATGTGAGAATAAAGAAAAACTACTAGAGAAGGACAAGTGTGTTTTATTTAGTCTTCAGTGTCTGATAATGTAAACTAAACCTGTTTTCAAAGTCATCATTCAAAATAAGTTTTCAAATATTAAAAAAAGGGTTTTTTTTCTTTTGTACATGTTTGCTTCTTTTTAGCTTCTCCCGTTGCTCTTTGCTACACTTTTTCAGAAACCTAAAGAGCAATTAAGTGGTTTTAGTCTGATCCAAGAAGTTCATTGCATAAAAATTTTATGGGCTGGTCATATGCAAACCACCTCCTATACTGGGTGACTTGTGAGAACTAACAAGGTTTCAGTTGTTGATCTGACAGATGCAATGAATTAGAACTGAAAGTAACAATCAGTGTATCAGGTATTTTCCTCATAGATACAAAAGGAAAAGATATTACAACACTTCTTCACAATGTAATTTTAACATATTAGGAAAAAAAAAAAGTAAGAGAGTCATTAGTTTCCTCTGATCCAAAGGAATTTGGTCTATTTTCTCCAGTAGACAAGTCATATCTATCTGTATCCTGTATCTATCTGAAAGTATTAATTTTTCTATACTTGTATCTATTAGGATATATTCCAAAATTCCAACCTTTTTAATAAAAAAATAAAGATTAAAATATATTTGATCATTATAATCTTATTAAGAAAAAAGGTTGGTAACAGATAACACTAATGATACCTCTATACAGGGTATGAGTTCCATTTGTAGAAAGTACTATACATTTGTAAGCCTATATAAACTTTGCATTAAGATAAGTTTTTGAAAGGCTCATAATAATTTCATTGTCTCAAAGGCAGTTCTTAGATTTCATTAAAAGAACAATTTTCGAAACAGAATATATTAAGCTTTTGAAGTGACTTGGACTGTTTCCTAGGTATTCTTTTGTTTGGTTGTAGAAGACAAAGGAAACCTAGAGACATTACCTAACTCCTTTGCTGGTGAGCTGGCAGTAAATACTGTACTAGAGGCTTTCATAAACAATTTTTGTGCACAAATATACATGATAAAAATGAGTACACGTTAAGGATTCAATTTCTTTTCTTACATTACTTTTTACATTTTGCTTAATAAAAAAAACAACTGCAAGTGAGTTTTAAATGCTCCCATGTTATATATAAACAAAATCCCATCAGCTTCTACATTCCTTTAAATTTGAAAGATTTAGGCTTGTGCAGGTTTTTTTTTGCCCTGGCAAAGTGTCAATAAGCAGATTTGTGCTTCACTCTATTGTTCAAATTACATAAAAACAGTCAGTTGTGTAAAATTTTTTGATTGAGATATTTATATATTTTCCTGAACTTTTAATTGCCTATAAGATCAGATTAATAGTAGCTTTCTGTATTTTCATACTGAGTAAAAACTCAACAAAAGAGAATTAAAATTTGATAAGCAACTTTGTTGGTGCTTATTGTGCAGGGACAAGTCTAATTAGAGGGAAAATTAACTATCATTAAAAATCGTGATGGCTTGACTCCAGCCAGCAGTCAAAGACTGTGTCCCTTACTTGGTCCTCTGTCATGCAGGATGAGAAGAACATAAGAGGAGAGCTAAAAGACTCATGAATTGAGATAATGACAGTTTAATAAAGAAAGCAAAAGCTGCCCACATAAGCAAAGCAAAAAGAGGACCTCATTCACTACTTCTCATCAGCAGGCAATGTCCATCTACTTTCTGGAAACCTGGGCCTCAGCTCATGTAGCTGTTACTTGGGAAGATTAATGATATAACCAAAAATGTCCCATTCTCTTCCTTTTTTTTCTTGAGCCTTTAATGATAAGCATGATGTCATATAGCAGAGAAAATATCTCTTTGGACAGTTTTCCAATGTCAGATATCTCATCTGTGTCAGCTCCCAACCCCAGCTTGCTTTGGGCATAGGTGTAAGAAGAAAGGGGTTTTGTTCTATACAAGCACTGTTTAGCAACTACAAAAACTGGTGTGTTACCAACACTGTCTTATCCACAGATGCACTGCACCATGTGGGCTTCAAAGGAAGAAGCTAACTCCATCAGAGCCAGATCCATTACACATGTATTCAAGGAACAAAAAAAACCCCCAGAAAACCAGAAGAATTGTGTTTATGCTTTTCCACTTTACCTTTTACCATAAAATGTTTATCCCTCTTTGGAAAAAACAGTATCAATGATCTGGAATTTTCAAAAAAAGTTTTTAGCAGTTATGGGTTTCAGTATAGATAGAAGGATTACCAGATTTACAAATCTCAATGCAAAGGAGAACCACTAATTTGTCATACCTGACTTGACTGCTATGTCATTACCTTTTAAGTTATTGCTAACTAGGAGAAGCTGGACAGAAAACTGTTGGAGAAAGATCAAGTGCTAATTCAAGTTTCATCTATGTGCACAGCTACAGCCTTGAGACAGATACTTAGGAGGGAAAGCTACAGATATTGACTTCTATCTGTTGTCTTAAAACAACACAAAAGCACAAAACCAAGACTCTATTTCTCTTCCAGAATTGGATATCTTGCTTCTGGCACTGAGTGTCAATTGTCACAATCTAAAAGCCTGATTGTTTTTTTTTATTAAATACCTGCTGTGCTTCCAGGAATCATGTCAGTAAATTATGTTTTCACAGCAAACAAATTTAAGATCTTCTAGAATCTAAATATCTTCTGACTAAAAAACCCTAGAAGCTGAATGATAATTTTCATTTGACCTTTCTGTTGCATGTTAATTTAAATGCTGTGCAATACTTATTTCAAAGACATTTTGAAATGCTGCACCACTATAGTATCAAACCTTTCCAAGGAGTCTTCTACTCTAATTAGAGATACTGCAGAAGTATCTTTCAGCTTTCTAGAAAATCCCGTCAAACAGACAATTAAAACCTTTCAAGACAGTTTGAAGACAAACTAACCTCTTTGTTATTATCCTCTCATTATCTGTCTCAGAGACAAAGGAAAAGAGTTAGTAGCAAGTCCAGATTTAGTGTTTGAGACTCAATCATGCAGGACAGTATGATTGCAGGGAAACTATGGAAATGACCTTTTCAATGCTTTTTTCTCAAGGTATTCCCTTGAACAGTTAAAACTATAAAGCACTGGCAGTCAACCCTAAAATTGAATGAAATCCATTGAGTGTAAGAACTGAAACAAGACCAGAGAACCAGGGATGATTACTCAATAGACCATTTTAGTCCTATGCTTGTAGACAGTGACTTGAGATGGCAGGTGAACTGGTGTGAAAAAATACAAACTCATCCTTAAACTTTCATCCACAGTTTAAATTAAAACACTGTTTAAACTCTGAAACACCACTTTGTGGTATCACTAAAAGAAAACTCCTATTAACTGACTCACTGTTTGTGTGTGTGTAAATGCATACATACACACAAAGCTTTTATTTTTCATGGTAGCAATGCAGATTTATTTGTATAACAGCTATGGTTTTAGTCTTCAGGAGTTGAAATCTTCATTACTGTCATTGAAAGGGAATGTATTCTGATGTGCAAATATTTGCATTTTATATGAATAATTACATTGCCATGATTGGAAGAGTATTTTTCTGAAGTCTTAAAATTATTCTTTTTCTAGGAATAAACCATACTCATCCACACTGTTGTCTTTTTGTTGATGGCATGGTACTTACTGTAACAAAAAACTGTCTCGAAAAATGTGAAATAGTTTAAAACAGAAAGTATAAAGGTGTAAAATCAAAATCAATGAGTGTATTTGGTGCAGGTGTCAATGTAGCAGCAGGGCAGGGCTGCAGGAATGGCCCCTGTTTAAGAAGAGACCAGAGGCTTCCCCATGCTGAACCCAGTTGGCTCCAAACAGACCCACTGCAGGACACAGATGACACGTCTCCCTACATCAGCCCTTCCTGCACCCATGGGGCTGGGAATATATGTCTGGAGTGAAGGAGGGAGGTGGAACCTGGTGAGGGGAAAGGTGATGTTTTTATGTTTTTTTACTCTCTAGCTGATTATGTTTTAGTTGACAGTAGATTAAATTCATTTTCCACAAGTGAAATCTTCTTTGTCCTTGATGGTAACCAGTAAGCAATGTCCTTCTCTTTATCTCAACCTACTAGTGATTTCTTTGGTTAGATTTTTGGGGTTGGTTTTTTTTTTCCCCATTTCCTTCTCCCCTTCTGCTGAGAAGGAAATGAGTGAACAGCTAAGTGGCCATTTAAGAGTTAGCCAACGTTGGCACAATAAGAAACTGTGCTACAAAAATGAGAAAATTATTATTAATCTTGATAAGAACTCATAACACTGGTTTTCAGATGTATCAGTTAACCAACTATTAGTCCTTCAAGCAACATGAACAGCATGCTTATTAACTGTTACAGCTTCCTGGCATACATCTATCTTTTGGGGGTAACTAGAAGATATATGTCAATGGAGTTTGGTTTTACAGAATCACTAGGTTCGAAAAGACCTTTCAGAACATCAAGTCCAACCATTCCCGATCTAAGCTAAACCATATCTCTAAGTACCTCATCTACCCTTTTTATAAACACATCCAGGGAAGGTGACTCAACCACCTTCCTGGGCAGCCTGTTCCAGGCCCTGACAACTCTTTCAGTGAATTTTTTTTTCCTAATATCTAATCTAAACCTGCCCTGGTGCAGCTTTATGCCAGTTCCCCTTATCCTATCACCTGTCACTTGGCTGAAGAGACTGTCTCCCACCTCTCTACAACCTCCTTTCACCTAATTGTAGGCAATGATAAGGTTTCCCTTCAGCCTCCTCTTCTCAAGACTAAATATCCCCAGTTTTTGTTTTCTCCTACTTTTGCCTTGTCTACTTTGTCAACTCTCTAGTTGATTTTTCCTATTCAGTCAATCCATTGCCAATCCCTATAAACTCCAGAGGATATTAATTTAGAACATTCTAATTCAATGAACTCTAGTAATACTTGACATAGTTTTGCTGTGGCTTGACAGGGGAAAGATTTGTTGCATTTAACCACATTAAAATGTCATGGAAATTGTCTTCCTTGAAGTACATGAGAAATAGAAGCAGATGCATACCAATATGAAAGGCACAGTGTTGCTATAGAACTTTAACAGAACTTTAACAATCTTCTAAAATGTAATCTCTGAGCTCAACTGATTCTCAGAAGCCTCAATAAGGTGGAATTATGTTTCAATTCTTCAGAAAACTAAAACATAATGGTACCTTCTCATTTTTGGTGGGAAAGATGGTGGTTTTTGTTGTTAGGTTGAGATCTTTTTTTAGTATAACATTTGGTTTGTTGCAAATTAATCTTTATTATATTGTTAACAGTGAAAAAAATTTGTACAAAGATATCTAAATCCTCCATTTTTATCAGTTTCTGCCTCTGCTATTATCTTAAATTTGAAAAAACCTAAACATTCCAACATTCAAACCCCCCAAAAATGGGTAGAGAATGAAAATACTATTACAGACAGTAATAAGTATAAAACAGGACCAAAGTTTTCATAACAGTATTTTGATACTTAATCTTTTTCTTCTTCACTTGCTTACCTGGATAGCTTATTCCAAAAGTTTGTCTTCCAAAGTAGTGCTTGATTCAAAAGGTAGAGAAATTACCAGAACAACAAAAGATAATTTGCTTAAAATAATTTTTAAGATAAAGGCATCGTCAGTGGAATATCCTTGGGTTTGTTCTTGCATTAAACCTGTATACTGTTGGTTCCCAGTTGGCATGCTGCTTTCTTGATTCCCTTCACAAAGATATTTCTCCCATGGCTTGACTTAACAAGAATATCAGAATTTAATAGTTTACCTTTATGACCTTTTTTTTTCCCTTCTTAATGGTAATGCCACAAATGATCTTTCAATTTTCTTGAACTGTAAGTATGGAAACCTTGTTTCAACAATGTCAAAATAAAGCAAACAAACAAAAAATAGTATAAATAACATGTATGCATTGAATCATTTATGAATGTAAGCTATACAACATAATTATGTTTTATATAATAGGGAGAGCAATTGATGGAGGAGACATGGAAATACATTTTAGAGGACAAGATTACATTCCTATGATATTTTTTGTGGATATAATTTGTTATTTTATAAAAATCAAAAATATCATGAAGCAACAAAAAAAAGTTGCAAGAACACCAGCTCAGACTCTCAAATCTGAAAATATATTCACAGAATTCACAGAATTGTAGGGGTTGGAAGACACCTCTAGAGATCATCGAGTTCAACCCCCCTGCCAAAGCAGCCTTCCTAGGACAGGCCGCACAGGTAAGTGTCCGGATGGGTCTTGAATATCTCCAGAGAAGGAGACTCCACAACCCCCCTGGGAAGCCTGTGCCAGGGCTCTGCCACCCTCACTGTGAAAAAGTTCTTCTGCATGTTGGTGCGGAACTTCCTGTGCTCCAAATTGAAGCCATTGCCCCTTGTCCTGTTTCCATAGATAACTGGAAAGAGGCTGGCCATTTCCCCCTGTGTCCCACACATTAAGATAACACATTAATAAGATGCCTTCTTAGATGCCTTTTCTCAAGGCTGAACAGCCCCAGTCCATTCAGCCTTTCTTTGTAGGGGAGATGCTCCAGGCCCTTAATCATCTTTGTAG
The DNA here is from genome assembly GCA_013400835.1 of Zapornia atra. Taxonomy (NCBI): domain Eukaryota; kingdom Metazoa; phylum Chordata; class Aves; order Gruiformes; family Rallidae; genus Zapornia; species Zapornia atra. Next base: position 46,696 of record VZTU01010375.1, read on the forward strand.
CACTTCACTAGACTCTTTACAAGAGATCCATGTTTGTTTTTTTAACCAGGAAAATATACCACACCTAAGCAAAAGGAAAGCAAAAATAGTCAACTCATACAGCAATAAGCTACTTATATTTTATTTAAAAGACATACAAAAAATATTTCAAACTTTTAAAATTAAATCTAAAATTAATTGCATTTTTCACTTTACAGAAATGGAAATCAAAAAAGAAGTAAAAGCCTCAAAGAATGGCATTTGCCTATTATATCTTATTGTTTTGCTTAGTTCCTCAGAATAACTAGTTTGCTCTGGCAACTATTTAGTTTGAATACAATAAAATAATTATAAAGTGTTAGCACATGATCCATATCAAATTCCAGGACTGAGATGGCTCATAATTTTGTTTCATTGGGATGTAATTGCACTTTTGATATAGTGTAAGAGTAGGCCATAAATAGAAATCTGATGAAGTATACAAGGCTTGGATTTAATTTATACATAGGCAAGCCAAGACAATTTTTTTTCATAGTTGAGGGTAACTCACATTGTGGTAACTATTGTCCATCAACTACACCAACAAAATTCCAACTTTCGATAATATAAACTGCAGTAGAGTGTTGAATTCAGCCATGAGGAATGATCCAATATATTTTAAACAATAACATTTAAATATTTACGGTTTTATTGTAAAAACTTTAAAAAGACTTCCTGTGGCTCTCTAATGTTAGCCTAATGCTAAACTGGATCTATATATGAACTCACAAATGAAAGGCATTGTAGCTTCACTACTGCAGTTATGAAAACAAAAACTTTCTGCAAAAGCGAATGGGATAGTTGACACTGAATATGCCAGGCTACACAGGACAATGATTTTGCAGCCTGGTGGGAGCTAAGCTGGGACATGTGAGTTCAAGTTCTATCTGTCATCACACTTGCAATTCAAAATGAAATTTCTTTAAAGTAAAAAATTGGAAGGAAGGCACTCAAAACGTTGACCAATGCAACAGCACTTTACAGATGTGCCAAAACTTCCAGGAAATGTTCCTAGAGTTCAGACAGAAAGGGAATGAAATTCTATGTCAATATTATTTTTGAACATTCAGAGGAAGGTCCTTTACAATTCTTCAGTATGAATTCAAATGAGGAAAAAAAAGGAAAGAAAATATATGCAGATGCATTTCATTACTGCTAGCCACAGCATATAACAGCCTAACACTGGTTATCTGATGAATTTTGTTTCATGTACTTGCTATACATTCCCAGATTATAATGGGAATCAAACACCTACAGGATATTCAGTAGAAATGTGAAAAGGCTTTGACAAAGCAGCACAATGTTTGCTTGAAGCCAGAACTTGTTATCTGAGAGGAAGAAGGGTCACTCAATTAATGAAATAAGATCAGATGTGTGAATTGCAGGTTTTCCAGCTCTGCAGAAGATGCATTTACTCACTAGGTCAAGAGAGCAGTGAACTGTGACTAGTAACAGATAACTCATAAAGAAAATATTTTGGATAATTCATTCTTTTTCAAGCAGGAATGCCAAATAGTAGCCATGAAACACACATTCTTTCATCAACTGGACATATACCTAATATAAAGTGATTCTTGTTTTAGAAAAACCCAAAGCCCCAAAACTATTTTACTCATCAATACTGTTAACACACACACACACACACTGTATTTTTCAAAAAGTAAATGAAAACAAAAAGTTCTTCGTTATAACCTATTACGGTGCTCTTTAGATCTGATATTTCTTGTCATTAAGCAGTACTAATAGAATTAAGGCCACATGGAACTGGTGCCATGTAATTGCCTAAATAATTAGATAATGGGTACCTACTAGTGTTTTGTATTCTTCAAAACCTGTAACTAGCCTGGCAAAGCTGAGAAAATTAAACATGCATCTCTCAATGCCTGAACAACTTTGAAAATCTGGTCTAGATGTAATCTCAAGATCGTTTTTAATAGATGTCAATAGTCCTGTAAATTGCTGAAATACAGTCACGTCTATGAAGTATAGTTTCGTTTTAAAGGAAAAAAACTGGGTCAGAAATCTCCCCTGTACATTGTACTGAGCTAGGAACAGATTTAGCCCTCAGCACACAGGAGAGTGTGCCTTTCCCATGTCTGCAAAACAGATACATGGAGCCAGGCTTTGAGGTATCGTCTCTTGTTACTGAGCTACAAAGCCTGACACATCTGCCAGTAGAAACTGTTAGGTGCAAGAACACCACTAAACTTGGCCCCAAATATTTATTTAATTGCTCATTGCCTACTCATGGTTCTTCAGTTTGTGGCCATAATTCCACAAAAGCACCACTTTGCTATCTCACTTTCACTTCACTGGGGTGAAGAACAAACCAAGAAGTCCTTTGCAACAGCAGGCTGAAATGGTGCTGCAGAAGAAGTTGCCTGATGCAGAAGGAGAAGCTGGGAGAAGGCTCAAGGACGCAGAGGGAATCCAGTTTCTGTCTCCAACAACCCAGTGGGCAGTTGTAGGGAGGATAGCAAGACATTTCTTGGATGTGCACAAGCAAATGTACAGGAAACAATGGACATAAGCTGCAATAAAGTGAACTGCAGTAGATCTCCAAACAGGTTTTGGCATCTCCTTGAAAACTTGACTGGACAAAGCTTGTTACCTTGAGTAGCAGGTTGAGCTGGATAACTTTCAAAGCAACCTACATTATTTTATGATTCTATTATCTGCACTGCTATAACACATTTAAGCCCTCATTATGAAAGTAGAACTTTGGTTCTTAAGTTTACCTAAGTGATTCTTTGTTTATTCTACACTACCATGGCTCTACAACAGCTCTGATAAACAAGGAAAATTTTGAACTAAATAATAGTTTTCAAAATTACTAACTTTTCGGCATGCGTCCTTCTACTCCAGATATATTTGTTTTCCTTCCCCTTAGTAAGAATTTAGTCTGCTGGTACATTTCTATTCTGTCCTTGAGTTTTGCAAAGGCATATTTCTATGGCTAGAGGAAAAGGGGTGATGATGGCATTTAATCAGGACAGTAATGCTTCCAGTTGAGCATCTGTATAAAATAAATGAACACAGAGTTAGGCATGCAAAGTTTACTGGCTTTAAAAATCCTTCTTATATAACATGAAGTTGAAAATATCATTTGGAACTTAATGAAGTACATTTTGCAGCAATTTTCCCTGAACACCTTTTGTCAAGAATAATAGGTTTACTGCTGTGTACTTTTTACACTTCTTACATTGCAGTCCATGTCTTATTTAGAAGTTGTGTTTTGATGCTATTAGCATAATCATAGTACTCATTATAAGTATCACTTGCATAGACAGGAAAGGAAGAAACTGTTCTTGGGAAAAAGGGAAATTACATTTATTCTTCTACAAAGCAACTTTAAAAAGAGAGTATTTTTTCTGTGGTTTTGTGGAATTAAATATTGTAGCATAGCTTAAAAATGCCCAGTTTCAAATGCTTGGAAAATGGTATTCTATCATGAATGTTACTGAAATTATCAATTACCTGAGGTAGCTTAGTGGATAGCCTAAAAAAAACAGTACTAGCAGCTTTTGGGGGGCCTGAGTGGAAGAAAAGCAAAGGTTGTACCCATCAGATTGCTTCTACCACAGTACAAGAAGCCTTGTGGTTAAAGAAAAAGCATATTTAGGGAATATGTTTTCACTGTCATATTGAAGGGCACACCAAACTGGCTTCTTCAGGAATTGTCCAGGCCCAGCTCTGCTTAATAAATTTATTAATCTCTGTCTCATGCAGAATGTTATTATTAAATCTGGAGACCATACCAAGGTGGGGAAGACTGCCAGGAATATGAGCACAGAGTTTAATATGATCTTGGCAAATTGGTGTGAAAAAGATATGATTCAGTACAGTGAATACATCGCTCTGCACTCAGGCATGTATAATCAGCTGCACCAAAGAAAAAAAATATCAGGTTCAAAAATTGAACTATACTGATGTCAGTCATTTAGAAAAAGACCTACAGATTACAGGGGATCAGAGGAACAACATGAGTCACTGAATGTCATGCTGCTGTGAAAAGTGCCGATATTATACAGACAAATGGACTTTCTGCTCCTCTCTGTACTGACAAGACCTCAGCTGAGCTTTTGGCAGCCCTTCAAGAACCTTCTGAAACCACTGGAGAGACTCCAGAGAAGTCTAGAATGAAACAGGGATGTTTAAATGAAAAATCAATGCGTGATGTGACAGCAGTGTTCAGGTACAAGGCATGCCGAACGCTTGAGCAGCTGTACAGTGTGCACAGGACAAAAAGCAATGGGCTAAATGGTAGAAAATCTAGCCAAAGTTAGCTATTAGCAAAGTCATCCAACACCTAATAAGATATTAGAGTAGATTGCCTGGGACACATTGAGGACCCTCATTGCTGAAGGGGTTTCAAGAAGGGATTAGGTGGCTGTATTTCCTGACTGATGGGGCAAAGTGAGATAGTTGAAAATTTGCGTTTGGCTTCTTTAGCCTCAGAACATTAAAAATCAGCTAGTCTTTCACTATGGGTAGTGGTTTCTGGGGAGAAGGTGAAGTACTTTCCAGAGGATGGGGTCCCTCAAAGTAACAGTAAAACCAAAAGTGCCTGAGAAAAAGGATACACCTGTTCTATAATTCACACTCATTCTCATCCCTTGCTCTTACTGTTACTTCTGTGGGAAAATAGTTTATTTACTGCTAAGGTGAGTATATTAACAGCTCTAATTTTTCATCTTTT
>VZTU01010375.1:51486-86758 GCA_013400835.1 Zapornia atra
CCCCCCCCCCCCCCCCCCCCTGCCATTTTAATCATGGCAGAGTCTAAAAAACAAGAGATTTACATTGGCTCAACTAACAAACATCAATGCCTGGAATAAACACTGAACTGGCAAAGGAGCTGATTTGTTCATGCTTTTGCATAGCCATGGGGAATGTCAGAAATGCAATGAATAATATTCTGCCCCATACCAGAGGGCTGTTAACTGTTCTCAAAGAAGACCTATGTTGTCTTGGGACAGGACAAAAAGTTACATGTGGTACTGCCTGGTATTATAAATAATTCTCTTGATTATAATTTTTAGACAATTGCCTTAAAACCCATGAAGAGATACATCTTCAATAAATACAGATCACAGCAGGTGCCATGGATACATTTTTATAAAAGATCACCATTGACTGAAGATTATTGTTTGATTAAATTGACTGCCTGATGGTGAGGTTTCCAACAGATAAACACAGCCAAGAATTTAATCAACAAACTGCATCATATTTGCATCTATTCCACGTTCCGTCTACTTAGAGAAGGAACAGATGCAGACTCAGTAGGAGTCAGAAGGAAAGGAATCAACAGGGAAATACTCTATTAAGAAGAAGTTTCTGAATTATAATCCAACCTTGACCTAAATATGTTATAGTTCTCTTGAACTGATGGTCTCGGAAATCCAAAATCTCTCTATTTAATAATGTCCCTTTTCTGGCATTATTAATCTGAAGGAAATGCAGAAATACATTTTTTTTAATCCCCTCTGACATATGCTAGTGCAGATGTTACTCAAAACAGCTACCTCTGCCTGTGGTTTATCTTAGTGTTTAGCTTATCTTAGTGTTGCTTTATATGGATTCTTTTCCCAAAATAAATAAACAACTCTCTTTCAATCTACCTAGGGTACAAAATTATAAGTGCCAGACTTTTTTTTGAGTGGTTCACCATACTACAGGGTCTTCAGACATGCATAGGGAACAGCATTATCTTTTATTTTGTCCTTCAAGGGTTTGTGTAGGCTTGGGCTGGAGATGACTCAGAAGCAAGAGTGCAAGATACAGCTGATTCACAAACAGGCTGTGTCAAAATGCCTCTGGCAGTCTCCATAGTCTTTTGCCACTGCCTGCTTTCCTGGAGGCAGCATCACAAACACATGGCATAGCAAAAGGCTCCTCCAGTCTTTGTCACAAGAGAAAATTGTTTCTTGAACAGGTAGTTTTATAATTTTTTTTTATACATGTATCAAAAAATTTTATACATGTAGACTTTTCTTCCCCTAAAACGTATTGTCCAGTTTAATTTGAATTAGGTTAAATACTGAACTTTCATATTACACAATCTTTAAAATAGTTCTTGGCTCTAGGTAGAAACAGTGGAACGTGTGCACATAACTTAAAACAATTCCGTGTTGTTTTGTTTAATAAAATCAAAATTAGAAGTCATATTTTTCATGTTTTTTATGACCACTATATTTCCTACTGAGTGACTCCATGAAATATGTAAAGATTTGAAAATGCTGAGACTCTATTACAGTTGCTTCTAGAAATTTGGTGTAATACATATAAAGGATTTTACTTTTGGTGGGGAAATAAGGGAAATGGGTTCTTTTTTTAGTTGGCTATGAGGAATAATATAGTATACAAGTTGCAGGAGTCTATTATCAATAATGCATAGTGCAAAAGTAAAGTAATAATAAATCACATATTAAAACATTTTATCTAACCATACAGCTGAAAATCATATTAGTAACATCTGCAGCAACAGACATGCAACAGACATGCAACATCTGCATGACACACATGATGAATTTTCCAGCATTTTCCAAAGTGAAATCCGTAGGCATTCCACTGTGTAGAAAAAAAATTTCCATAGAACTTTTCTTACTTTCCAATAAAGTACTCCAAGTGTATATTAAGATAGATATTTCAGGCAATTGAGACTCTATTTTTTTAAATTATTATTTTTAAGCTTCTCTTGGCAGAAGTGACAGCAGGTTTAGATAGATCTCATGTGCTTTCTGCCCTTTTTATTTAACCTCTCCTACTTGATGGATCATTTGGATACTAAAGAATTGCTGGGGTTTTGTTGGGTTTTGTTTTAATGGCTTAATGAGTTTAGAGTCTTAATTTTCTTTAATTTTGTTTCAGAAATAATGCTTATAAGACCTGGAATACCTGCCAGCACCTGCTGCATCACACAGGACTTGGACTAAAAAAGAGGAGAGATGGTATAGCTGAACTCAACTTCAACCTATTATTCTGTACTTACACTAATCCACCTTTCTCTTTAAAAGTCAACTCAGGAGAAAATAATTTGAGGTACTCAGGGGTGCATTAACTTGCTGACTCAAGATTCCAATATTATTGTGTTGTACTCATAAGGTACTTGACCTATTGATGCACCAAAGTACATGTTTGGATTAAAATGAATGTCTGAATCTAATCAATAGTTAGAAATTTTCTGCTACATCAGGTTTGATGATGACTTTTCAGGCTGTACTATATCCTTTTGGCAGATTAAATAAGTATATTCATAGATCTTGTGGCTTGACAAACTAATCACTGGAAGGTGAGATTTACATCTTCTGCACCCAAAAAGATCTTTGCTACATTGATTAGTTACCTCCAGGCACTGCAGTAAGAGAGCTTCACATTTAATGCCTGACTACTTCTGTCATAGGTGCCAAAATATTGTGATTAAATGGTTTAGTGGGTAATGTTCAAACTTGTAATAAGTAATTCTGATCACTGATGCCAAAAAGGAAATAGTTTCAGGATCTTGGTTATTTTAATAGTACTTTTTCATTTGACTAGTATTAAATTCAGTTGTTGTATTGTTTACTGAAGTATGAAAGCATAAGAATAAACTGGGCCCACCACTTTCAGCAGCTAGTCAAAGTCAAAACAGCTGTTGGTGGTGTATTAGACTGTTCAAATCATGGAGCTTTTTGCTGCCCCATTAAAGCTGTGGAGGAATATGTGAGCTTGACAAAAAACAGAAAACACGGGAGATAAGATGAAGTGTGCAGATAATATATTTGCTAAATGTTGCGAAGTGAGTTGCAATCCTCCAAGTGAAAGGTTACACCACCCACCTATTATATCTTTTTTTTTAATTTGGGGCACAAAGACAAATTCAAAAATTTAAACACATTTAAAATCCTTAATAAATACTGAAGTCCTAATGATAGCCTACAGTAGTAAACAGCTGAGTGGCAATTAGTTTCCTGCGGTAATTAAAATCTTCTCTAATATTCTCTTTGCCTGTTGGTGACATATATCATAGAAATAGGCTTCTGAAATCATAACAAGGATTTTAGGCATGCCAAGGTTTTCACTACTCTCTAAATCAAAAGTTAGTATTAAGAGAGATACCCAGCCTTAAGCAATGCAATTAAACTTTCACAATGGTTTGTTAGGACTTGGTGGCATCATGGGAAGGATTGCACTGTTTGCCTTCTACAGATCTGTGATTGACTCAAAATAATTTAATCTCTGTCATTCCCTGTTTTGAACAGAATTTTACAAAGACATTTGAGACTGTGCTGGCAGTGCTGCTAGTCATAGCATCACTATTCAACAACACAGCTCAGGTGGGTAACCTCTACGATTGTCAAACTGACTACAAAGGAACAGCTGTATGCCAGTGACTGTGCACCGATAGCAACTTCTCAGAAAGACTTTCAGCTCTAAGTAGGACAATTTTCTGTTTCTACAGCCATCTCTGGATTAATATCATGTTGAAGAAAATTAAGAGTATGCATCAACTAAACTGTGTAAAAGGGCATATTGACTTTATGACAATTTCAGGGTAGATATGTGATTTTGCCCAAACTGATAAAAAGGTAATTCCTTGTATTCCAAATAGCTTTACCAGTGTTATAAATGGAGACTAGAGCCTGGATAGGGTCGGTCAGTCCACAAGCTTAAATAAACCTAAAGTTCTTGTGCTTACTGACTTGCTGGCTTAACTAAAGATTGGATGCTGAAAAGAATGCACTCTTGTCAGGCTACAGTTTACTTACTAATTTAACAGCTAGAATAAATATTTCTTGGAAAGAAACTGTACACTTTTGGGCAGAAAATATCTCTGAATCTGTAAGGTGGAGAATGCAGGTGCAACATTAGAGCAGATCATACAGTGAGCAATACCATCTGCTGTATCATAAACTGAGTGAAAGGCAGAGTACTGCATATCATCTGCCTACACAGTAAATGGAGCTCACTATCACTTTGGTACTATCTTTCTTAGCTGCCAAGAGCTCAGGACAATAAGTGCATTACAGCCATTGTGGTCTAAGGAACATGAAAATTATGGAGCTCATCACATGTATTAGGTATGATACTTCTGCATGTTAATGGGGCATTAAGGGATGTGAATATTTTGTATTTTTTGACAAACTGGAGGGACTGGCAAGTGAAGTGGCTAAGCCACTCTCCATCATATCTGAGAAGTTGTGGCAGTCCATTGAAGCTCACACAGACTGGAAAAGGGGAAATGTAACCCCCTGGGTTTTTTAATGGGAATAAAGGAAGACTCAGGGAACTACAGACCTATCAGTCTCACTTCTGTGCCTGGCAAGATCATGGAGCAGATCCTCCTGAAAACTATGCTCAGGAACATGGAAGGTAAGGAGGTGATTGGTGACAGCCAACATGCCCTTCACTAAGGGCAAATCATACCTGACAAATTATGTGTCATTCTACGATGGGGTTACAGCGCTGGTGGATAAGGGATGAATAACAGAAGTCATCTATTTAGAGATGTGCAAAGCATTTGACACTATCCTACACATTATCTTTGTCTCTAAATTGGAGAGATGTAGATTTGATGGATGAACCACTCAGTGGATAAAGAATTGGCTGGATGGTCACACTCAAAGACTTGTGGTCAATGGATCAACCTCCAAATGGAGATCAATGATAAGTGGAGTTCCTCAGGGGTCAGTACTGGGACCAGCACATCTTTGTTGGAGACATGGACAGCAGGATCGAGTGCACCCTCAGCAAGTTTGCCAATGACACAAGCCGCATGGTGGGGTAGACATGCCGGAAGGAAAGTACACCACCCAGAGGAATCCTTGATGGGCTTGAGACATGGGCCTATGCGAATCTCAACAAGTTCAACAAGGTCAAGTGCAAATCACACATATGGGTCAGGGCAATAGTAAAAACAAATGCAGGCTGGGTGGAGAATGGTTCGAGAACAGCAGTGGATTGAGGAGTAGGACCTGGCAGGTGTCGATTGATGGAAAGCTCAACATGAGTCAGCAATGTACACTTGCAGACCAGAAAGTCAACCATACCCTGGGATGCATCAAAACAAGCACTGACTAGCAGTAAAGGGAGGTGATTCTGCCTATCTGCTCTGCTCTGGTGAGACCCTATCTGAAGTATTGCACGCAGCTCTGGAATCCTCAGTACAAGAAAGATACTGAACTTTTGGAGCGAGTCTAGAGGAGGGCCACAAAGATGATCAGAGGGCTGAAGCACCTCTCCTATGAAGACAGACTAAAGACATGAACTTGTTGAACCTGGAGAAGAGAAGGCTCCAGGAACACTTTATTGTGACCTTCCAATACCTGAAGGGGAACTGTAGGAAAGCTGGAGAGAGTACGCAGTGATAGGAGAGGGGATAATAGGTTTAAGCTAAAGCAGGGTAGATTTAGATAAGATATTAGGAAGAAATTTTCATCTGTGAGGGTGGTGAGGCACTGGCACAGGTTACCCAGAGAAGCTGTGGCTGCCCCCTCCCTGCCAGCATTCGAGGAGTGGTGAGATGGGGTTTTGGGCAAGCTGGTCTAGTGGAGGATGTCCCTGCTCATAGCAGTAGGTGTTGTAACTAGATAATTTTTGTGGTCCTTTCTAACCCAAATGACTATATGATACTATGATTCATCAAAAATATTATGTATTTCAGATGAAATTGGGATTTAAGCATAGAGGACCTAGTTCATTGATATCATGGAGACTGCTCATTTAGGAACGAGACCGAGTACAATTAGATAATTTTGTGGGTGGCTGTGGTAAAGGAATATCATATCTATTTTGCTCTGGAAGTAGAAAATAGTGTAACCCATATCTTTTCTTTAAATCTTTCAAATTTACATTAAGTTTGTTAAACTTATAATAGAAACAGAACTTTTGAAACCATCTTTTAAGATTGTTCTTTGACTGCAAGCCTTCTTAGGTATATGCAAAATTTTTCTTTTCATTGTTATTTGAAATAAAAACATAAATTAATCCTCTCATGTGTGTATAAGACAATGAGCAATTCCTAATCAGTGACAAGCGTATGCTCCAATATATTATCTCTGTAGCCTGTTGAGATGCGTAAGTCTAATCACAAAGCAGTCCTTCTGTGAAAATCTATGTCTGGAGGCTACATAGATTAGGTAGCTATCTGAAACAAGACATTAGATATTCTCTGCCTGCCTGCCACTGCACAAAAATTACAACAGGTCATGTTCTGGATTAAATCTTCATCTACAGATCCAGTGCTTTGTTAGTCCCAGACCAATTTCACATGGTCATCTCAGGTTGCATTTCAGTCTCCACCTGAGGAACTCAAAGCAGAAACCAACCATGAAGATTAAGCCAATAGTGGCATAAATCCCTCCATATCATAGAATGATTATCTCTGAAGCAAATCTTACACCTACTTCTGTTCATCTTAGAAGAAACCATCAACATCTGTATAAACAGACTGAGTCATTATGCAACACTTCCTCTGCTTCTGTGACTTTTCATAGGTGGAGAACAAGGAGGTAGAGTACTATAAAATGTACAATCAGAACATACAGAAATTCCAGTTTATGTGCTGTAGCACAGTAAGAAAAAAATGAAGAGACAGCCGTATAGTGAATGTTAGCAGGACTGGGCAGAGCTACTCCACAAAAGCAGAAAGCTACATCCTCTTAGCCTTGAAAGTATGTGGCTTACAGATCAGACTAACAAAGATATACTACTGTAAGATATGACTAAAGAATTTTCTAGACATGACAAGAACAACCACAATATTAACGTAATTAAAATAAATGAAAAGGGGAAACAATAAGAAGAAACTGATGCTTGATATGCACAGGTAAGGAATGGCATACTGGCATCCTTGTCATTCTCTCTAGGTAGTAAAGAACCTGATCTAATTATAATATCAGTAATTATCTAATTATTTTATTCCAGTGCTTTTCTTGTATTTTTCCTTTCTTGTTTACACTGACTTAATTAAATCGGTCAGAAAATGAGGTCTTAACTATGTCTTTCCAATTATTTGCAGCATTGCTTTAGAGAGCTGCTGAAAGATGTCTGTCACATTACTGTGTGTGATTGCATCCAGAAGTAGGACACTTCATTCTGATTAAGATAATAAAATGCTGAAGTAAAAAAAACTAAGTGTTAAAAACTTCATTCCAAAAGGCAAGTTATACTGCGACCTATATTGTTTACTCTATTAAGTATAAAAGCAGATGCATACTGTTTGTTGGGGTTAATCAATAATGCAGATCAGACCTGCAAATTGTGGCACCATGACAAGGGATAACTGTAATGTGCCTTGTTCAAGGAACAAATCTCTGACATGAAAAAAACATGAATTGTTTGGAATGTAACACTTCGACAAACCAACTCTTCAAAAAGCAGCCTTTGATTTTCCTCCTGTGTATTTCCAGGAGATTACAATGTCCAAAGTTACCACCACAAAGAAATATGCTTACAGAAAAAAGGGCTACTAGGCTGGGAAAACTTATTCTTGGAGCATTGAACTTGTCCAGAAACTCAGATCAAATTATGGAAATAGAAAGTGAACAGCAAACCTGCCAGATTATATCAAGAATGCACTGCTGGGAGGTTAATTCCTAGCTACTGAGCTTAGTGAAAATACTGTAATATATATAGTTTCCAGCCTTATTGAATATAGGGGTTCTTAGCTTACACTACGTGTTGAGCTGTAGGTTTGTTTTCAACTAAGTGGTAATTTGCTTTAGGTGTTCTCCCTGGGTGGTCTTGGAAGACCAGCTGTTTTACTAATTAGGAACATTCTGAAAAGACCAGGACTGAAAACAATTTAAAAACAGAAATTTTAAAAGACAGTTTATGATTTTACAAGTTACTTTTTAAAGAGAAAATTACATCCTTTTGCAGGTGAATTAAGTGCATTGGTCCATGAACGTAAGGAGGCATTGCCACTATATATTGCCAGAATATAAATTCATTCCTGCCTCTTGGTCTTCCCATTCCTTGAGATGAAAAAGAACCATGCAGCACTGCAGCACTGTTCTGAAGATGAGCTAATTACTTCAAGATGAATTCAGATTTATTAGTGGGAACACAATGTAACCTCCCTACATTTTTTGGCTCAGAATGCAGTCAGGACTCTTGATTTACTCGTAACTTAGGACATAAATGTATAGCATTCATGTAAGAGCAAGATTCATGAAGGGTTATTAATACACGGTGTCTGTTGGACTATGATTATCTTCCCATAACAAGTGTGCCTCTTCTGAGAGCACCGCATGTCTCCTGGCTGGGACGTGGTTATCAGTTTGTTCCTGCAGTGTTTGAAGAACATAGCTGCTGCTGCAGAGTGCTGGCACTGCCATACCTGGACTTCCCTGTGATACATCCCAAATCCAGGCTGAGCTGCAATGACATGACTCTAGCATATACATGTTTGAGAGCAGGGCTTATAGCAACCAGGAAGCAAACTGAGTCACTGATAGGGGTCTGAAAAATTAATTTTTTCATGAGTTAGAATCCTTAATGTTAGCTATTGACTCTTGAAAAGCCAACAAAATCCCATTGTGAATCATCCCATAGGCAAAGATGATGCTCATTAATCAAATCCTTAACTGCAGTTATCATTATTGGCAATATTTTACTTTCTTCCATTTTCTATAAAAATAACATACAAATAGTAATTTTCGTAATTCCTTTTATACAAGGCAAAATGTCTAGGGGGTCAAAATGTCTCGGGCATCAAAATAACCTGAAACTGCTTTCTGTAGTAGAATTGAAGAAAAAGGAAGAATATCTTGTGCTTAAACATCTTCTAGTACTCTCTCTTAACTCCCCGCATAGCTTTGGAGAAGACAGTTGGTTTTGCTCTGTATTATTTTCCTTTCTGGAAAGTGAAGATCAGGACTTGTGGGGTTTTCCTCTTACTCCGATGTACTAAAATTTTAAAAAAGGAACTTAACATAACATTACTAAAAGTAAGTCTACCATTCCATGTTTAGATTGACAGCAACTTGCCTTTCTGTTTTACAAAAAAAAACCCAACATGTTCTTCAGCAAAGTTTTTATAATAACTTATTTCAACTGCTGTAGTTAATTTTTTTAGCTGCAAAATTATGCAGAAAATACATAACTTTCCAATCAGGGAAACTTACTTTTACTACATATTCCTGCGGTGTCTAGATATTTTAGTTCATATTCTCACGCTTTTAAATATTATAGTAAATATGCTCACAGCTAAAAAACATTCTAAGTGTCTATGAAGATGGTCCTGAGTAGGGAGCCAAAGTCAAAGTGTTCCAGAGGAATTTGGAGTCATGCACAATCATTTTTTCCTGATGGCATATGTTTGTACTATTACTTTCACTGTATCAATCAAATACATCATAACTCTCATAAATAATCTGCCTCATTCAGGAATATTTTCCTTATTTTTGATGTTTATCTTAGCCATATTTCATATATTTATTTTACCCCTCTGGAACACTGGAAACTGTCTGTAGTTAGAGATATTCTCTCTCTTCTCAAGTGGTATTGTTGGAGCCTGGGATTCTTATCTTTTTTTCAGATAATCCAGAACTTTTCCTTAAATCCTCCAATATTCTTGTTGGAAAAATATTTTTTCTTGCCTTTCCTCTTTATCTGGCATATTACAACAAATTTTAAAGTTTGTGGATACGTCCTACAGTCTACAATACATGGAGCACCATCAGCACACATACCAGAGACTCTGAGGACCTTTGCAGCTTTAATGCTTCACCCCTGTGATGACAGAAGATGGAATGCAGTTGCTGAGGTATTTCTTCAATTTTCTGGTTTTAGAAAATACAATGTCGTAAACATTAAGAGACCAAAAAATAATTTCTAGCACTATTAGCTTTTTTGTGTACCTCTTACTTTTTCTGTCCCCATAATAATGATGATCATAAAATACGGAATACAAAAGAAAAGCCAGCAACAAATACAGAATCAAAAAAGCCAGTTCAATAACTCTTCAGCAGTCTGTGGTCTGAAAATGACAGCACCCTGGCTGGGTCATCATGCTTCCTTTGTGTCTGGAAGGATGACAGTGAACAATATTTTTTTGTTCTGTTTTTAATATTCACTGGACTAGAGGGGACATATTTCCACTGATGTTTCAGTATCAACAGTGCAGCACAGATATACAGCTTATTTAAAGTCATAACTTATGTTATAATGGAAAATGTAACATGACTAATCAACCACTGATTTAGATTCACCACTAGACCATTAGAGCACCCTTTTCCATTGTTTTTCTCTTTGCCATTCTCCAGCGTGCTTCATTTTAAGCTGTTAACAGTAACTTGTCATCTAGTTCTATGTGAAGATGAGATTGTAAAAAACCCAGGAGTGTCAGGGCATTACAAGGGATGGCTGCTCTGCAGGAGGGAGCTGGGAGCCAAGAGGAGCCACAGGTCCAACAGGACCATGCCCTCTCAAGACAAGCCTTGTCAAGCAGCAACCAGCAAAGGAGCAAGGATGGAGTGGAGACGGTGACGTGGGCCAGTCCAGAGGCCTGTGAATCCCCTGTAAGGATAATCTACAGGAGTTTAGAAATATACAGAACAAACATCATCAGTACTACAAAAAAAAAAAAAAAAACAAAAATAAAAAAAAAAAAAAAAAAAAAAAAAAAAAAAAAAGTGATAATACTATCTATTGAAGATCCTTATGGGTCCCTTTCAATTTAATATATTTTAATGTATTTTATGATTATATGCAGTTACAGAATATGTCCTGCATCAGATTGAAGTCAGTCTTCAAGACTGATTGCTCAAGGGAGGTACCAGGCTTCTTAACTTTTTCACAGACAGGGCAGGTGGAGGTGAGCTAGCTGTCCTGCACAGCATATAACGTACCAAACATGAATGTTCCCTGTGTCTGTAACGAGCTACTCAGATATCTGCTGTGGTTCAGTGAAGTGAGGGAAGGAAGCAAAGACTGCATGTCTGAGTGATACGCAGCCCACCTAAGGTCTGACCTTACTTTACTGAAGTCAGGGAGGCTTTTTCTTTTCAGCTTAAATGAGAGGAGGAATACTATAATGAACTGGGCAGTGGGTGCAGGGTCAGCCTCAGATAATATGTTGCAGTGTAGGCAAAGATCCCAGATGAAGTTTTTTTTGTTGTTTATTTTTTAACAAGCAGCCTATCCTTCCACAAAATACTCCATTTATGTGAGTTTAGATGTGCACTTCAGAAATAATGCCCACACCATAAAAGGAAATAAGCAAAAAATACCTTCACCATCAAAGTCTCATCAATACATAGCTTGAAAAGTACTTCTGCCTCCTTCTGCCTTTTAACTATTGGTGTCCATTATATTTACAACATAATTACATCACAAAGGATTTGTGCACAAAGGATTTACAACACAGAAAATTCATTTGTGAAACAAAGCTTCTTCAAGAATTGCTTACATTTTTATATTAACTATGGAAAATTATCAAGAAAATATGATATCACATTGCTATCAGAATATTACTTTTTCCCAGATTCACCCACATCACAAAGCAAAGGAGTCTTCTAGGGTTGGTTCTATTTCCTGGATGGATGGATGGATGCATGCATGCATGCACAATATTGTTGGGGTTTTTTTCTAAGAGCAAAATCAGAAGTGGAATATGAATCAAAAGGGGAAAAAAAAGTAAATAAAGATTTATTGCTGCAATATTATGCTCAGCTTTGTTGCAAACCTTATGATCTTTATAGTTTTTTATTTTTTTCTCAGACAGATTCTCTAGTATTGGAACCCTGACATCTGTGTTTAATATAAGCCTTGTTTCCAGACATCTTCTAGAGAAAACACTAAAAATAAATAAAGACAGAAGATGCACATTTAGAAAAGCCACTGATGAATATATGCAAGTGGGATTTCATAATGGTCATTTCAACAAAGGCAGAAATGTGTGTGTTCGAAATCCAGGAGGCATTTTCCCTTCCCTCCCCTTACGTGGGTTTCAGCTGAACCAAATTTTATGGTGGTATGGAGTTGAGAAATGTTGGCATCCAAACTTTAATAACACAGTGTTGAATTTGTGAGAATAAAACTGTCGATCACAGCTTGGCAAGCATGGCACACTTTGGAAAGAAAGACGTCAGAAACAGATAAATAGTTAAAAACTATTTTTTCTCAGAAAATGATACTTTTATGTAGTGTTTCTTTTTTCCTACTTGCTGATGACTTTATTTGTTTCCTATGCTGGATGATGGTCCTGAAACACATAGTTTGCTACAAATCTAGAGTATTGTACATGATTGATTAGAACTGAAGTCTAAACTGCTGCATGCAATTTCATAGTGGTTTATTTTCTCCTTTTCAGGCTGGTAATACCAGTCTGGCAAAGCCTTGCCACGATTGGTCTCGCTTCACTGTTCCCTGTAAAAAGAAAGATTTTTGAGAAGTCGGAAAAACTGTCTTGGATTTGGAATTCTTATTTTGAGAGTAACTTTTATCTTTGACGATGTTTGGGCAAGTTTCATAGCCTTTTTGGAATTTGGTTTCCTATTTCTGAACAAAAGTTTGGATAAGAGTTACCTTATTCATTGACAAAGGAAAGACGCAATCAGGAAAGTCAAGTATTTTCCTATTTCAATTTTTTTTTATTTCTCTATTAATACAATGCAAGAAAAAGTGTCATGGATGATAGCTATTTATTCCTAATAAATCATAAGGCATTACATACAGAAAATATTGCAGTATGCATTATAAAATACAAATCTCTTATCTCAGGAAGAATTTGAAACTTTTATGCTGAAATCCCAAGGGGAAAAATAATGCAATGCCAAAAAAAAAGAAGTAAAAAGATATTATTTTGTCACTCATCTGAAGAGACTCAATGGTACGTTAAAAGGGAAAGAGAAAAGAAAATTATGGCCAACTAGCTGTAAAAGCAATTAAAAAACAACAACCAAAAATATGTTTCCTCTCTGATTTTCACTTGTAGCCTCTTAAGGAAGCTGCTAGTTCACACCTGATTTCCTAACCTTGTGGTAAAGACCATCAACAACCACTGGCTTCCTCTTAATCCAAATTTTTGCGGTTTTTTAGGCTTCTAGTTCAAAAGGCAGCTGGCTTCCCTTGCAAACAAGCCAATTTCACAAGTCACCACACCTTGTCAAACGTAGCTAAAAATCCATGGATCTGAAAACAGTTTCTTAGTGTTTATAATATAGGTACTACAGTAGGCAGCAATGAAATAGATTCCGTTGCAGATCTCCTGCAAATCATTGGCTATTAGAGACTCTGAAGGCCATAATTTTGGAAGTCATAAGTGATTTAAGCTGTTCTTAAATAGTCATATTAGGGAACTCTACCCACATATGGGATAAGTGGACTCTCCCTATATAATAACAAGAGCTTAGAAAACGAGATTTATCATTCTAAGACAAAAAATTACTGTAATCACAACTTAGAAATGAATGCTTGTATAAATGGAAACCAACTGGGTAATATCTGGTGGGTAGTGATGATTCCGAGAAGATCTGGACAAATGGAGTAAGTATTAAGTAGTCTGAAAGCAGCACATAAATATGGTGGTATCTAGTGCCAAGACTGGAAGAATGAAATACTTATCAGGAAAGATAGATAAAATTGTTCTCTACAATGCTGATACACACACCACTCTTTCATTGTTTTAGCCTAAAACTAGATGCAATCTGCATTGATTCCAAAGGCTTAAGCCTGTTTAAAGGGTTATCTTGAAAGCTAGTTCCTCTTCTCTTTCATGAGCTGGTGTTGCAGGTCTGCTATCTCATGGCTATGAACTTGTTTATTACAGCTCTGAGTGGCTGTACCACTGTGGAGGTTCCTTGACTAAATAGAAGACTACTTTGCTCTTTAGCCTAAAATAACTGTCTTAACAAGACTACTTAATGAAACTGTGTTTGAAAATTATCCAAGCCTTTGGGAAACAGCTCAGCTAAAGGGATTAAGGATTTGGCTGGTTAATTTTTCTACCATGGAAGAATCCCTAACATTGTTGAAAGTGTCAATGTGATCTTCACACCATTCCAAGCACCATGGAGGAGTAATTCTCAGTATCAGTTACTAAGATCTCTTCTAGGCAATTTAAAGGGAGAGGAAAGAGGGCACCTCAATTAGCAGTAGTACTGCTGGCCAGTGGTGTTTTCACCCCCCATCTTCTGGAACTAAAAGAGAAAAGGAGGCTGAGGTGAGACCTTATCACTCTCTACAACTATCTGGAAGGAAACTGTAGCAAGGTGGGCGTCAGTCTCCAAAGTAAAAAGAGGAAATGGCATCCAGTTGTGCCAGGATAGGTTAAGACATTTACATGTGGTGCTTAGGGACATGGTTTAATGGGGAAATTTGCAGTACTAGGTTAATGCTTGGGCTTGATAATCTTAAAAGTCTTTACCAATATAAATGATCTGTGTTTCCTCTCACCAGCCTGAGTACTGACTTGGCTATGGGTGCATTTCAGACAGCTTTTGATCCCCACTTTCACTACTGTTTCAGATAAGAGAAACTCAGGTAGGACCTCAGGACTAAGAACTGTAAGAGAAATTAATCAACAGCAACTAAATATTACATTTTTACAGATAATTTGAAAACAAACAAAAAAATCCCAAAACCCCACAAAACCCAAATAACTACAGAGCTATAATTAGTTAAATTATGTGTTGAAATGAAGGCACAATTTTTTGTCATGTTATGACATACAAGTCAGCTACCCAACCTTCCTATTTCTTAGTACCGATACTAGATTGTTCTCCCTCTTTGGTAGTAACATCTTCCCAATCGTGCTTTGAGACAGGTAAGAAGTTGAAAGGACTGTCTCTTTAAATTCAGAAATCTGATACAGTTGTATCCCTCAAGTGCCTTTATAATATGTTGTTTTTATTTTTGTCTCTGTGTTAATTGCAAGGTAGCATTTTCCATGCTGGATATCACTGTGATTTAAATTTGGAAAAGAGTTGAAAAATCAGCATTTATTATGTATTTGACCAATTTTTATGCTCTCTGATAACATTTGGACAGAAAACAAGCAAGATGTTATGTAGATACAGTGCTAAGAAATGTTAGGGGTGTTTTACACGAATAAAAAGGAGAAATTAGTTGCAATCTTTTCCTGAGCATTTCTATTTTATTGCCTTGTATGGTCAAGTGTTGTGCTCCATAGCTTCTTTTGCTTGTCTGCACAGTATCTTACAGATAGGCAAGTGTAATGGGGGAGTAATTTGTATGTCCTCCAAAGGGTTAGTTCTATAACTAAACTTCTGTACACAAGGGATTTGAGTGAAAGATTATATTTTAATTGGAGAACATCTCTCTCTTGGAACCTGGGGACTAAAGCAAGGACTTGTTAGGTAACTTAGTCCTTCCTTTTCTTCAGGCAGCTTGACTAAAAATATGAGGAAACTTTTCCACTCCTGTACTTGTTGTTGCATAGTGTCTTCTGGTGGTCTTCAAGGATGAAGGCAGAACGTCTTCCTCTCAGTAAAACTGTTATCTATTCCTTTAGGTCCTGCTCTTTATGGTTTTCTCCAAAGTCTTAAAACCACATTCCTGCACTCAAAAACACATTCCTGCACAAACTAGTTAGGAACCCCTTTTAGCTGAAAACAAGATATACTCTGTCTCTTAAATGGTTGTTGATCTCATCATTTATTACTTCTATATCTTCACTTTCTTTATCTTCAAAGCTGTTCCACTGTTATGGTTAAATTTTGTAGCTACTCTAGCAAAACTCAAACAGCTATAGGCATACTCCACTAAAATCCAAAACACGCAAATACTTTCTATTCTCCTTATATTAAAGCTATATTTATTAATTGTCTCTTAAGCTACATCTATATCAACCTATCCAGTATTATTAAGTATCATTCAATCACAGGGCGTGGGCAAGATCTTGGGAGGGGACACGACCAGGACAGCTGACCCAAGCGCACAAAAGAGATGTTCCATACTATATGACGTCTGTTCAGAAATAAAAGCTAGGATAAATGAGGATAAATGGATGGGGGAACACAATTCATTATTTACATTTGTCTTCCAGATTAACCACTACATGTACCAAAGCCCTGCTTCCTGGGAAGTGTCCCACCACCATCTGCTGATGGGAAATAGAGAAAAAGTCTTGGGTTATTTTTCTTTGTTTCTGTGCATGGTCTTCTGCTTCTGCTCTATTAAACTGTCTTTAACTTGACACATGAATTTCCTTCCATCTTATTTTTCTCCCCACCATCCTGCTGAGAGGAGCAATAGTGTGGTTTGGTGGGGACCTGATGTCCAGCCAAGGTCAACCCACCGCAGCTGGCAAGGCACTGCAGACAGCTAATAGCATGTAGACAGCTGCTTCTTTCTCTCCTCACCTCAGCAAATCCTGTCCTTGTTCCCCATCTAGCACATGGCTTGTGTAACAGTCTGCTGCATTCTCAGTCATCAGCAGGATCTGAAATTGTGTAGTATGGGGATTACTGCAGAGTGGTCTTTAGTAATTTGGATTTCAAATGGTAAATATGTAAGTGATGATAGACAATAATGTTGTAGTCAGTAGACAAAACAGAATGGAAATGATCCTTGCACAAGAGTATTGCTATATGCAGAAATTGAAGTTAATGAAACAACATTCTGAGACTCTGAAATCTATCAACAATTTACAGGCAAACGGCTGTAGTAAAAGGACTAAGTATGGCCTTCATTACAGTTTCAGATTGCTTCCCTTCATCTGTTACTTTATGCTGTAGAGGCTTGTGGCTGTATTCTGTCTCCTTTGCATTCTCTCCAAAAGATAAAATGAAACCAATGGAGAAGAGTCCCAGTCATTCCCAATGAGGCCTTCAAAACAGGAACATTAACAAATTGATTGCACTGAAGGCAGTGGTAGCATGGACATTTTGTTCAGTAATAGGTGCTTTATACAGATGTCATATGTAAGTTACAGCCAGCCTGGAAAGAATCAGACACATCTGAAATAGTAGTGTTCTCTAAAATATTTTTTGTAATCTTAAACACATATAGCAGATTAGTTGATGAATTATGTAACCATCTATATGTTAATTTTCTTCATACAAGATGATATATAGTCCCATAAACAGAGAGCTTCAGATCCTGGAGTGGTGACTGATGATTTCATCTTCCTTGAAGAAAACTCTCCCCACAGACACTTACTAGCTCACAGAAATAGATGCCCAAAGCATATGCTGCAAACTAATAGTCTCAAATTCTTCCATCACCTCAGTGATTAAAGCTGGTCTAACCTGCAACAGAGGAGACTTAAAGCTTGTTTTCTAAAGATATCACAGTATGTTCACAGTGCAGCTGAGCATCCAATTTAGCCTGTGTCTTTCAAGAAACCTCTAGCATGAACTAGAGAACATAGCTTTCCATTTCATTGCTCTTGCTCTCTTTCTAATCACCTCTTTCTCTTCTTTTTTAACCTCAGTTTACTGTCCTAATTTCTTTAACACTTCCCTCGGCTTCTATTAAATTCTCCAAAAGGTTTATGTGCTTTCTTGCTAGGCAATTTCTTCCAAGCTCCCATGGCTCTACTTTTAATAACACTGATACATTTCTCAGCATATTTCTTGCTCTACATTTCTTCTGGGTCTTTGATTTTTCACAGCAAATGGTGACTTTTATGAAGCCTTGTTATCACTGCCACAAATTCACTGCAGAAAGCAATCAGCCCTGCTTCAGAATGTGATCCTAGAGTGTTACAAGGTCTCCAGCATCTTTATGAATACTAGTGTATATAATTAAGTCCTTTGGTACAATCTTTCGATACCTGCTGAAGGTGCAAAGGGCATTAAACATCAAATCCTTTTCCTAGTATCTCAAAATCTGATTTTGTTCTGCAGACTTAAAATAAGATTTACACTAGTGCTTTTGCCATTCATTTGCTATGTAGGGCTGTCTTACACCTATTCCTTTCTTCATGTCTCAGTTTAACTGGTGATAAAGAGGGTAGGTAAAATATGGGCTACACTTAATTAAAATGTCGTGTTAGTGCTCTCATGACATAATCTTCTAAAAGTGTGTCATGAAAATGTGTTATTTAGGAATGAAACCACAAATCCTTTTGGAATAGAAGAATAAACCCAGTAAAACAGGGAAGACTGATATGATGGACTGTGTTGATCCAACAATGCAGTGTACCACAATTCTAATAGAACCAGAAATATTAATATACAGTCACTGCTGTTAGATACCATAACCACTGTCAAATTCTTTTTATAAAGGAAGTAAAGAAAAGAAAAAAAAAGCCACCCACAAAACCACACACACATAGATAGCCCACATGAGAAAGTGACTGAATAATTTGTTCATTTTGATCCAGTGGCAGACAGTAAGCCACTTGCACAGTAATACCATTTATATTTGAGATAGCATCAGGACATCATGCTGGAGCAAGTAACAAAAGTAGCATCCATCCAAGCACAAACAAAGTAGCATCCATCCTAGCACAAACAGTATGAGACTTGTAAAAAAAAGAATATTACAGTTTATCAATCAGTGATTACAGCAATGTCTACAACCACCATGTACTAATCACTGAGGTTTTTGTACTGATCATAATGTAACTGCTTTTTGAAAAGAGACAACTAGATTGATAATGTGGTCTTTAATTATTTTATTTTCATCAGAGTACTTTCTGTGCATAAATACCGTGCTGGAAAGTAGTATAATAGTGTTATAAGAAAATCTGACAAATGGGTGATCTAGGTGAGCATAGATGGCAAGGTGGCATTTGGTAAGATTTAAATCTGTTGTGCTAAGGAAGCATCTGATGTGGAATGATTCCCTTACAATGAGCTCTATTAATAACTTGGATTTGCCAGCAGCCTGTGGTGTTACAAAAATATATAAGAATGTTCACTTTGCTGCATGCCAGACTGCCACAGAAATTAGAGTTGATTAATGTTGCCAATGGGACTACTATAGATTTTCAAGCTGCCTCTAGTTGTTCATTGGGTCTGTGGCTTCTGTGAAAGCAAGGCTTAGCACCCATGTCATGGTTTGGTAGCTTCATAGGGTTGTTCTCTGAGAAAGTATATTCCAAAGGTCACAGGAAAGTCCAATTACCATGACTAGATTCAAACACTTCAAATGCAAACACTTCAAACACAAACACTTCAAACATTTTCCTGCTCTGGTTTAGACTGCCAATAACCAAATGAATGATGCTGATAGACATAGAATAAAACTATTGTGTGAAATGTTGAATTGGGGGTAGATGACACATATACTCTATATCTGGGAGAACTTTCCACAACAGAAGTTGATTATGACAACCCCATAGCAGGATTTTCCGTCATGTGAACTTTTATGATTTTTTAAAAAAAGTTTACACATTATTCTGCAATTTGATGGGGGCTTAATGGCATCAGAAAGAACCTGCCTAGCTTTTGTTAAGATTTAATTACTATTTATAAAATCACTTAGTCAAAAGAAAATCTTTAGAGTGAGATTATATATATGTTGCAGTCCACAGGTCAGAGCAATGTCCTTTTTTTGACATCTCTAGAAGGGGCCTCTTAAAGAGTAGCCTAATTTCAGTCAACTTCAGTTATGAAAATAGCACTATGCAATATCGTGTAGTACCCAGTGTGGGCTGATTTACAAATCTAACTGAACGACTCAGGGCTTACCTAAAGCCAGAAGGGAGTGGTTTATGACTGCTTGTGTTTCCTAAAATCTCGGTTTTGGCAATGAAATTCCCATACTGATCTTTCACAGCTCACTGGGAATAATTACCCCACCTGGGGTTTGCGGCACTGAGGTGCAAGTTCACGAGGGCTGACTTCACACAGGATATCTTGTTTCTCTGAGAACTGACCACCTTGGTTTTAAAATTTTCAACCACATTCAAACTGCCTTCTGGTATTGGATATGTTTAATCGTAAAACACAGAAGAGTTAAAGTAACACTTGGAGTCAAATTCTGGTGGGTTGGTTTTTTTTTTTCCTTTAACATATGCGCTTATAAAAGTAAAAACAGCTTCCAGATTTGTGCTAACATGAAAAATACATTCAGAAAATAAAACACTTCCCCATGTATCTTTTAAATAAGTACTTTTAATATTTTTTTTCGGTAATTATTGACAATAAATAAGCTAAACTGGAGTACACAACTGTCATAATGCAGCAAGACCCTACATGGGAAAACTCTCTGCCACTTCCTCGGGTAGTTTAAATATGCCTACTGGTAATTCAGTACTATTAGCTAGGGTGAGCACTGATGCTGTTTCTGTGAAATCAACAGTAGCATCCCTATTCAGAATACTACACAATCATATTTCGTGATCTTGAGTCACAGAGCAAGACTGGACAGCAGGCATAAACAGAGATTCTGAACCCATGTGACCAGATCTTGACTCTTCATACCGATATGCAGTGTTTCTTCAAAACAAAATTCCTTAGATATGTTCCAGGCACCAAGGAGGGAAGCTCACAAAACCAAGCTTTCCAATGTTTATTTCTATGATGGAATTAGCTCTCCAGTTGCATTGATATAGCTGATGTATGCAAATTGCTTTAATAACTCTACTTGAAGCTAGCAATGTTCAGTATATAATGAAGTCTACTTTCCTGCACCAGTGACAAATTATTTGGTGTTATGCAAGAAATGTGAATGAACCTGATAATACCCCAGGAACTAAACACTGAGAATATTTCTTTCTTGTTTCTATCCTGTCTGCAAGGTAACTGCTTTTAGCCAGTATAAAAAGGTCCCATAAAGATGTCAAGTGAATAAATAAATAAATAAATAAATATTTATCCACACAATTAATATAGTTGAAGACATTTGTTGCATGTATATTCCACCAAGACTGCAATTTTTAGACATTACTGATTTTTATACCAAACACTACCTGACACCACATTAGTGTAGTCCATCCCCTCCTCTTTAATTCCTGGAAAAGTCAGTAAGAGACATCCAGTGGAACTGTGTCACAGACCTACTGGTCAAAGTAGGGGGATGAAGCCCTCTTTAAACAACATAGGGATACCCCTTTACCATGGAATCAGAAAATATTTGTGGCTGGAAAGCACCTCTGGAGGTCGTTTAGTCTGACCCTTCTGCTCAAGCAGGGTCAAGTAGAGCAGTTTGCTCAGGTCTGTGTCCAGTCAGGTTTTGAATTATTTCCAGGCATGGAGACTCCAGAACCTATCAGGGCAGCTTGTTCCAGTGTTTATACACCATTGCAATAAAAATATTTTTATCTTTCATTCCTATATTTTATATGTGCCCATCACCTCTTTTTCTGTCACTGGACACCACACAAAAAAAGAGTGACTTCAACTTCTTCAGTTGAAGGTATTTATACACATGGATAAGATTGTCCTGAGCCTTCTCCTCTCCAGGCTGTCAAATCCCAGCACTCTCAGCTTCTTCTCATATGGCAGATGCTCCCTTAACCATCTTTGAGCCCTGTGCTGAACTTACTGGAGCAAGTACCCATCTTTCTTGTGCTATGGAACCCAGCACTGGACACAGAGCTCCAAATGTGTTTCACCAGGAGTGAATACAGAGGAAGGATCAACTCTCTCAACCTGCTGGCAAAACTCTTCCTAATGTAGCCCAGGGTGCTCTTAGCTGCTTTTGCAGCAATGGCACTTGCTGTCTTGTGTTCAGGTCCACAGGGACCCTGAGGTCCTTTACTGTCAAACAACTTCCCAAGCTGTTGCTCCCCCCCAGCCTACGTTGGTGCATGGCCTTATTACTCCACAGGTGGAAACCTGACATTTTGCCTTCTTGAACAGATTTCCAGTTCACCTGTTCTCAGTTATCCTCGGAGGGTTTCAAGCCCCTTCTGGTACAAGATCTGAACAGTCTGGTGTCAGAATTGGGCCTTCTTTGGGCATAGGGCTGGACTAGAAAGCTCCTGGGGCCCCTTCCTACCTGAATTATCCAGTGGTTCAGTGAGACCTGTTTCCTAACTCCAGGGGTTACAATAAGTGTTGCGATTCATTATGTGTATGAGTGTGCTGGTTTTGGCTGAGATAGGGTTAATTTTCTTACAGTAGCTTCTATAGTGCTGTGTTTTGGGTTTGTGCTGGAAACAGTGTTGATAACACAAGGATGTTTTCATTACTGCTGAGCAGTCCTCACACAGAGCTAAGGTTCTCAGCTGCTTCTCACCCCACCCCACCAGTGAGGAAGCTAGATGCGAAAAAGGAAATGGGAGGGGACACAGCTGGAACAGCTGATCCCAACTGACCCAAGGGATATCCCATACCATATGACATCATGGTCAGCTGGGGTTAAACCAACCGTGACAATGAGGAACATCTATGGAAGAAGAACAAATTGTGTTAGTAACATTTACTTTCCATTTGCAGTACATTTCACCTGTGACTTAAACATAGTAAAACCAATAATAACTTCAAAGAAGTGGACCCTGGGTACAGTGTGTCTGCTCTGCTGTTATCTTTCTTAATCTGTTGCAAAGTTTGTTCCTTACAGCTTTTAGAATGGCATCAATATGGATTTCTAAAACTATGTTTCACCAGTTTCATAACTTATTCCTTAGTACAGAGGATTAAGAATTCTCCGTAACTCTGCATAAAATATGGGATGTGTTTTGAGAAGCATTTTTTCTGGCCTTGATTTTGGGTTTCTTTACCCTGTTTGTACCATCTCTTTAGAGATGTATTCCTTATAAACTGAGAAGTGC
This sequence comes from Zapornia atra, assembly GCA_013400835.1. Lineage (NCBI taxonomy): Eukaryota > Metazoa > Chordata > Aves > Gruiformes > Rallidae > Zapornia > Zapornia atra. The sequence goes on from VZTU01010375.1 coordinate 74,364, forward strand.
TGATGTAAACCATTATTTTTCATGCAAGAAAACAGATGGCCAGTGGTTACTATGTTACTATAAGATTTACAAGACTTTAATTCACTTTGCTACATGTGCAAGTTAAATAATTGACTTGTGCCCTCTGTAGCTTTGTTTCTCATTTTTAGTACTGATATAGTAATAGTTTTATATCTTTCAGGACTGCCGGGAAAAGAAATATTTAATGACATTTCTGAGACTTAGATAACATCATAGAAAACCAATAAAGTATCTAAGCACAATGAATGCAAAAAACTTGAAGTTTTGTTTGTCATCAACAACCAAAATTTGGTGTCAGCTGAAATTCCAACAGCAAAGAATAAAACTGTTTTTATAACTTTTGCAAATAAGGTATATGTTGTCAAGGGAGTTTTTCACGGGACCTCTAATTTCTTGTGCTAAATGATTAGGACGATAACTTATAAAAAAGTCTTAATACCAGTTCCTTCATAAGGTTACATGAAAGCCTACTGTAGGAAACACTGACTCTTTTCCAAACATGAGGAAGGCAGGCTTCATTAAAAAAAAAAAAAAAATTGATCTGAAGGCAAGTTCTCAGCAAAGGCTCTTTTTTTTTTTTCCCCTCCCCAAAAGCCTTGCTTGTATTGTATTATGAATCATTATTTCAGAACTGCATGTCTCATTTAAAAAACTCACTTTCCTGGTTTGCTTGACATAAGGAGAAACTATAGGCATGAATTCCCTTTTTGACTGATTAAAAAGGCTGAAGAAGTGCAACTAAATCCATTCAGCTGAGACCGGTGTAACATCTGCTTTGTCTGCAAATTGCTTCCTCTAACAGTTTGTTTTAACGAGCTGGAGCTTCTCACTTCAACTACTAGGGTTTTATTGTCTTAGTTGGGGGAGGAAGTGATACTTTATCACCCGATGGTATCTTGCAGTTATTTTTTTTCCCTTAAAACTAACCTAAGTGGTCACATCTGTGTTATGAAAATTAATATATGTATGCATAAGCAGTACTTCTATACATTTTTATCTATGTATCTACATAGTTATTATACCAAACAAGTTTAAAACCAATAGAATTTATATATAAATATGCTTACTAAGAATTTTTACTCACAGTAATGTGTGAATAACAAACCTTCTATATCCTTCAATATAGCTATGGAACAACTAACAACCAGGCTGGAGACAGAATAAACTCCCCTTTCACTGCTTTGCTCGTTTTGGTTTGTTTGTTTTGGGTTGTTTTTTTCTTTTTTTCCATAATGAGAGAAAAACTACATAGTCAGGGAATAAAAAAGTTTGTCTCACCCTAAGTTGACTGTGGTAGTTAAGGTAGTTAAGGTAATGTGACCAAAAATCAAGGAAAGTGCGAATTGTGGATATACTTTTAAGTTAAGAACTGCTTTGGGTAACCCAAAAGTACAAGTCTAGTGAATGGCTGCAGGAAGAGAAATTAATCATAGCTGCCTGCAGTACAAAGTCAAGGGAAACAATCACTGCAAAGGATGGACACATTAAGGTCATGGAGAAGGATGTATTTTGGACTAGTTCTAAATTTGATCCTAAGGTCTCAGTGAGCATTAGCAGTTGGATTGCATTAAGGAGGAGTCTTCTGGTCTAGATTCTGAAGAAAACTTGTTCATGTGCTCTGAAATGATTTGTGAAGTTAAGGAAACCAGTGGTAATCAAAGGCCAACTGGGAGATTCACATGAAAATTATATTACTGACTCTAACTTGAAATAGTGAAGTAGACAGACCCATAGTCTTTCAATTTTTTTCATTCGAGGAGATGCTTGGAAAGAATATTTCTATTAAAATAATTTTCCATTCTGGAAGTGTCTTTCACTCCAGAAAGATTTTGTCAGTCTGCTTTCTTGATAGAGAAGTCTCCAAGAAATACATGGCACTGTGTTTCTTTGAATTTTGCAAATATTCTCCTTTGATGCAGCTTAATAGGCTATATAATCTTTCAAATACTATTGGTAAAGCACAGCATTTTCAAAGAATTTTTTCAGAGGTGAGTTTAATAATGCCCAAGTTAGTATGCTGCCTACTGAAGGCATTGACTAGTCCAGAGTTACAGTTAAAATCAGTGGTAGTCACGTATTTTCCCCTTAATTTACTGAAGAATTTGCATTGTGACTCAGTAGGAATAAGAACATTATGAATGTATTTTCTACTCCAGTGCAGGTTCATTTTTTTTTTTCCCAGAAAGTTATCTAAAGTTATGGAAGGAGTCGAGAACAGAAAAATATAGAGGGTTGCTTTGTTGTTTTTTTCTTTTTTTCATTCATGCTTAGGGATTTTTTGCTTGGTTGACTGGTTGTTTCTGTTGAGTAAGTTTTTTTGATTTGGCATACTAATTCCTGAAAAATGGTAAGGTATATTGTCTTTAATAGTATGTTTCCCAGCCGCTGGCTAGGAAAGTGGCTGTCAGCCTAAGATTGCTATAACATTACAGCAAAAAATACATGGTTACAACAGCTCATATAACAGGAAAAGCAAGCTTAACTCAGTATCCTTAGGTCTCTCTACAACACACTATGTTAACTGCACTTCTAGTGAAGGGGTAGTACACTACTTCATTAGAGGCATGATTACAGGGGAACCAAAGGTAAAGACAACATGGTAATTGCTATTTGTGTGGGGTAAATCAACTGCTAAGAATCAACTATGAAACATGACTTGGTTTTGATTATTAATATACTTAAACTTGGCTTAAATTATATATATAAACAAACACAACAGGATTTTCTTTTTTCTAAGGGGGCCAAGAAATCCTCTCAAGACACTGATCCTTGATAGGTTTGTAAGGATTGTTCAACATTTAACACAGAGGTTGATATACATCAATTTTGAATCTCATTTTGACTCCTGTGCTTATGACACAGACTCACTTTTCCCTCCAGCTTTCTGAGGTAGTGGACCTTGTTCATGGTTTCCAGCACACTTGTGTACTGGAACTCAACTACGAGCTTTTCCATCTCAAGTTGGTCAATGCATTCGTTTATTTTAAAATATACTAAGTGATCTCTTTTTCTTTCTATCTCTGTCTTCTTCCGTATATGGTAAAGAACTTCTACCACTGCTGGCAAATGTAGCATGTATCATAGTGTTCACATGGATAGTTCTGCCAAAGATGAAACTGAAATTCACTCCAGATCAGCTAATACCTTATGCAATGGCATCATATTTAGAAGTCAGGTATAACTTTCAGTTTAAAGAAACAAACTGGACTACAAATTTTCCCTTGATGTATTTTAGTCGAGTGTAAAATTTCATTTTTTACAGGCATTATAACATATGGCTGGAAGTATCACATATGGTTGGAAGTGTCAGCCAAAAGTCAAATGGCCATACTTCTCCCTCCACAGATCCCAGTTGTCCTGATATATTAATAATTTTCTAGATTCCCATTGTGCTGTTGGAATATGTTTATTTGTATTTTCACATGTATATATACAAACTTATATGAAAAGTGTAATTTAATAAACTTTTAACATACAAATTCAGAAACTAGATTTGAAATAAGGAATAAACTTGCAGATGTCTTTCATATCTGCATCAGGAGTTTTCAGTATTTATTATATTGCAACTTATTCAATACACTACAAGTTGCAAATATTTTAAAACATGGAACAGATAAAGTCTTCAAAATATTTATATGGAATGATTAAACATAATACTTATGCATTGCTACTGTCCTGAATATAATTACAGACTCAGATCTTGCAGGTATTTCATTCAATATGCATGTGTTATCTAGCCTGAGGTGATATGTATCACCTGTGAAATACACTACTTAGGGTAAGGAAGATAATTAGTCAACACTGCTAGTATTTAAAGCTGATAATTAAAATATCTTTGGGGAGTTCTGTTGTCTGATTCTTACTAGAATATTTGGAAATTATGTCTTCATGGTTTTGGCTAGGATCGAGTTAATTTTCATTCTAGCAGCTGGTGTAATGTTGTTTGGGAGTTGGGATGAGAGCAGTGCTGACAACACCCTGAGGTTTTTAGTTGTTGCCAAGCATTCAAAGACTGATTTTCAGTTGTTCATGCTGCCCTGCCAACAAGAAGGCGGAGCACCCAGGAAGCTGGGAGGGACACAGCAGAGAGAGATGACCCAAACTGGCCAAAGAGGGTACTCATGCTTGGTATAAAGGGGGGGGCTGGTGAGGGGAGGACTGCACAGATTCAGGATGTGCAGTTTTTGGGAATGGTCTGGTGTCAGGGTAGCTCTGAGCTGTACAGCCTGAGTTGTTTGGTGAGAAACTGCATTGTGTATCACCAGTTTAATATATTTTTGCTATAAGCATCCTGTTATTGTTATTTCTTTCTCTGCTGTCCCAGTAAACTGTCCTTATTCCCATGTGCAAGTTTTGCCTTTGTTTTTTTTCTTTTTCCCTTGCCCCAGAGCGAGCAGCTGCGTGGTGCCCAGCTCCCGGCTGGGGGCAGAACCACGACAGTGTATGTGTATATCCATAACATCTTTGAAAATTTCATTCACAACCCCCTTAGAGATAGTCAGGCTGCACGTTGTATATTGAATAAGAGAAGATTTTGCTACGATGTTCTCAGAACTCGTCATTGGCCTGATCAAATTTTTGGCTGCATGCAAATGAAGATTCTCTCACCAAAGAGTTCTTTAGATGCACTGTTACAATTGCTCTGAAAGCCTTCTTTCAAACTGAGTAGGTTGTAAATGAAAACAACAAGCAACAGACTCTTTTATTCATAACTTTCTTCTTCCATTCTCTCAGGAAAGATAGATGATTAACAAAGCAAGGAAAATAGATTGCATGCTTAGTGAAAGAAGGAGTGACAAGGGCTTATGAAAAGCGAAAACCACAACCAAACATAGCATACAAATTTTCCTCTCTTCTCTATGAAAAAATTGCCATCTTTTACTTCTATACCACAGCACGTTTAGAAAACTGTTAACTTCACTTTCAAATTGTCCTGTTCTGTCTTGTGCACAAGTTCACCTAAAGCCACAACTGATTTATTTTGGTCCTGGTTATTCTTTTAAACCATATATGTAGGAATGTAAGAGAATTTCTTCATGGAAACTTCCTTCATGGAGACTTCATGCTTACTAAGGATAAGGACAGGAGCCATGGGTAAGAAAAAATTCCTTCATCACTCTTTTTGAATTCCAAGAGATTCTTTACATTGGCTTTGTCTGGGTTAATGTTTTACATAGTTTGATGGAGCAGTTAAAATTCAGGTTTATATTGAAAACTCTATTGATGCTAGTTTAATTTTGGATGAATTTGGATTTAGACTTTTTATGAAAAACATTTACTATGAAATTTTCCACAACCTCAATTTTATGATTTGTTTGATTTTTGGAAGAGCCACAAACAGGCCAAGTAAAATGGTAAAAGTTAAAAGATTTAGATAGATAATTTTTTTAAAAATTGTTTTGTACTCTTATACATCATTGAAATTCTAACCTATAAGGGAGGAAGTGACCATTCCCTCATGCGTCACTCCTTTCAAGTGAGGGAAGCTGGGCATAGTCATGACATTCAGACCATGGTCATGACAAGTCAGAACTGTCACTTGTCACATAGGAACAACTGTCACATTTTCAAATGTACGGCACAGACCATCTGAAGAGTACCATTTCTTTAATATTGGGTGATGAGCTGTGCTTTTAGATTATTAACCCCTTTGGGGACAGTTCAGTGTCTATAGAAAAAAATCCAGCTATAGGCAACTGTGGCAAGAAAAAAACAGATGGTAATGGTTTCTGGGGATGGAGAGTGGTGATCTGCCAGTCTCATCCGTAGAAGAGCTGCCCATAGACAGACTTATTTCCTGTAAATTTCAGACATCACATTTAGAGACCAGGAAGTGTAGACAAGGTATGAAGGGTAATGCATTTAAGCTGAAGGAAAGTAGATTTAGATCAGACATTAGGAAGAAATTCTTTACCATGAGGGTCATGAGGCACTGGCACAGGTTACCCAGAGAAGCTGTGGCTGTCCTCTCCCCAGGAGCTTTAGACAACCTGGTCTAGTGGAGGGTGTCCCTACCCATGGCAAGGGGGGTGGAACTAGGTGGTCTTTGAGATCCCTTCCAGCATCAACCATTCCATGATTCTATGATTGATTCTTTGATTCTATGATAAGATATGAGGTTTCTACAGGTAGGCACTCACTTCTGATAGTCCCATAGAGGTATGACAGACCTGATCCATGCAGCCAGTGCACCCATGGTCCTCCTCAGATGCTCCCACAAACCCCAGACACAGGACATTTGTGATGCCTGGTGGTATCCTGCATGTTTCCCAGTTGCTGCTTCAGGTCTTGCAGAACTTTTCTTATTCTTGCCAGCCTTGGGTGGCTGCCTTGAGTCTTGCAGGAGACAGTATTGGACCACTGTTTTTAAATACCAAACTTATTCCCCTAAATAAGCAAAATCCCACTATTAGTTTTTTAGCAGAATCAGATAACTATTTGAATAACATTGTTTGGCTACAATATTTCAGATACTACTACTCAGGAGATGTCTTTTTGTCAGGAGATAATTTTAGCAGTATAATAGTTAGACAATTATGCCTATTTTTTATGAGTCTCACCTCCCAAAAAGTATGAGAAGCAATCTACTATTGTTTATTTAAAAAAAAAATCTGTATTTTTTTAGATGGTGGAAGCTTTTGATTGTCTTTAATCCACTCTGATCTCTACATGAATGTTTAATAGGTTGTTATAAGCAAATAATTTACCTGGAATTTCTGGCAGGTTTTATGCGCACATTTTTTTACAAATAAATTTCCTTAATGAGATAGCAAGCTCATGTGAAATGCCCCATCACAAGAAATTCTCCCACAAAGTATTCAGACTGGATAGTGCCAAGACCTTTTCATGCTTTGCAGTCCTAGTGTAAAAGGCTACAACAGAGAAAAGACAGACTGTGAATTATTTCTTTGAGAAACCTGGAAAAGGTGCTAACAAGGAACGGGTGTTTTGCTCAACTTGCTTAGGAAGGAGCCACGTTACAGGTAAAGGTAAGAGCGCTTGTGCCACAAGGTGACACTAGCACAGCACTGAGACTAAGCTTATGGATTTGCCTCCTCCAGAGGCTTTGCCTGGTTTCAGTTTTGCAGCATGTTGTCAACTAAAAACTCACACAAAATGTCAGATAGAAGTTCATGCACTAAAAAGTATACAAAACCTTAATTTAAATGGCCTACAGTATATCCAGTTTTATTACTAGAGACTCAAGGGGTCTCATGTGTTCATGCCAACGGACCTTTTCCATCTAAGACAAATTAACAAAAGAGGCCATCATGTCCAATGAAACCTTTTTGATCTTCACTAAAACCACCTGACTTCAGTATAATAAATGTGCTTGCCACTTGTAGCTAGAACAATCGAAGAAAAAAAATTTAATTAAAAAATGTATAAACCTTCTAAATCACAAAAATGTATCAAAGCTGCTCCCTTCATTGTACATTGAGCTGTAGGAGGTTGGGTGTCTGTCCCAGCTGCAGCACTTTGTGGGCTCTGCACGTTGACCACTCAGCCCCTGGCTCTCTTGCCTTCCTGGACCCGCAGCCTCTCACCTCTACCACACTTTTGGCAGTTCCCAGGGGGAACAGCAGCCTCTCCCCAGTATCGGCAGGGGGAAGTCTAGGCCAAAAAAACCCACAACACTGAAGGCAATTATATAGACTTACATAAAGATTAACTGGGTGAAAAAAGTGTCATATTAAATGGTGACTACATATTTTTTTCACATTACTACTTTTATCTTTTTCTCTTAAACACACATAACTGCATGTAGTTGTCACCAGGTTATCCAGTAATGCATAAAAGCTCTAGTAAATGCAAAGTTCATGCAGCTTTACTGAATTTTTACAGAAGTCACATCTATATCTAGCTATCTGGCTTTGGTCCTGTCACCAATTGGGCTTTTTTGTCATACCAAGTCTGGTTTATGTTCTAAGTGAGCCAAACCATAGTTTCAAATAATTTTGTTTCAGAAGTTCCAGTGTTTCTCTCCTGCAACATGCTTTGTTATTTGTTTTTCCATATTGCTTAAAAAACTCACCTTGGTGAAAGCTTTTAAATATCTCCTTTGGCTTGAGATTTTTGCAAGCCATTTTCTTTCTCTATTGGAAAGGGCACTTATGTATTGTTGCTTTTCTACAAGGGTAAATTCTCAATATTAATTTTTTCATTGGGTCTATTTTATTTTTACAATGTCACCTTTATTGTGATAAAGCAGACTTTGTAAAAAAAAAAGCAAACAAAACCAACACAAAACTAACAAAATAAAACAACTAAACACCCAAAACCAACCAAAACCCCCACCCCTTCTCAGTTCTACTATCCACAACGTTACTTCAAAATATGTGAGGGAAAACAGATATAGAAATCTTTATAGATGAAATAATGTATTGTGTGTGCACTTTGCCTTTCTTAGACCAGGAAGAACTCCAAAGGAATACATGAGGTTTCTGTTTCATTGCTCCCTGTTTGGTTTTTTCTCTGAATTCTTCGTAGCTAATCCTACCTCAACGCTTTCATGTAGGAAATTCTTCAGAAATGCTCCTGCAACTGAAAACTTATATTGAAAGCCTAAATATCTCCTTCAAATAAACAGGGATGTCAATAAAAATTTACTGAAAAAAAGATTAGCAATTAAAGATCCAATTCAGCAAAACATCTAATTAAACACTCATTCTAAGCATGTGTTTAATCCATAAACCCCAGTGGGATTTAAGCATATGTTTTGAAGTTAAAAAGAAGTGGACCTAAATAAATAATGTCACAGTTACTGTAAAATGGTAAAATAATAACATACTTTAAAGGAAGCTAAAGCTGAAAACAAAGGAAACAAAACAAAACAAATTATTCCCAATTATTTATGCCTTGCTCAAAATACAAATAAAAACCCCTAAATAGTTAAGGTTGCATGAATCTGTTCTTTGGGTGGTTTTCTACTTTCACTCCAGCAGTTTATAGGAATATGATTCAATGGATGAAAAAAAAAAAGAAAAATATCTGAATTTCACCCCAGGCTGACTTGACTTTAAACATAAGATCCATTTCCAATTTGGAGTTGTACAAACTCAGATACATTTAAAGACAATTTTTTTTTAATCAGGCCAATATCCATTTTTGCTGTAATTTTTTTCACTACCACGTAAAATGTGCAGCTCTTTGACAGAAATGATGTTTGTGGAACATCAACTGGTCAAGAATTAAACTTCAACTAGATCTTTTTGTGACCAAATCTTTCCACAGAGAGACCAGACATAGCTATAATGACTTTTTATTTTCTTCCAGGGGAGGAAAAATACAAATATTGCTTGCTCTGACTAATATTTTGAACTTCACTTTGACTCTGAAAGTTCGTAAGATACAGACGATATCAGCACTCTAATTTTACAATGCCTGGAATGTAACAGCATTATTAATGGATTAATTTTCTTAAGTTGAAGACAAGTAAAATGGCACCATAAGCCTGTACCTAACCAGATTTACCCTACTTTTCCAACTTGTCCTAGGGAACTAAAATATTCTCACTATTCCTGACACCAGTTCTACTGTGTCTTAGTCACTGTATTCACTTACATGGAACTGATATAGCTGCAAATGCACACCCATGTTTGAAGACTTGTCTAGCAGATAGGAGGAGATCAGTACATGAGGACAAATGCAACTGTAAGGACAAACACAGAGATTCATTGTCTGCGGATACATGTTAATTATTCAAGCAGAGCTCCTTGAAACTCTACAAGGACAGGGTATGTACCTGAGTCTCCCTTTGTTTCAGATATTTGATGCTTCATTACATAATCCATACCTGCTGCAACAGCAGATTTTCCGTATGTTGTATTTTATAACCTGTTTCACTTTCATTGCCCTCTGGGACTATTAAACAAACACAGAAAACAGTGAAAACTTTCTTACTGGTACATACAAAGCCTACAGACACTTCAGAGGCTCCTCCACAGCCCATCTCACTTTACAACAGCTATGGGTGGAAAACAGCAACCCCTCTATAAACTCAACTGTAAGTAATGATCTCCATATGCTTCATTAGCTTGAGGAATATCAGCTCATTAGTGAAGATGCTTAAATGGTGTGGTATGTGCAATACTTATATCAAGTGGATTCTTACCAGAATGCTCTGCCATGGTTCCAGTAACACAACTATATTCTGTACCACTAATAGAACAAAAAAGTGGCATAAACAATGAATTACATTCAAGTTTTCACTTGATTAGTTAAGGGAAATATTTGTTCCTGGCCTACTGCCAGTTCTGTGATGATTGTCTATCAAAGATGATAAGAATCTTTCAAAGAAGTAAAACTTTTGCCTGCTTAAAGATGACTTCATTCTGAGCTACAATGTGCCTGTGGCTTCTGTTATAAACAACATTCAGCAAGCATTATTGTTTTCAGCAAGAATTGCTGTTAATTCTAGCCACCAGCAGATATGGAAACTAATTTTTTTTAAAGGTTAACATATACAAATATGAATTCTGACTACACAGTGATTTAATGTAGTTCTTTGTTTAGTTTGTTCAAATGATGAAGGAAACATGAAAGGCAACATTTCTGCAGAGAATGAATGACGGTAATATTTAATCTTGAAAACATAAGAACTTGAGCTACACCAGAATTGTTTCTGGAGTTCAATACAAATCTCAAAAATTAGTCTATTGGTACAGGTTTGCTTCTGGATTATGGATCTAGCTGAAAGTGGTATTTTTGTGACTTTATTTAGCTTTAATTCTTAATTTAACTGAAATCAGATGAGGTATATTGTGAAGATATGTAGGGGATGCAGTTTCAGATGATGTTATAAGACTACTGTGGTACAGTACAGGCACCTTAGGAGAAATCCATTTAATAATGTTGAACATAAATTTAGGAATATTAAAAAAAAAATTCTTTAAAATTATTTTTATCTGATCTTGAAGCACACTTAAGGTCATCTCATTTTTTTCACCCAGCCCTGCCCTGTGTGTCTGTGCAAGACACTCTTTCACTCTCTGAATTATCACAGAAAGCCAAGGAATTTATCAAATGCCTTCATACATTTACCAACCTCTAACGTATAAGCACTATGTATAGAATTTCAGTAGCAAATATGGAATACCTTGTTTAAAAGCGGAGTGGTAGATTTATATAATATGTATATGAATAGCCAACCAACTGTCAAGTTTAATGAGAGATACAATTTTTTCTTTAATTCCACTCCCCTCCCAATTTCCTTCGCCTCCTATTTTAATCGTTACCTGATCATCAGCTAAGAATTTTCTGTTCCTTCATGTCTTCTGATAATCAGACTTTAATTAAAAAGCTATGGTTGGCAGAATGTTACAGCTTTAGACCCCACCCCCTAATATCTGAATTATTGCTTGTATTGAGCTAGTTCTCAATTACCTCCATTATCTCAATGCACTTGTTAAGTAAAAACATCAGGATATTTGATTCTAAAAAAATGATTAATGTTACTGTGTTCAAAGAATATTTTTGGATCTGCTTTCCAAAATAACATCAAGAACAGGTAAAATTGGTTAATCCTAAAAAGCAAACAAAAAAAATCCCCAAAGCTGCACATTGCAAAGCAGTCTGTGTCACACATCCATCTCTGACTTTTTCTGAGATTTTTATCCCATGTTATGTCACTGACATCATGAAAAACAGATGTTCCTTACATTTTCCAATTTTAAAAATAACTTTTCCCATTCTTAGTATGCAATGACATTAAATGTATGTTTCTCTAATTTGAGTAAGAGATAGGAATAGAGAAATAATTACATGACGGAATGAAAAAGTCCAGAACTGGCAGAGGGTTACTGGCAGAGTAGTACCAGACTGATGACAACCTTATAATAAATATATCACAATGTGATGATTAGAGATAACTTCGTAGGCAGTTAGAAAGGTAGAATGGCGGTGATTGTACACTGAAAAAAACCAGCATTAAAATCAGTCCCTAATTTCTTTGGGGAGAAAGTGGAGAAGGTTTAAGACACAGAAATTAAGATATTTATTTGATTAAGTTACAGAAGGAGTAGACCCACAACAATAATTGTTTGTTTATCATTTGCAAAACTTTTTTGTGTTTTGTTTCTAAACAGCCAAACTGTTAAGTCAGTGGGAAGCCAAGAAGCATTACAAACACCTTTAACAGGGCACCAGCCAGTTAGCTGAGTGATAGAAGCTCCTAAATGACACTTCATGTAAGATGTGTGGTATATTATCTGCTAAATAAGCTACCAACAATATATTTGTCATGTAGTTTTCTTTATGCAGAGAAGGATTAATACAACCGATGACTACAAATTATTATATCATCCTCACCTTCTGTTCATTACCTCTGGGGGATTTTTATCAGCCAGGCTTTGTAAAGAGCAGATATCTGATTT
>VZTU01010378.1:8689-37935 GCA_013400835.1 Zapornia atra
GGCGCCAACTTTCCCTCTCCCCTCCGGCGGGACCGGCGTGCCCGCGCCCGGACGGGCCTGAGGCGTGCCGGCACCGCGCCGCCCGGCCCAGGTTCTAAGCCAAGCATCTCGTCCCTGCGCCGGCCCCAGCCCGGCCCCGCCGCTGGGCTGCCGCCGCCGACCCGCACCTTCACTCCTCTGCCTCGGCAGGTGTGCTGCCTTGGCTTATGGGCTGCTTCCCCTCTGGAACTTGTCGACTTTGATCTTTTTGCTAATAAAACGCAGCGCTTAAACTGTCAAAATCTGAGCTCACTCTTTGAAGCGGACCAAGTTTTAAAATCCGGGGAAAAACACAGAAGTTTTAAGTACCCAGGGACCAGAGACTCCCATGTGTCGCTGGAAGTGTAAGGAAATGACGTGCTGATATAAAACCAATGAACCTACTGTGGATTTCAGTTTATTAGTTATAATAGGCAGGCCTGAATACCTGGAAAAAAAAATCACCAAAGCTTAAATTGTGAGTGTAACATTACATTATTGTAATGTTGTAGGTCAGCGAGATGAAAGGTGTGGTTCTCATAATTATCACGATGCTTAGTATGAGGTAACAAAACCACATACCACAAAACGCTGTAATTTATGACTCGACGTGGTGCAAGCATACTGTTGTGATATTGTTGGGGTTTTTTTTTTAATCTCAGATTCTTAGCTTTTTCTACACCGTGCATTGGATTACACCAGAAAAAGTTTAGGAGAAGCAGTTTACCAAACTGAAAGATCTTAAGTCGTCTTGTGTATCCCTCAACTGGATTATCAGCCTCAAGGTGCTGTAGCCCGCAGGGTGTCAGAAAAAGATTGAGTCCAGCCCACGTGGTCTGTGCATTGGTCTTTAATCCCTGATCAGCAGTTGTCAGACTTCTTCACAGAGAGAACTACATGCTGAAATACTGTAATTTCTTGGTAACTGTGTATTCTGTAGACAGTGTTCATTACTTTTTCCCTATCTCAAAACTAAGCAAGTAGTATAGATTGGCCACACACATACTTCTAATCAGTGTGTCATTTGCCAGCACAGTACTTACAGGACACAGAACTGCAACTTTGCATGTATGGTGTCACACCTGCTGCTGACTTGAGTACAAAGTGGTGGAGAATGAGGTGTAAAGTTGCTTCTGCTTCATCTAATGTTTCACCTCAGCATGATGGCAAGTTAAACTTTACCTGTTTGTGAGTACACAAGGCAGGTATGTTATGTTACTCACCTGTATCAAACACTGGAAATTGCACCAGTGACACCTTATTTGATCCCAGATCTTACGTGGAGGCTCAGCTGTACAGTTTGTGGTGTGTGAGGGGCTCCTGACACAGCCTGAAGGAAGAGTAGCTGTGATAACTCACCAGATAAGCACTCAGCCAAAAAAAGATTGACCTTTCTGGAGGCAGTTGGGAAATAAAGGAATAAACATCTGAATAGGAGCTTGTGTTGGAATTACTTTCTCAGTAAGTCTGATTCAGTGCATTCAGTGTTTGCTGTCATACAAGTCTAGAAACATACACTGAAATTCGTTCTGTGAAAAACTAGTTTTTGGCTTACAGAGCAAGGAGTAACATGCTGTATGAAACATACATTGCTTTCGACATTCAGTGTGTGCTGCGGGAGTAAAACTTGAGTTATTTTTCCATTATTAGTTTAAACTGAAGTGGGTGATTGCTGGGCAGGCAGTGGTACAGCACAGATAGCAAACTTGATGCTGCAAAGAGCTCTGTGTGGGGAGGCGTGTATGGCATGGGCTCTTCCTGGTCTGGCTCCTGCAATACTGCTGCTCCGTCACGTTTTACGGGATGGGTTAATGGCTCATACGTCAGTGAAGAGCTCGTAAGAATTTGGTTGCTTTTCAGAGCTGTATTGTGTCTGAAAAAGAGGGAACAAATACTTATCAAGGGATTTTTTTTGTTTTTCTTTTCAACCTTGCAAATAAAACTTGATTTATTATTAAGGAAACACTGTTGTGGTGTTCTAGGGACAGAATATATTTGGTGTCCAAGGGCTTCTGTAGTTGACCTTCTTATTCATGACAAATGAATAATCATAGTATAATGAAATAATTCATTCTACAATGGGTTTTTATTTTTTTCCCTATGTCTTAGTGGCCACCTGATAAATTTCCAGGTACTTGAAAACATATCAGTGCAGATAACCTAGGAGAGTTGTGCCCATTGGATGAAATATTCAACTCTGAGATGGTACTACATGCCCATTGTTGTATCAGGTCCTTTCTGGGTTCTGCAAATGTGTAGTGAAGACTTCTGAACAGTTAGGCTAGCTCAGGAGACCTGCACTTGGGATCCTTTAGAAGACCCAGCTGATGTCCTCTGCAACAAGACCACATTCTGCAGGAGGAACTCTTTCAAGTCTGTAGCAGTACTATCAAACAGACTCTATTCGCATTTCCTGTGGCTTACAGCTGAAAATAGACATTGATTTAAAATTGCTGATGAGTAAATGGTTTTCTGGGAGCATTTTCTATCAGCATGTTGTCCGTGCAACCTGAAGTCCTGTTTCCTTCTTGGCAAGTGTGCCGAGAAAGGGGCTTTTTGCCTGCCTTGTTAGGCCGTCTCCCTACCGCTTGGTTTTGGTTGCTCTGTGGGTAGTCCAGCTGACTTCCCTGATGTCCTGAGCCTGGGAGCAGAAGGCCTAATTTACTGCTATTTGCCAGATTCACACTGTAGAACGGAATGGACTTAATCCACGCGATTCCCCAGAGTACTGTCAAGAGAGGAGAAAATAAAAACTCACAACCATGGTCTGCTGAGTATTCAGCTGTGGCAACATAGTAGATTTTATTGCATTTCTGCAGTCCTGGTAGTGTATTTGGCTGTGAGGTTGGGAACAGCACCTCTGGTTCCACAGAGCATTTCTGAAATTACCTTTAGTTCTTAGCTTGGTGTAAGTAATCTTCTGGGGCATTTTCAGCTGATCATGGAAGCCCATCGGGCACACCCTTTGGTGTCTCCCTCTGCCCCATCCTTCCCCCCAACCTTTCCCATGGTTTGATTATGCCTGAATCTACCCATTGCTGAATTTCATCCTTTAGAGTGGGGAGTCAAGTAGCTTCTGAAAGCTAGTTGCTAATATAAAGTTTATTCTCATGCTGAAGAGACAGTATTTGAGCAGAACCTCAATCAGATTTGGATGACATAACTTTAATTTTTATTTTCTGCTTTGTATTTATAGCTGAATTTATCATGCATATTGATGAGGTTGTTGCTTATGAGAGCCACTATGTGCTCAGTTAGGGATGAGTACTGACATGCTGTATGCATCTGCATGGCTGTATGAATGATGTGAGCAGTTCTGCTCTTCCTAAGACTCCTCAAGCATTGAGGAGAGGGATGTCAAGGAATTGAGTGTCTGAACATACAATGATGGGCCCAAAGGGGTGGAAGAGTGGATAGGAAGTGATACAGAACATAAAACTCAGGGCTCTCTTACCATAGTGGGAGTCAAGTTGGTGAATGGCATTGCGCTAAAACTGCTACAGGAATTTGTTGGGGAAAATTAAAAGGCCATCTGCTTATACAGTAGTTGCACAAACTAAGATCATTTACTGTTGCTGAATGTTTTGTCATAACTTTTTAAGAAGTCACAGTGTTGGATAGCTTCCAGTGAGGTATTTGTGTAGCGTTGCTGTCGGAACTGGGAGCTATGATGCTTCTCATTAAAGTTGACTGATTCCCAAATATTAGGAAGGGACCTCCAACAGAGGAGTACTTGCTGTGGGAGCAGAGGCAGCTGCTTTCCTAAAAGGACAGGATTAGCTGGAAAACTACTTCAACAAAGGCATAGTTGCAGAAGACAATCCAGAATCCTGTACATTAAATGCTACCTATCTGGAAAGTTCAGGTCTTTAGAAGGGGGTAGGAGGCATCTGAAATTGTGTGGCTGGTGCTAACTTTGGTATCTGCTACCTTCAGTGACTTCAATTTTTACTTAGTATTAGGCAGTCAAGGGGCCAAATGCCACAGCAAGGCATTTGAGTGGTTTAATAATCCATTGGCTGAATGCTTTTAGCTGGCTTAAAGTTGACCCTTTCAATATTGTCTCGGAAAGGCTTAGAAAGGTTGGGCTGTGTCCTCACTTTGATAGTAAATGTGTTGAATTACAAGCTGGCTGTGAGCATACCCAAAACCTGCATTTGGAACTGCTAAAACATTTGCTTCCCTGCCCTATCCTGTGCCGCCCAAACTTCCACCAGCATCTTGGATAAAGTGCAATATGACATAGATGACAGCTTATATACCAGACTCCACGGTACATTGTGTAACACGAGCATGAAAAGATGCAACCCTTTTATATTGCTGGTGATGAGGCTGAGGGGCTACGCGCTTCAGCATTTATGGAAGGCCTGGCAAGCTAAAGTCTGTGTGAAAGATTTTGTTCGCTTAAAGCTGAGCTCTTCAGAAGAGTGTGAACTTTGCCAAAGTGGTTACTGTCGTGTAGTTCGGGGTTGGTTTTTTTTTTAGCGTTTTGCTCAATGTGTAAATTAACGTTTGGAGTTGAGACAGCCTGTTTTCAAAAGGTGGTAGTTCTTAACCCAAGGCCTTTTACACTGACAGTGATGTGGCAGCTAAGTGCATGGATACTGTGTTCAGTGGAAATCATAGGACAGACCTGTGCGTAGTACACATTCACTTTGCGAGTTGGTATGGTGAGGAACACTCTTCTATTTTAGGAAGGCTTTTCTATCAAATAGAGTATTTTTTGACTAACAGTTCTGATCAGCACTTTTCCCCCCCTACTTGTAACCACAGAGTCACAGAATGATTGGGGTTGGAAGGGACCTTGAAAGATCATCTAGTCCAACCTCCCTGCCAGAGCAGGGTCACCTCGAGCAGGTTGCACAGGACAGCAGCCAGGTGGGTTTTGATTATCTCCAGAGAAGGAGACTTCACAAACTCTCTGGACAGCCTGTTCCAGTGCTCTGTCACCCTCACAGTGAAAAAGTTTTTCCTCATATTCAGATGGAACTTTGTGTGTTACAGTTTGTGCCTGTTGCCCCTTGTCCTATAGCTGGGCACCACTGAAAAGAGTCTGGCCGTGTGCTCTTGACACCCACCCTTCAGGTGTTTATAAATGTTGATGAGATCCCTTCTCAAGTCTTCTCCAGACTAAACAGACCCAGCACTCTCAACCTTTCCTTACAGGAGAGATGCTCCAGTCCCTTCTTCTTTGTTGCCCTTTGCTGGACTGTCTGCAGTAGTTCTGTGTCTGTTTTGAACTGTGAGCCCAGAACTGGACACAGCACTCCAGATGCAGCCTTACCAGGGCAGAGTAGAAGGGCAGGAGAACCACCCTTGATCTGCTGGCCATACTTTTCTTAATGCACTCCAGGGCACCACTGGCCTTGGCCATGAGGGCATGTTGCAGACTTAGAGAGAGCCTGTACTTGGGGTTATTTGTCCCCAGGTGCAGGACCCTACACTTGCCTTTGTTGAACTTCAGCAGGTTTCTCTCTGCCCAGCTCTCCAGCCTGTCCATATCTCGCTGAATGGCAGTGCAGTCTTCTGGTGTGTGAGCCACTCCTCACAGTTTTTCTAACCTTGAGCAGAGCAGGGGTTTGGATTATTTTTCAGTTCTGGGTCTGATCTCCTTTCCTATTTGAGTTTGAATTTAAATAGTGATAAAATGTAGGTGCCATATTTGTAACAAATCTTAAGTTATATTAACCACGGGGAGGTAAATGGAATTGCCTTTAAACTTTAAAACATGATTTTTGATACTTCTGTGACACAAAATCGTTCTTGTTATGAGGTTTCCAAGTACACTGAGGCTAAAGTGTAAGTGTTTGATGGCATAAAGAATGGTGTATTTCCTAGGAGGAAAGGACTGAAAACAAATCTCTGTGAACATGCTGTAAACTGATTTTTTCCTTTCTGAGGCTGAAGGCCTCACATGAAGCTGATGGGGATCTTGCCTTTTTCCACTGTTGGCTTGAGTAGCTTTGGGTCAGGCCCTTTGCAGGGCTGCATCCCTACGGTTGGCAAGGATTGCACCTCTTCCACACTAGCAGACCTAAACAGACATCAGTCAGAAAATGAACAACTGAAGGAACATCAGGTAACTTGTAGCGGTTGTTCACTTGTGTGGGGCATGCTTAAACTGCTCGGGGAAAATCTACAGTGATTATCATGTCACTCTTCAGGGCGTGTGAGGATGTTTCCGTAGCTAACCTGTAACTCTTAAGAGGCATGTAAAGTAATCCTATGCTTGCTAGTCAGATTATTTTTTTTTTCCACTTCATCATTTGTTGGGGAGTGGTAGAAGACCACAGACAGTGTAATAAAAGATAATTTGAGGAAGAGGTGATGCTAGAAGATGGAAGAAACATATCTGTTCAATCTGGAAATGATCTTGCATACCATTGCTTCCTCCTATATAATATAATGCAAATGCAGTCAGTCAAAATATCTTGTGTCAATCTGGACAACACTTTAATGCAAAACAAATAAGCACCGGAGGCCAGCTGTTTCCACTGTACTCTTAATGTTGCTCTGGAATGTGCTTGCCCCCCACCCCCCTTCATTTATAATTCCTGTTTTGAATAAGGTGTTTCACTGAGAATTATTTATATTTGTATCTAGTAAGCACCAGTAATTTAAATTATAGGTGATAAACATCTAAGCAGCATCTACATACACTTTGATAAGGCAGAAACAAAGATTGTAATGTCAGTACGAAATGGCGGCAGTTAGAGAATTGACTTAATAAATCAGCTATATTAAAAACTAAATCTTTGGTTTAAAGGGAACATTTCTATGAATGATTTCACAATTAAAATTAAACAACGTCTTCCTGTTACTCACTGTCTTAAGTCTTTCCTGAGACTTTTGCCAAATACTTGGGGGGGATGCATATGGTGTATTAAACTTATCTTTAATTACAAGAGGCTGGAGCAATGTTCTGGTCTGTAGAGTAGAAGAAATATTCTGGTTTATAGTTTAGTGATTTTTCTTTATGTAATATTTACATTTTTCACCCTCAGTTCTTAGGACACACTTCCTTAACTTTGTGCTAAGATAAAAAAGGGGAATGGATTTCTTCATGAAAGTTGCTGAGGACACTGCGGTGCTGTTTGTGTCTCTGATCAGTGCCCAGGATGGAGTATGTTACTGCTGTGTAATTCATTAAAGGGTGAATTGACTTAAATTCAGGTGTGAGTTATATCTTTCTTAACATTCCATCTTGTGTTACAAAGAATGGAGTAGAAATAGAAAAAAGAAATTAATTGGTTTAATGGAAAAAAAAAAAGAGTGGGAATTTGAAGCCAACCTGGTCAGTTCTCTATGGCCAGAAAGATTAAAATTTAATTGTGGTTAAAGTTTGAAACATTTCTTCTGATTCTGAGAAAGATTTCAGTGCTTGCTAGTAGACACCATCTTATTTTTTAAGAGTTTTTTTGTGAAAAGCTGAACGCTTTCTTTCATTTTGAAATGTTGGCATTGCTGAAACTGCTCCAACAAAATGTTTTTTTAATTTAGGAAATATTTGGACATTTCTGAGATTTCTCTTCCTTTTTTTTGTGTGTGGTTTTTTTTGTTTTCCCCCTCCCCCAAGACTATCCTGTCAAACTTGAGTAAGCTGCAAACATTTCTGTTCCTTCTGGAAATACATTTTTTTTCCCCCCAACATATTTTGACAGATAGTAAATATTCATTGAATAAAAAATAGAGCTGCTGGATGTCTGAGTATGCTGTGGAAAAGAGAAATAGATGTGAAACACCACTTATTTCTTCAGCGATGTGTAATATAGTCATCACCTTACTTTCTGGGAATTAACCCAATAGAAGCAAGTGGAGCTGTAACCCAGAAACTGGGAGGTGTTACCTTTAGGATGCATGAGATGCAGTTTCACTGCCGTATGAGATTGTGGCATGGCTGCATGCATATGAACTCAGCCCATTATCTGGTAGATGACAGTGGCATTCAGTGAAGACAATAACACTATGCCATTATTTCAGTCATTTACTTTGATGCAATCCTGCCGTGCATCTTCATCAGAGAGTGCGTGTGCGTATTAGTGTTACGGGATTGACCACAAAGTTCATTCAAAGGCTTCATGCAGACTTAAGATGCTTCCCTCCTTGCAGGTGACAGCAGCATACCAAATTGCTGAGGTCTACTCTTGCTTTCTTTGCCTTCAGATCAAAGCAGTGACGTTGATCCAGGTAATTTTGGTGACAGGCTTTTAGGGAAACCCTGGAAGTTTCCATGTTTTTCTAGCAGTCTGTTGGAGGAGTGTTGGAGCTCCTGTAACTTGCTGATGAGTAGAGGAGTGTCTGCTACCTTGCAGGCACCATTAATTCTTGTGCTGAGTTAACTGGGATATGTGAGAGTAGTTAAGGTCCCAGCTTAAATGTAAGAAATAAAAATAAACCACTTGCATACCCATCCATATTTCAGTTTGGGGCCAGATGTTTTTTCCTGTTTAATGCATTGAGCTCTTGGGAAGCCTGCAGAACCTTCTAGCTGCAGCTTCAGGTCTTCCTTACCTGAACTTTTTTTCTGAATAGAGTGGAGGTAGGAAAGGTAAGTGGAGTTCTAAGGAAAAAGCCCAAATAACTGTTTTTCCCCATAGATTTATTTGGGCTGTATTGCAAGAACTTCCTGACTCATTTAATAAGTATGCTAATGTAAAAAAGATGGATTTGTGGATGGGGAGCGAAAAATCTCTGCAGCAATGACAGCGCAGGAAGGGGAAGAGGCTCAGGAACAGGCTGCTTTGTGTGCTCAGGCTGGGGTTTATTCACGCAAATGCAGAGTATCATGGATGTGGCAGGGTGGACCAGGCAGTTGACAGCTTCATCGACAGGAACAAATGAAATAAAAATTACTTAGTACTACTATGATATTTGGATGGAGAAGGGAGACTTATAAGGTGTTTAACACAAAATCTCGTGGTTGCACAGCCTTCCAGGGAGGAACTAGGATGTTCTGGGGTCCTCTAGTGTAGTTTTAAGTGCTGTGTGCTCCTGGGAAGACATGAGGCAAAGTAGTGGTGTAGTTGTAGAGGATGGGAAGATAATGTTACATGGTTTGGGGTTTTTTTTTTATATGAGTTTCCATTTGACAGGGCTATGCTAGGGAGTTATCCCAGGCTCAGTGTAAGTACTTGCTATCCTTTAGAGAGACTTTCTAGCTGTGCTGTCGGACTCATTCCACACAGTACTAGCATTGGTAATGACTGCATTTTCCTTACAGCTCCAAAAGTCTCTTAAATTGACTAAATACTCCTAAACTATGTAAATGCTCTTACAGACAGGAAAAGCCAACACTGCATAGCTGTATCAGTCCTCACGCTTTATATTCAGCAGCTGTGCTTAACAGTGGTTCCAGATTTTGGTCTCTGTCCTAGGGCAACTGTTGAGAGTTAGCTACCAGTACATAAAGTTATTCTCATTTCAGCTACCCAGAATAACCCATTTCTTGCTGGCACGTTTTTTATGAGATTGAGCCTGTCTTCAGACCAGAGCAAATACTTCATCTTTGCTGACAGCTACCTCAGGGCAATTACCAGGGCTCTCTTTAAAGCATATTCAGTGGGGACATAAAGTCTGTATTGGATGCTGTGATCTGGAACATAGTGATAGGCCAAGGAATTTTAGTGCCTCGCTCAACCTGCTTCCAGAGCTGGGGTAAGTACCAAGAGCTTGTTATGGTATGTGACAATAATTGGATACTCAGGAAAGGGAAAAGGTATTTGTTGCTTTTACCTTCGGTAGATGTTTTTGATTTCGTTCTTGTATTTATATATTAACTGGTTGGGTTTTAATCTGTAAAACAGTTAATTACTTTTGAACAACCGTTACCTGATGAATTTTAGCTCAGGGGCAATTTCCCTATCACTGAGTTGGAAATGTTTGAAAGAGATGAGTGAGAAATACTTTATCTGCTCTTGCTATACATGAGCTGTACATGTGACCTTAAATGCATTTTGAATATTGGAACAGAGTAATAATGAATGTTAATTTAAAAGCTTAATGAATGTTCTGGAGATACACTGGGTTAATTGATAGCTGCCTCTTTTTTTTCTTTTTTTTTTTTCCCCCCTCAATGTCAACCAAATCCCCTTGCTCCTCCTGTCAAACTCCCAACATCTTAATATTGGAAAGGAGTGGAGTTGTGCCTGCAGTGGTGTTAAGTGCCTGCTGAAGATACTTGTTAACTCATGAATTCAAGATTGAGCCCAAACATGTAATTTTGCCATTGCTTGTTCTGTAGTAGTAGATGTGCATAAATATTGAAGGTGTTTTAGTATTTGTTCATAATCTCTAGTGGTGGTGTGTGGCTAGCATCGTAGCATGGAATTGAGTATATAGGATCCTGGGGTGCATCCGGAGGAGTGTAGCCAGCAGGTCAAAGGAGGTGATCCTCCCCCTCTACTCTGCCCTGGTCAGGCCCCACCTGGAGTATTGTGTCCAGTTCTGGGCTCCTTGGTTTAAAAAGGACAGGGATCTCCTGGAGAGAGTCCAAAGAAGGGCTACGAAGGTGATTAGGGGCCTGGAGCATCTCCCCTATTAGGATAGGCTGAGTAAGCTGGGACTCTTCAGCCTTGAGAAGAGAAGACTAAGGGGGGACCTAATTAAAGTCTATAATTATCTTAAGCAGGGGATACAGGGGGAATCACCCAGCCCCTTTTCGGTGGTCTGTGGGGACAGGACAAGGGGCAATGGCTGCAAGTTGGAGCACAGGAAGTTCCGCACCAACATGCGGAAGAACTTTTTCCCAGTGAGGGTGACAGAGCCCTGGGACAGGCTGCCCAGGGGGGTGGTGGAGTCTCCTTCTCTGATTCAAGACCCGTCTGGACACCTATCTGAGTGATATGTCCTAGGGAGCCTGCTTTGGCAGGGGGGTTGGACCCCGATGATCTCTTGAGGGCCCTTCCAACCCCTACAATTCTATGATTCTATATGGCTTTCTAGAAAGTATTGCTATGTCGTGTGATGATTTAAAATTTATTATGTAACCACTGTGTTCTATTAGACCTGTTATACTAATAATTCAGGACAGTAATTCACGCTGATCTTCCTGCATGTGTAATTTTAAAATATTAATTGCAGTGGAAGACCAAGTAAATGTTTCTTTCAGAAACCTGCAGAGATGCAGGTGGTTAAGATAGAAAGTGAGAACTGAAGAGAGGTGGTTAGGAAGAGCCCACTCATTTAGTTTGCTTTTGACAAATTGACATGAGATAGTAAACTGCAGCGCTAAGAAGTAAAAAACCTCCCAGTACCTGTATTTTGGGAAGACAGTTGCGTGGGATTAGTAATTTTTTCATGACTAAAAAAACCACTGTACATACTGGGGGGTGGCATTAAAAATAATTTTCCCCCCTCATCTCTGTTAACCTGTGGAACAAAGACAGGCCTTTAAGTCTTCTGCTCTTTCTTAGTTTTGCTTCCTAAGGCAGGAAAATAAAAGTCCCCTCATCCCCTGCCACTTCTTGCCTGCCAAGCCAGGACTGGTGGTGGAAGGAACAGGTTTATAAGCGCCTTATTTACCTGTTCCTGCCGTGGGAGCAAGCTGTGCTCCGGTGGTGGTTAGCCTTTGATAAGTAGTTACGCCCAGCAAAGCGTTCCGCTACGTGTGCACAGAGACCACAGGTTTTGGTTCTGGGTGTCCCAAAGTGGTTTGGCCTTTGCATAGTAAGTTTCCACCATGCAAGGCATTCTGTGTGCGTTCTGTGGCAGAGTTGGTGGGTATGTGGTTTAGTTCAAGGCAAATCAGAAATTGCCTGCTGTTGTGTTACTGGGGGGGGGGGAATAAATAAATAAATCTCCAGCTGGCGCCTGTGCTCACCTACTGCTGACCCTTCTGACTGTTCGTCCTGTTCTCCTGTTGCTCCACAGATGAGTGGTTTATTGGAGCTTATCAGGGCAGCTGCTGCTGTTCCTCTGTCCTGGAGCCACTGAACCACTTCTTCCTGTAAAATCTCCAAGCCTTCTTTTCTTGTGAATGCTGATTGTTCCAATTAATTTATTTTTGATGCTCTGCAGGGCAGGTGGGGCTTAGGAACAGGGCACCTACACAGGCATAATGGTATGATAAACTGTGTTTGTATTGTTCAGGCCACTATGTTAGTACTTTAATCTTTTAAACACAGAAGGTTCCTTTTTCATCTTCACAAAGTGTGTGATGTTTGTCTTGCAACCTGAAGGCCTAATACCAGGTTTTGGGGTGAGAGAGACTCAGATCTTCACGTATTTGTCTCTATTCTTTACCAGTGTCTAATATCCTTTTCCTAATTTTCACTCTCTTCTAGAGAAAACAAAGAAGCAGAATATAGTAAGGAGTACAGAAGAAGAAGAAATCTTAAGTTGAAGCAAGGAAGGAAATGAGTTTGTGAAAGACAGAGCCTGCTTTTTATATAGAGTCCATTAACAGGAAGTCTTGGTTGGTGTTTTTGAATCTCATGAGCTGGGCAGAATTACCTGCCTGAACAAAAATGTTATTTTCTTCAGCACTCATTCGGGAGCAGGTGTACAGGCTGTGCACTTTCTTGTGGCTCACTGTGGGGCTGGATGCTCAGAGTTGTTCATGCAGTCTGTTTCTGCATTTGTTTGAGATTCAGAGCCCTTAACAGATGCCAAAATATCCTTGGTATACTCTCCTCAAAGCCCTTATCTATTTATCTTAAAAAACCCCTCCTGTCCATGTTATTAACCACCTCTTCCGATCATTTCTGTAGGTAATTGTAGCTGCCTTGTTAAGCTTTCTGAATTCCTGTTAGTATTTTGAATTTCCCTCCTTTGCAAGTGACCTGCTATGGTGCCATTTTAAAAATGCATTTTATGAAGATCACAGTCATTAAGAGCAGCATTAATGATCTGGATGTAGATTATTCCCCTCCATAGGATCTTTTTGAAGCAGAACTTACAGAGCTGAGACTTGAAAGTTTTTTGCTTGGCTTTGCTGCTTGGGATGGTGAGAACCAGATGGTTAATCCAAAGGGCAGGGGTCAAAGCACTGGTTCTCAGCTACTGACTGTGTCTGCTGAAGCACTCCTGGTGGAGACATAAGCAATCTCCTCAGATAGGACATAATTTTCACATTATTCGAAGAATACAGTAGACTTTCTCTTAAGGTCATCCTGTTTGGAGTCCTTGGATTTGTCAAACGTTGGGCTGATGGTCCATCCCTCCCAAACAAACACTGTTTTGTTGCTGTTGTTTTAGCAGAACTGCTTTTCCGCCCCCCGCCCCCCCCGTGGTTCCACAGTAGAACAGATCTCAAGATCATAAAGGTCTTCTCTGAATATCCTTTGGTTGCTTTCTATCTTGTTGTCTTGAGTAGATGGCTTACTAGAACAGATTTCTTAATAGCTTCCCTAGCAGGCAATCTGCAGCTAATTTTGAGACTTCTTGTGTACTTCCTCTTGTGACCTGTACACTGGTTTACTCACCATGAGCCCATTGTAGCTCCCCAACTTTGAACTGCTGGAGCTAAAAAATTGCACATCTTGCAGGATAGCAATTTTTAGAATCTAGTAGGTAAAGCTAATGACAAGTGCTCAGGAAACCAAGGTTGTTGGCTTGACTTGTGGGGGTTTTTTTGACTTTACACTAAGAACAGAAGTATGAAGACCATTACCAGAAGTTTTCGTGTTTGTATTTGGGTAGATATAAATCTGATTTGTATCCTTTCCAAGACAGTCTTTTATCTCACAAGCATCTGAGACAGGAAATTGTTTGTCCCCCATTTTAAAACAGTGCACCAAGTGGAACTGCTCCATGTTGCATAGTTGGAGACCCAGTGTGAGCCACCATGGCAAAGGAGATGTGCTTTCTCTGTCGGTATCTTTACTGTGCAGTGGAGTATCATATTTAGTTGACTGTTAGGTAGGTAAGGTCAAGTCTCAGAGTTCTCTTGTCTCTTTGTTGTCTACTAGTTGATGCTGTGGTGTCACAGCATTGCAGTAGGATGTGGAAAAGGATTTCTACTAACAAAACAGCTAGTGAGTAATCCTGTCCTAAGCAGTATGAATTTACCAAGGCAGAACAATATGGTGCCACATTCAGTTGAGCACATACCTGCGTGTGACAAAAGAGGAGCTTGCCTGTATGGTATCTCACAGAACTGCTGGCTGACACAGAGACAGGTGCTGTTCAGTGCCTCCAGTTGCTTACCTGATTGCTAGCCTGCACGTCCCAGAGAAAAGCACAACAGTGTTTCTGATCTGTTTTGTAACATTTTGACTCTCAGATATCCATAATACACTCTGATTTTACTTTGAGAAGGGAGAACTACTGATTTGGGGTATGATGATCCTTATGGATCCTTGCCAACTCAGTGTGTTCTGTGAGTCTATGACCACATATGCTAGTTGTTGCATAATCAGCACAAGACACTTTTCTGGAGGGGTTGATATTTAGGAAGTGCCAAGTTCTTCACCCTCTGAAAACTGACGGTCTTTTGCAGTATCTCCTTTTGGCACTGACTGCTTTTAAAAATTGGTGTGTATGTTTTAGTCAAACAATGCTGACCCATTGTTACATGGAAAGCCTGTAGCACTTAGGCTGACTTAGTCCACCTTAGCAGCTCTTCCTACCCAACAGCCTGAGGAAAGAGAAGATGCAGCAGCAACAGGTACCGGTACCTCTGTGTAGAGGCTGGTCCCATCCTCCATTCTTGGATGCTGTTTCTGGAGATGGCACAGGGGGGAACACAGAGCTGTTTCTGTGCTGTAGCAATTGGAGAACGCTGCATTTCTAGTGATTTGGTGGACTTGTTAATGTAGTAGGAACTTGTTTAGCCGTAAGTTTGTTTCTGTCGCTTAGGATGTGTTGTAATATGAAAGACATTCAGTAACGATGACGTGACCTTAGGAGAATGGCTTGAATAACACATTGGCTGGTGTGGGGAGATACAGGCTTTAGCTGAGATCTTGGTTGGAGAACAGAGGAAAGCCTGTGTACTTGCCTGCCACAAAAATGTAGTAATAATGAGATGTATTGCTAAGTGGACATTTGTCAGTTCTGCTCAAGGGCTCAGATAACGGCAGGGATGGTCACAGTTTAAGGACTTAGATAAACTATGTTAATGGTTGGTTGGGGCTTGAATTTGAGGATCAGTTGTGACCATTTCCTGAGAAGGAGCAAGTTCCCACATGTTTTGTGATCTGTGGGTCTCGAGCTGAGCGTGTGTGTGTGTGTGTGTGTGTGTGTGTGTGTGTGGTTGGCTGATTTTATCAGTTCCAGTTTTGAGGGAGCAGTTTATACAGAGGTCTTCAGATGAGGAGTAAAGTTTTTCAGATACGATCTTCTCCTGCTGATGTACACTTGTGGTGGTGTCAGCTTCATGGTGTTATTTTGAACTGGATATGGGAAAATGAGAACAGTGTGCCTTGTTTCTGGAGCAGAAGTTACCAGCACTGTACTCCATTAACTAGCTGGAAATGCAAGGTGTCAGGGTTAAGTTTTCCTCTGCAGCCATTTATCCAGTGTTCCCAAAGAACTGAGTGTGCCAAAGATGACTTCTAAAAGTCACCAATGCCTTACCACTAGATAGGGGTTTCTGCATTGTTACTGACTTCCGTCATTTCTTCTCTTCACCCAGCATCTGGATCAAGGATTTACTCCTGGATTTTTCTTTGCCATTTTCCACTGCTTTAGCTGACAAGAGGTGAAAAGATAAAGCATTGCCTAGAAGAGATAGCCAGTGCTTTTCTGTGCATACATGGGCCACAGAGGAAACTAGTCTCTTTATTAAATATGGTGTAGAGATGGAATTTGCATGTTTCTCTGTAGCTGTGAGCCGGCCTTACTGGTGTAGATTCTTTCTGGCAGGTTAAGGGCAATAGGAAGGCCCTTTGCAAAGCAGATTGGAGTAAGGTCTAAACTAGTTATGTCTGGATGGGTTTTTATAAGATCTGTGTTACTTGTTTTGCCACCTGATCTCCCCCTACATAGCTACTTCGTTTGGTGTGATAGATCTCCAAGTTCTGCTTCAGCAGTAATGTAGGAGAAGAATAAAATTCCGACTGTCTGTGGAGGTGTTGGTGTTGGGTGTTGTGTTTGGGGTTTTTCACTTGGTTGTTTTTTTGAAAGCTGTGCCACCTTCCCCTTTTTACTAAAATATTTCAGCCGGTGTTAAAACTAGTGTAAATCCTAACTCTAAGCTTTCCTGCACCTGGCCACGTCACTGTAGAAGTGAAAACACTGTTCCAGAACTTGGTCTGGTTCATGAGTGTTCACCTTGATTTAGGTGGGAGGAGGAAGGGAATGCTTTATTATGAAAGAAAACGCTTGAGCTCCTCAGTAATAAAGTAAACATACCTTGCACTTAAGCAGGAAAAGTGTTGGTGGATAACAATGGTAGAATTATAGTTGAATTGATTGACTGTAATAATAAACATTAATGTTTGGCAATGTGTCTTTCCCATTTAGAAGTGGCTGCAGGGATTACATGGCTCAGCAAACCACAGAGGAGGAGAACCAACCTAAGGAGGTGGAACCAGTCCTGGGCTGGTGGCAGGGCTGGGTCTTCTTAAAGGAATTGTTGTGAGATGCCAGGCAGGTGTGTGGGCAGGAAGGTTTGTAATTCATAAAGAGATAATTTGCACCTCTGAGAAACAAAACCTTTTGATGTCCCTGACACTTTTGGATTGTATATGGATGATTTTTCTGCTGAAAAGATCCCGATGAGCATGTCAGGAGATGTAGGCTCAGAAATAAGCCTATACATCAATATATAAAAATGAAGGTATACATGCACGAAGGATGTTTACACTTCTTTTGTCTTCATGTAAATATGTTATATGTAAATATATAGGGTTTGTTTTGGGTAGGAAACTGATATCCAGTTTCCCTTTCAAGGAGGTGAGATCACAGGTTTCAAAATGAGTTTTGCTCTAGAGAGAGTAGATAAATACTTTTTATTTCTGATTGTATTTTGTAAACATCTGATTACAAAAAAAAGCTATACTGTTGCCATTGCTTTCTTTATTGTGCTGCTGAGGCTTTGATAACTATCTCCTCTCCTTGTGAAGGAGAAAATCTTAAATGGTCCAAGTATGTGGGCAGGTGAGGTGAACCATAAATAGTTATCCCAGCAGCCAAGTATTTTAACTTCTAAGCTTTGTATTGTGTCTGTGAGCTTTAATTTCAGAGCAGTGTTTGTGAGACCATTTCTGAATAAGGTTTAAGTGCTCCAGGGGCTTACTATTTTGATTATTTGCTGTATTTATTTCTTTATGTCTTCTGACTTACCTATTTTTGTATTTCTTTGTTGTTGACTTTTTTTTTGTTTTCCTATTCTAAAGCTTTATCTGGTTAGATCTTACGATGTGGCAAGTGTATAACAACTTTACTATACATCACCAAACTACATACAGTAGGACTTAATGGCTCACTTATATATTCTTACTTGTAGCTCAATGAATTTGGCAGCAATACACTGCTTTTTGACATTGACAGCAGAATCACAGAATCGTAGGGTTTGGAAGGGACCTCGAGAGATCATCAGGTCCAATCCCCCTGCCAAAGCAGGCTCCCTAGCTCATATTGCACAGATAGGCGTCCAGATGAGTCTTGAATATCTCCAGGGAAGGAGACTCCACCACCTCCCTGGGCAGCCTGTCCCAGGGCTCTGGCACCCTCACTGGGAAAAAGTTCTTCCGCATGTTGGTGCGGAACTTTCTGTGCTCCAATTTGCAGCCATTGCCCCTAGTCCTGTCCCCACAGACCACTGAAAAGGGGCTGGCCAAATCCCCCGGCATCCCCTGCCTAAGATATTTATAAACATTAATTAGGTCCCCCCTAAGTCTTCTTTTCTCTAGACTGAACAGTCCCAACCAGAAGCTGCTGTGGGATGTGTATTACCAGTGCTTGAACTTGGCTTGAAAAGAACACAAAACAAATTAAGCAAAGTCAGACCCTGAAGGAGATGTTGAGTATGAGAGAGACCAGCAGAGCCTCCTGTGTAGTCATTAGGGCTGCTGAGGCTGGTCCAGTAGGCAGGGATGCGCTGAAGGCAGCAATGCAGTTTCAAGGGGATGTAGGTTCTCAGAGTGCAAAACTGGCTGTGAGCATTTTTGATGTGGCTGGTCAGCAAAGGGAAACCACTGCTGCTTTTTTCTTCTGTCTTTCTGTGAAGTGATGGGATCACACTTCCATTGTAAGTGCTCAGACCAGGAGACTGCCTAAAGTAGCCCTGGGAAGGTAAGGGAGAGATGGGTAGCAAGGTGCTGTTTCTGACTCTTAGTAGAGTTTTAGCTCTTGGGGGAGTAGTTTATCTCTTCTTTCATGATCCAGAATTATATTTGACTTTGTACCGAGTAACAAAAACGTGGTGCTGCCAGGTTGTCTCTGCAGAAAGAAAGAAAGTGGAGGAATGATGAATAAAATGTAAGCAGTGGTTGGCCAGAGGTGGTAGGAGTGCTCTTACCTGCAGTCAGCAATCCTTCCTCTCCTCTGATTTGCTTTTATTTTTATTTTATTTTTCAGGCCTAGGGTACCCTCTCTGTTCTTTGCAAACTGCAAGAATTGGACTAAATGGAGTCTTTGGGGCCATCATAAAGGATTTCGTTTGTTAGTGATTAGCTACCTCTTTTAAAACAGAGCTGTATTAAAAGATTCCTGAATGATTGCGTTTCACCTAGAAAGTAGTGTTAAGTGGTGCAGCCATTGGCCATCAAAGTGAGCGTTGATGAGCAGCTTGACCCTTAACAAGTGTCACTTGCCACATCCTTTTACTCTTTCAGTGTGTTTATCCCACTTTCGCCTTTCTTAACCTTGGGGCAGTTTCTGATATGGTAATTCTTCTGTGCATAGTACCACTGTAGTGCTTTTGGTGGGGCAGCAGGAAAGGACTGAGCCTGTGATTTTAAGTTAATTTTAAGTTACTTGAAGCCACTTCGAATCAGTTCATCTCTAGAAACCACTGCCTGTAAAAGAAGCTGTGGCAGGAATCACAAGCTATGGACGTACCCTAGTTTCTCTTTCTGTGAATCAAAACCACATTGTGGTCTGGCTTAAGGCCGCTTTGTGGAGTCAGACCCGGCCGTGAAGACGGCTCTTACTTACTTTCTTTTCTGCCTTCCTCCTCACCCCACACCCACATGCTCCCACCTTCTGTCAAGAGCGTGAATGGAAAGATCGGATGAGGTACTTAGGGACATGGTTTAGTTAGTAATATAGGTGGCAGGGGGATGGTCGGACTAGCTGATCTTGGAGATCTTTTCCAAACTTAATGATTCTCTGATTCTGTTGACTGACTGAGGTCTTCTCCATCAGGGGGCAGGACAGTACTTCTAGGGCACCACACTGTGCTCGAGCAGCACATACATTCAGAGATTGTGTGGGGTTTGGTTTGATGTCTGGTATTTTTTCTTTTCAATCTAGAGAGGCTTGGCTGCAAAACAAAAGATAAAAGTGCTTGCAAGGGTAATTTAAAACTCTTGTGTGGCTATAACCAAGGTTTATATAAAATTCCAGCTCTCCCCCTCCTCAATCCATGTCACTTCTTTCACGTGAACATTAATATCCAAAGACCAAAAGAGGGTTTTCTGTTGTGTTGTAGGTCATGTTAAAGGTAAACGTNCAGTATTTTGGCTTGGTTCAGTTAGGTGTAGGTGCTTCCTAAGGAACTGTTTTCTCCTGTCATTCACTAGGTAGGAGAGTTAGGAACTTCAAAATATTTTTGCAGTCCTTTGTTTTCTTTTTCCTCTCGTCTTTTCCTCCCTCCTCTGGGTTTGCTGCTCCCCACCCTTAGCTCTCTGATCTGTTCTTAATCCTTTTGCACCTTGGCTTGTGCCTTACTCTGCACAGGGCTGAATGTCTTCTCGATCATCAAAGTGCACAAGTGACTGGTTTTGTAATCCCGTTTAGAAGTGTTCTGGCTTCCAATTTAAAATATTCTGCTATGGCCTCTTATTAAGAATACAGAGTGTCTAAAAATTAATTTGCTGTGACGTTTACAAACCTTTTGTAAAATTTCCTGTCACTATCTGGGCTAGTTCTTCTTGCCTTTTCATGGTTTTCCTTGTTCGTATTGCAGCATCCTGCTTACCATGTTTTGTACTTGGTTGCATGTGAAACTCAAGTGATAACACTTAACTTGTCCTGCTCTAGTCTGAGTGATAATAAAACCATTTTCAAATTAACTTTGGCATCTGACATTGTATGCTGTAAGTATACTGAATTGAATGCTGGCACTATGCATACGCAAGAGGCAGTTCCTTCTATGTACAGCTATCGCATTCAGGAGGTTATTATTCAGAGTAAAACCTTTTCTTCCTGTAAAAGTTGGGTCACTGCTTAACTTAAGGAGTTTTAATTTTCTTTAACCCGGGGACCTGGTTTTAGGGCATCAGGCAGTTTGAATCATTGTACTCTTTCCATTACGGTCTCTGTACAGAAGTAATGTGTGGTTGTTGTTTCCCTGTCGACATTCAACCCATTTCTGCAGATTTTTAAGTTTCAGTTGTTTAAAAGCTTCATCTCTGGAACTTTCCTGGCAGTGATAGTCCATATGGTGTAGGATAACTTCTTGTGCACATCTTGCTTTTGTTTTGTTTACATAGTTTTGTTCTGTAGCAAATGTTTCTCGTGTTATTTGTAAATGTGCCTTTTCTCCAGCAACTTTGTGTGTTGCATGAGAGACAATTACTGGAGTTCCCAACTGCCAGCGTCTGGCTGGTTCAACTGCTGTTTTATCTCTTTAAGCACTGTCCTGGGCATGAGCTTCCAACCCCCTGGGTCGTGGTCTTGACGTGAGAGTCCAGCTAGCCACAAAATCACACAGTAACGATCTTTCAGCGCACAGCTGTCATATCACACGTGCTGATTGTATATTTAATTGTAAATCTTGCAGTCAGTGATGGATGCCTCTTACATTTTTATTTTTTTTAAAGCTAAAAGCATAGTTTGGAAAAATCTGGTTGTTAGCTGTCTATTCAGACAGTCATAAGATCAAATAGTATTTTGCTGTGTCCTTAATTACAGTACCATATGGGCAAATAAAGTTATTTTTTTCAGGGCAGTGGATTGTTGGAGCCCAGTGTGACTGACCTTCGCTTTCAGTCTGTAGAAGTGACTTGAAAGAAGTATTAATATAGAACAATATTAATTTTCTTGTGTATATACTACACTAAAAGGGTTGCTGGAAATTTTCCAAACAAAAGTAAAGTAAGAGTATCTCAAGATTTTCACAAAAGTCTGTATTAGGCTGTTTGTTTCCCCTCCCAGAAGCTAGATTTGAACGGAGCAGCAAACACGCAGCATAAGTGTGAAGGATCAGTGAAGTAAGTTCCAGAGATCCTGCTGCTTCAGGCTTTGCTGAAGAAGACCAGCTCATTATATGGTCAGGATGCATCTCCAGTCATGAGCTGTATCCTTGCAACTAGACTGCAGCAAATCTAAGAAGTTTGAAAGCAGTGGGGGAGCAGGCAGGATTTGGCATAGGAGCGTGACACATTCTTGCTTGTGTCATCCTGGGTTTCCCTCTCCCTTCCCAGTTTTTGGTCAAGCCCAGAACTCATTTTCGTCTCTGTCTCAGATCCATGATTTTGTGTCGGGATTGGCTTTTTGAGAAGGGGACAATTTGTTCTTAATATGGATGTAAACGGGTTTTTCTGTTTGTGCCTTCTCAACACTCATTATTTCTTAGAAAGTCTTCTACTTCAGCTTTTAGAATCTGACATTGCTAAAGTTTGTAGCCCAGGGCTGTACAGGGAGAGAATTAGGTCCCGGCTAAAATACTTATAGTAGCAACTCTAATCTGGGATAGAAAAGATAATCCTTAACAGGCTTGTAATAACTGTCATAAAAAACTCTTCTGAAAAAGCAATGGCTGATGTATGCTAAATTGTCCAAAGTATACTGATGTAGCTGATGCCCTGCAAATTCTGATGGTGTAAATGTGCAGGACTACCCACATGGGTGTCTCCGTGAGCTGTGGAGGCACCTGCCTGCACCACTACGGAAAATAGTCACACCCCAACTGCCAGGCTGGTAATGTCTGTAGATGTAAATCTTGTGCTTGAGCATGGTGTCCTTCTTGAGGTGTTTGAGAAGGAAGGGTGATGGTTTTTACTCTCATCTGAAAAGAGTAATTCTGAGTCTGTGCTTCATGCTGAAGTTAAACTGCATCTAGTCACAGCCTCCTGTTGACTTTTGGGGAAGCAGCAGTAAATCAGCCAGATGTAATGCGAATATTGTCACCCACTATAGTTCAGTGGCCTTACAGTGGAGTGGAGAAGAAATGTTTTAACACCTTCTCTGAAGCATCTTCTGTATGTTTTATGCATGCAAAAGTAACCTGGCCCTGAGTGAATGTGTACCTAAGTTATTTGAATACGTGCAATGAACAAACTTTCAGACTTTGGGAGCAACCTATGTTCATTTCCCCTGAGGTCCTGTTGTGTCTTTTTATGCAACTATTGTAGCTAAAAGAGGTGAGAAAACTAGCGAGCTGTCAGTGGTTGCATGTAGTATGAGCTTTACTGTCTCCCCTGTGCTATATGGATTTCATATCCTTGGCAAGTTCTGTGCCTGAGAACTTGAACGGAATTTTTCACTCCATTGTCTTTGCGAACAACTCAAGGTACGTGGGGCATTCAGATACAGCTCGTGCCTGGCACTTTTAAACTGTTGGAATTTTGCATGTAATCCAAAAGGCTTTATATTTTTGTCTTGTTTTGCTCTTAAACAAAGCAGGAAGGAAGATGAGGGAGAAGGTGATTCTTTATCCAATTTCCACTTCCTTCTGTCTGTAGATGGTTTGTAATAATGTTGCTGTGTACATGCAAATGATGTTAATCAGGAGATTTTCCTATCAGCTTTGTCAACGTTTACATTCACTTTACACATTGAATTTGCATTTGAAAGGGGCTGTTATAATCAACATTTAAGGGATAACATAGTCAAATTTACATTTGATTGAGTAGAAATGTTAAGTAATTTTAGCTGAGCTGTTGCTAGGAAACAAGCCAATGTTTTCGTAATATTTTTTTTCTTAATCCATACTGTCTTTCTATTTAATTGTCAATTCGTCTGGTAATACAAGAACACCAACACTCAAATAATATAACTAATGGCTTTATTACATTTCTGTACACAGAGTTTTCCTACTCGTCAGAACTTAAGGTGAAGTTCTGGAGAAATATGCTTATAAATGGTCTGACAGTCATCCATGACTGCTTCTTATGTGTGTGATCATGGGTAAGATCAGCTGTTTGACTTGTTTAAAAAAACCCCATAAATTCTGGATGTTTTTATGATAAGCTATCTTTTTGGAAGTGTACTAATGCATTTCCTCTTTTTTTCTGGTCGATGTTTATGATGTTAGTCACCGTTCAAAGGACATCATGCAGCTGCCCAAGAATTCAGCTGAGTTTTATGTATGACTCCTCAGGGTTTGTGTAGTACACTCTTTTTGTCTTTATCCTGGGAGATCATTTTGGTAATTGCGTTATTTTCATTTAAGTGGGCAAAACAAATCGTCACTGCAAAACGAAATCTTCCGATTTCGGGCGCGCTCTGGCTGTGGGTTGTGTATCTCTTGGAACTTGCAGGAGGACTTCACAGCTTGGCACTTGCAGCAGTGTTCATCTGGCAAAAATGCTAATTAAAGGGAAGAATAGTTCCTATTCATATCAGTCCCAAAGCATTTCAAGTGCATTATCTGTGTGGTGCATATAAATGTGGCTATCCTCTGAAACTTGTTACAAGGCAGTTGAAGGAATGTGGCTCCTTACAAGGCCAAACAGAGACTATCTGGCCTTCCCACCCCGCCGAACCAGACAGAATACGATTTTGTTTGCATTGTAGATACACTCTCCTCACTTCCTGTACCCCAAAGCTTTTCACCAGGCAGGCAGGCAGAGGCTGGTGGTACAGTGACTCTATAAGCAAAGATAGTAGCTGTTATTCATATGTTGATAGCTCAGAGCATCCTTGGGCATCCAGACTTCTGCAAACCTGGGAAGAAGGCTGGCCTGATAATATTATCCCTTTTTAATCCTTTCCTAAAGCAGCAGAAATTCTCATCTTTCCACCTTCGTGGTCAAGAGAAGTGGGCAGATGGACTGAAAAACCTCATGTCCCAGTGTGACGTGTAAACCTCTCAGCTTTCTGGCTGGGGGGAGGAGTGCCACTGGCTTTAATCATACTGACAATAGTTTTGGGGCCGCTATTGTTGTAACACTGGGCAAATAGTACAGGCATTCCAGATCCACACTGCAGGAAAGACCGCAGATTCCTTATATTTTTTATGGTCTCCCAGCGGTATGGGCTGCATTCCTCAGATTCTGAGTAATTCCTGCATGTGCAAAATATGTATTGTAAAATCTGATCAGGCAGAGCCTACCGTCGCAGTGGAGCAGATGTGGGTTTCCTTCAGCTCTCAGCACCTGTTGCATTCCTTACTGGAAAGTACTGATTAAAACAGCGTTTTCTCACTACTATTTGTCTTTAAAAATAAAATGATATATATTAAAAATGTGCCTCCATGGTGCAACATGGTTGGAAAGAAAGCTCAGGCAGCTAATTCTCATTTGCACACTCCTTATTTTCATGTATCGGTAGCTATGAACATGCAGTTCTTTAGCCACTTTCAGAGCCTCTTGACTCTGGGAAGACAGGCATACAAGCTGTGTAGCTTGAGCCCACCTCAGAGCAACGGAGAGCTGCGTTTGTGGAGGGACCATGGATTAACTTCGTGGAAGAAGGTGGACAAAGAACAAAGGGGGAGTATATCTGCACATCAGCATAACAGAAAGTTCACACAGTTGGAAGAGAAGAACAAACCCCATACTTTCATGTAGTGAACCCTAGTAACTTTAGATAGCCAGGAGAGATCCGGTGCACTGCCTGGCTTTTTAAACAGCTTTGTAACACGTCCAGGCTGAGTACAGAAAACTAACTGAGCAAATTTGAAGAGGGTATTGTGGACTTCACTGTGGAGGGTGAGGTGTAGCCTGTGTGTGCACGCAGGTGGGAGCTTGTGTGTCTCGCGCCATGTGTGTCTCGCTCGTGCCTCCTCTCCCAAGACAGATCTTCATTTAGCTTTCTCAGCCTGAAATCTTGGTGGGTACAGAAAGCACTTAGGGATGTCAACTGTGTCTACTTACAAACTTCATGTAAATGGTTGTCTTCATGTAGAAATTACAGACTGTCCCCCTGTGTGTCATGTCCCCGTCAAGCCTTACCGCCTTAAGGTATGGACAGGGTCTCAGGTGGGATGCATAACAAAATACAGGAGCTATCAGCAAAGCTGTCTAGTAGTTCTGTTTAAGTGTTATTTTAAGGGACTATTACTTTCCAAGAAACTT
Organism: Zapornia atra; assembly: GCA_013400835.1. NCBI lineage: Eukaryota > Metazoa > Chordata > Aves > Gruiformes > Rallidae > Zapornia > Zapornia atra. The sequence goes on from VZTU01010378.1 coordinate 33,997, forward strand.
CAATACCTTCCACTGCTCACATGTTCGATGTGAAACATTCAAATAGCATATGTAGTTGCCTTTTGGGATGCTGGCAATTGATACTACCTCTGTGTTTTGTGGTGCAAGATCACTGTCTACTGCTAGTTTGTGCTATCTGGATGCTTAGAAGTCCTTTAGACTTGTTTGTTTTGTTTTTTAGACACTGTTTGCTTTTTCCTCTGGAACAGTGTGGGATTTCATTTGCTTTTTTTTTTTTTCCTGGATGGTATTGTACTAGACATCAAAATACTGTCTTGATTTTACAGGCATGAAGATGCCCAAAAAAACATTCTCTCATCTGATTATTTTTGTATGCTAAACTTTTATTCTGTGTGCCTAATTGACTTTTTTGTCATACTTGAGTTTGTCTGATGCTCACTTCTTTTCTAGGAAGGGGGAGGATAAGCTAAAGATGGATGCACAAACGCAACTTGTTAGACTACTCTGCTTTGCTAGGTAATAAACCTTTCTAGAGTCTCTTGAAGTGGTGAACTGACTTGTTTACCTCTTAAATTTCGTTATTAATAATAAAATATCCCTTCTAATTTAAAAAAAAAATCTAAATGGTTTTAGTACCATCTCTGAACCTCTAAGTTCTCTTCCTGGCTCTACAGCTTCCTCATTCATTAATTCATTGTGTTTTACCTCATCTCCATGATGGAAGCCCAGGACTTGGTACATGTTCTTAGTTGTGCTGATCCTTCAGTGGTTTATTGGCTGTGTATTATTATTTGATAGTAGAACCATTCATTTCATTACTTGCTGCTTTGTTTTAGCATCACGAACTCACCTTGTTATACCTCTCTTACCAATAATCTACTGATGCTATAGTTATTATTGAGGTTGTTTATTGTCAAGTGATGCTACTGGATATTTCTCCCCATGCTTACTGTATAGCTGCTTTTATTGTGTTAAACTCCCAGGTGTTTGTATGCATCTCCTTTATGCGAGTTTCCAGTGGTGGTACTGTTGCCAGCTGCTGGCAGGTAAAGTTAACATGATTCTAGTAAGGCTAATTTCTGTGTGGGTGTCCTTCTGCTGGATGAATAGAAGCAGAGCAGCAGTGGGCAGCCAAAGGGGACTCCCAATACAATTGAAAAAATGACCTAGAGTTTTGAATGTTTGCTGCAGTAGTCATTTTTTTAGAGTAATGGCCTACTGGATTACTTGTGTGAGTAAGTTTGGGTGAAGCATATATCTTTTTTTTAAAATGAGTATGCAATCTTTGTGTCTCATCAGTGTATTATTCCTTTTTGCTAAGCCTCTTCACAGGAGGTAAGCATGATTGTGTCGCCTTAAAAGCAGATACTCATCCTTCTTGGTGATGGATTAATTAATTGTTAACAGCAATTTAAATACATCATGGAACTCCATACAGCTTGAGATACCTGGCACGTTTGGTTGAATGGCTGCAACAAATAAAGTATAGTCTAACACAAAAGTAAAAAGATTTCTAACCTGCTTCCCCATAAAATGTTGCAGGTTAATGGGTACAAAAGGCACAGACTACTCTTCCTAACTCCAGTGCAGCACCATCTGTATTTCTGTTTGAGAGGGAAGTCTGTGAAATTTAGCTCTGTGGGTATTTCGAGGTGCACAGAAAGAGGAAAAAAACCCCACTTTAAATCTCATTAAAACCTGTTGCTGATTAATGATCAGAGTTGGCCTCTCCAAAGCTCTCACGTTTACTGTTTATACTACATACAGGCTGTGATTGACAAACATCTTCAATAGAAGAAGAAGGGGCTTCAGTAGAAGAGGGGGAATTGCCTTTGATTAGTGCAGGCGAGTATGTTGGCTCCAATATAACGATAAAGTTCCATGTGTGGATGAGATGAGAAGCACATTTGTACCAGTTCTAGTGATCTTTAGCTGATAGTTTTTAATAATCTGCTTGGACTTCTTGTGACTCTGCAGCTTCTGTCTCAGAAGGTACCACAGGTTTTTGAAAATGGTTGATAATTTGTAAGCAGGTAACTGGGAATAGGTGGGAGGGGGGTNTTCTTTTCACATATTCACAAAATACTGTTCATCAGGTGTTTATTCAAACTTTTATTTGTATTTGTGTTTTGCTCCTTAAGGTATTACTCAAACTAGTTTTTCCAGCTTCAGTCCAAAGTGTATTTTGATGCATAGATGTGTGTGTGTGATGTCATAATAGTTATGTCTGCATTGTTATAGTTGCTTCTTTATAGGAGTTCTAGCCATAATCTGAAACTCCTTTATTAGAGGAACCAAGAAGTTGAGCTGTTTGTTGAACTTGGTTTTGGTAAATCATTACTTATGTCATTCTCTCACTGTATTGCCAAAGGGTGATTTTGGCATTCTGGTATGAAAATAATTATTTAAAACAGTATTTTTATATCCAGTGTATCTATATGAGGCTGTCTGAAGGCATGCTATAAAGATGAAACCCTCTGTAGCATGTATGGAAAGGAGACAGAATTGTATTTTCACACCCATGTAGCAGAAAAGGCAACCTTTCCAGTCACCTGCTGCTTCTGGAGCTCTTGCATGTAAAGAGCTGCTGCCTCTGGCCCCTCTGCGTTCTCCATCTCTCCTACCTCAGTGGTGTGCTTGAGTTGCACAGAAAAAACACCAAGTCCTACATTTTAAAAGGAGATCCCTCTACTGCTTGCTGTGGCTCCCCGGCACCCAGGACTATTGTTGGTGATGCTACAGGTGCTGGGTGAAGTAAGGGTGAGTCACCCAGTGTAAGCCACTTCATGAGGCTGACTTGGCCCTCTCCAGGGTTATGATGACACTACTGAAAAGCCAGGAACTTCCTCAGATCTGAGTGCACTCAGGCTGTTTTCTCCATTCTCTTCTCATTAATTACCATTGTTTTCTCCAGCCCTGCTGTGCCCAGTGGGTAGCACGGAAAGCTGCAAGTCCTGCTGTGCTGGCAACAACACTTTTGTGCAGTTGTGGCACCCCTTATTCCTAGATGTGAAAAAACAGAGGTCCCCTTCAATCTGTGGAGGTGAAGGCTGTGCCTTCCTGCTTCAGTGCCCACCCCCTCTATCAGCAAGGTGTTTCAGGCAGAAACTGGTATTTTGCCTCTTTTAAATCTAACTCTTTTCTTCTTCGCAGCTTATATTATCCTTTTCTGATCCATAGCTGCATCCTCTCCCTGCAGCACATGGTGCTAAAGCTGCCGCTGACTCCGTGTTGGCAGCATCTGAGCTTTCTGAGGAGGTGAGGAAGGGGATGGAGGTGAAGCCTCTTGACAGCAGCATGTACTTAAACCAGGTAACTTTGTGGGGGAAAGAAGCTTGCTTTGCAGTGCCTGCTCCTGACATAAGCAGTCGACATCACGATTTAGTAGGGCGCTGAACTACTACGTCATGACAGCAAGCTGATGGGGATGAGATCTTCACATGGGTTTGCTGTAGAGCCATGTGAAACGGGGAGTCTCCCCTTTGCTCTTGCCTGTGTGCGTCGCTGTGCCCCACTGCCTCTTACTTGAAGCTAAAACTGGATTGGTTTTGGTGAGAAAACCTTGGGCAACCTTGTGTAGATCCAGGCCTGGAGGTTGGTGGCCCTGCCTGTGGCAGGGGGGTTGGAGCTCTATGATCCTTGGGGTCCCTTCCAACCCAGACCGTTCTGTGTGACTCTGTGAGAAGCACTTGGTTCCCGGCTCTTCCATCCGATCCAATGCAGCGTCACTTTTCAGCGTGATTATACGTGATTGAACATTACACACACAGAATCACAGAATCGCAGAATCGCAGAGTCACAGAATCGTAGGGGTTGGAAGGGACCTCAAGAGATCATCGGGTCCAACCCCCCTGCCAAAGCAGGCTCCCTATCTCATATTACATAGATAGGCGTCCAGATGAGACCTGAATATCTCCAGAGAAGGAGACTCCACCACCTCCCTGGGCAGCCTGTCCCAGGGCTCTGTCACCCTCACTG
>VZTU01010378.1:38516-64318 GCA_013400835.1 Zapornia atra
CCAGCCCAGCTCGCCAGCCTGTTCAGGTCTCTCTGGATGGCAGCGCAGTGTTCCTGCGTGTCAGCCACTCCTCCCAGCTTTTTATCATCGGCGTACACACGCACCCCCCGTCGTTGATGCCTGCATCTCACTGGCACGTTGAAGGGAAGAGTTGTCAGCAGGCCGCAAGAGCCTCGCTTTCCACCTTGAACCAAAACAGGCGCTGCCAAACCGCGGGGCCGCTCTCCTGCCGAGCAGCGGCAACGCCAGCTCGGCGCGTAACGGCCAGCGTTACCAGCGGAGGAGCTGGGCAGCTTGCCGTGCCGCAGGGCAACGTGTCCCCCGCTACCTCTGCCGCTCCCCCCCNCCGTGTGGCAGCCGCGGGTAGCGCTCCGGCCCGGCGACGGGCAGCAGCTCCGCGCCCGGCCCCGGCGGCTCCTCACCCGCCCGGGGAGGCGGGGGGGCGTTGGAGGTTGGCAAGCCAGCATTTAGCTGTTGTTGATAATAATTCGGGGGGTTTCGGGGGAGGTTCTCTCCTGCTCGTGGAAGGGCAGGTGAGGAAAAACGTCGTTAAAGCCACTGGGAGATTTATTCCCGTTGCTCTTGCAGCGAGCTGGTTTCACAGAGCGGGAGCGTGTAATTCCTTCGCTTCAGAGCGCTCGTTATGTTTTGCCTTTGTCTGATTTATTACACTGCCTGAGCTAGGTATAAATATTGAAACAGTTTATCATAAATTGAGTGTTGCGAGGCCAACATCTGGTTTAGATAATGGGTTTTTTTGAGGCTAAACTTTCACTTTATTCTGTATAGTTCATAAACTACGCACACGTTTTAAATCTCTTTCTTTAAACTCATGTCTTGCCTTGTGTTGTTGAGTGGGCCGACACTTGTAATGTTTATTAGAGTATTTGTATCCTCTGTCATGGCTTTAGCCTGTATTTTTAGAGCTGACATGTTAAAATTCTGCAGTTGATGCATGGGGGTAAGGATGCACTTTATAATCATAGAATGGTTTGGGCTGGAAGGCACCTTAAAAATCATCAAGTTCCAACCCCCTGCCATGGGCAGGGACACCTCTCACTACACCAGGTTGCCCAAAGCCCCTGGCCTTGAACACTTCCAGGGAGGGGGCAGCTACCACTTCCCTGGGCAACCTGTTCCACCCTCATAGTGAAGAATTTTTTCCTAATATCCAATGTAAATCTATCCCCTTCCAATTTAAAACCATTCCCCCATATCCTTTTAAAAAGTCCCTCCCCAGCTTTCTTGTAGGTCCATTTCAGGTATTGGAAGGTTGCTATAAGATCTCCCCTGAGCCATCTCTTCTCCAGGCCAGACAACTCCAACTCTCTCAGCCTGTCTTCATAGGAGAGATGCTCCAGCCCTCTTATCATTTTCATGGCCTTCCTCTGGACCCCCTCCAACAGTTTCATGTCCTTCTTGTGTTGGGGAATTCACAGCTGGGGATTCCACAAATACTCCAGGTAGGGTCTCACAAGAGTGGAGTACAGGGGAAGAATCACCTCCTTTGACCTGCTGACCACACTCCTTTTGATGCAGCCCAGGATACAGTTGACCTTCTGGGCGTGCAGCTCATGTCAAGCTTCTCATCCACCAGCACCCCCAAGTCCTTCTCTGGAAGGCTTCTCTCTATCACACTATCCCCCAGCCTGTCCTGATGACAAAGACTGCCCTGACCCAGATGCAGGACCTTGTACTTGGCTTTGTTGAACCTCATGAGGTTCACATGGGCCCACTTCTCCAGCTAATGAGGTTCCTGGGTTCATTACTGCTTTCTGTCTGCTGTTGCTCTGATGCTGCTTCATGTAAAGCGTTTCTCTCTCGGATACTTGATCAGAAGGACAAGCAGCAACAGCGTAGCTATGGTACCAGCATAAAAGCTTGACACCACCATTCCACCCCTACCCCCAATTCTTTAGCTACACTGGTAACATCCGAAGGAGAAAGACATCACATAGTTTTCCACTGTTATGGTGTGAAGCTGTTTAAAAGCTTTAAAAAAAAGAAGGCACTGCTTTCCTGTTTCTCCTTTGCAGGAACAAACAGGCTGTTGGATTGACAGTTCAGTGTATTATAATGGTTCTTCCCCAGATTTGAACTTCTGTAATAGAACAAGTGTTTCTGTTATATGCCGTAATCCTGCTCTCTCATGAGAGATCCTGAGAAACCTCAGAAATGGCATATCAAAATTGTAAACCACAAAGCATAACCCCTAATACAGCCCTGGGGCAAACCTCTGTCTTCTGAATTGCATGGCATGATGGAGATCGTAGAATAAAAGAATGTTTTGCCTAGGAGGGTTTTTCCCTTCCTTTTTCCAAGCCAGTTCTAGTATTTACAGTATCTCTGTTCTCTGCAGATTTAATTGACTCAATTAAGATTCTTAGGCTTGATTCCCCCAGGTGTAGGTTAAAAGTTTCTCTCTATTCTTTTTTCCCCCCTCCCTCCTCCTTACCAGCTGCTGTTTCTTGCTTTTGCCTGGGTATAGAGGAAGCAGCTAGCTGGGGTTTTGGTACAATTTGAAAAGCTTCCTCAATTGCAGTGGGGTGATCTACTGTGCGTTCAGGCATTAACGATGCCTGACTTAATTTGCCTTTATTTCTGCTCCCTTTTCTTGCCCTTTACAGTGCTTCAGCTAAAAAGAGCTGTTGTCTTCCCAGTTCTTTTTCTGAGTAGAGAAGAGTCTTCGTGGTTTTCGTTATTGCCTTAAACAGTTGCTGATTTCTTAAGCCTTGCTGCAGGAGCTGGCAGTGGGCATTTCCAGTGCCTGTATTTCTTTCAGCCTTTCCTCTCTTCAGCCCTGCTTCTTATCAACACCGTTACCATAGAGCAAAGTTGGTAAATTCATGTGACTGTGGATGACCACTGATGTCGAAGCCGCAAACCTGTCTCAGGTCCACAGTTTGTAAGCCATGTAGTCCTTTTGGGCATTTCTGCCCTCTGTTAGCAATGTGATGCCTCTCACTGCTTGCTCAGCTTCTTGCTTTGCTTTTGGGCTAACTCAGAATACCCAAGTACACTCACAGACCTCGTTTTCCTGCACATTCAGGCACGTGCCAGGCTCCCATCAAACTGTAGCTGTCAAAGGTTTCAGTTTAGTTACTTTGAGAAAGTTTGGTTGGTATTCATGTCTTGTACTTCATTTTGGATGCTTCCAACGAGCATTTCCTTGGAAGCCCAGGGTAAGAAGTGTCACAGGTATGGGTATCAGGACCTTTTTTAGTTCATGCACAGAAGAAAACACCTTCTCTTCTTTGAGATCAGTCGTCTTCATTTGGCATGAAGAACAGTGTTGCTCTTGGTGGTGTACTTTGCACGTGACTTGGATTCTTGTGTTTGAATGATTTATGCCGCTCGTGATATTTTAAATAGACATTTTCAGAACTCTGTAGTTAATTTCTCTAACCTAATGACGTGGTTTTCAAGGAAGTATAACTGTTCTAGGTATTGATGCTCTTTTGGATTACCAAACTTGCTTGTCAATTGACAAATTTAGCTGGGAATGCTCCCCTATAACTTTAAGGGAATCGTGGCTTTAATCCTAAGAAGATCTTAAAGCCAACTTCAGTGGTCATCTTAGTTTAGCCAGTAGATCCAGGCAATAATAAAAAATCTTACTAACTCAGAGCCTTGTTTCAGAGGCCTGATCAATGCCTTGTTTTGCTATTGCCCTGCTTGTCTTCACCTAAGGATTGTAGAAAGGCTCACTCGTCCTAAATTTCTCCCTAGGAGAAATTTAATTAATTAATATATTAATAATCTTTAATTATTTAATTTATTTAATTAATCCTAGGCAGAATTACCAAAGCTATTTGGGAAGTTGATTACTTGATTGACAAGAGGAGCAGATGATAATTCTGCTCCAAGCAAGAATAAAAGAGTCAGTGGCCAGAAGACTTTTGGATGTGGTCATGTACTGTGTGGAAAGACTCCAGGTTTGCCATGTTCAGGCTTGGAGTTGTCTTCTGTATAAATGTTAGCTAGGCTGCAAGCTGTGTTAAGGATTAGAGGCTGCTTTGGGACTTTCTTCCTGTGTGTGACCCAGTGTGGAAAACAATAAGGTTCCCACCTCTGGCTTCTACACTGTTAAATACTGTTACAGATGATAGCTGTCAAAACAAGCCAGGAAAACTATGCCTGTGGTGGACTTTTATAATGGCTTGGTTCTTTCACTGTGTGACAAAACTGAGGTGCTAGCAGTCTTTTTCTCCTCACTTAATCATAGAATCATAGAATGGTCTGGGTTGGAAGGGACCCCAGGGATCATAGAGCTCCAACCCCCCTGCCACAGGCAGGGCCACCAACCTCCAGGCCTGGATCTACACAAGGTTGCCCAGGGCCCCATCCAACTTGGCCTTGAACACTTCCAGGGACGGGGCAGCCACTACTTCTCTGGGCAAATAATGAAGATTGGCAAAGCTTCTCAGTGTATTAAACACAACCAAAACACGCACCTGATTTTGAGCAAAACAGGCTTGAATATCTTTATGTGCATGTCAGGCAGTGTGCTCTGTCTAGAGCTTTAATTTCTTTCAAAAGACCAATTTCATGGGAGTGGAATGACTTCTGGGGAAGGGCAAGAGAGATATAAACACTGTGCAGACAGTTTGGGTATATGTGGGAATGCACAAGTGGAAAGATAAATATTAGCAGTGGGTTTTAGTCACAAACAAGCTTTTGTTTTCTCATGTGGAGACACTCATGTGTCATCAGTGACATGGGTCCAGAAGCGTGGTGAGGTTGGGTGAGATTGGTCTGCAAAGGGTTAGGAAGAGGTTCCTGCCTGTGTGATGTGGGTTTTTCTGGCTGTTTTTGTTGTGGTGATGTCTCACATAGAGAAAAATATTGCATGTTGCAACTGGTAATATGTTGTGGTTCAGTGGGATTCCCCAGTATGTCAGGTTTGCTTTAAAATAGTGACGTTTCAATGTACCAGTACCAGTTTTGGAAAACCAAAGTTTTCCATATACCAGTGTATATGGTATAAAGTTTCCATATACCAGCAGCATAGGGGAAAGGGACCTGGGGATCCTGGTGGACAGCAGGATGACCATGAGCCAGCAGTGTCCCCTCATGGCCAAGAAGGCCAGTGGCATCCTGGGTTGTATTAGAAGGGCTGTGGTTAGTAGATTGAGAGACCTCGCCCTCTACTCTGCCCTGGTGAGACCTCATCTGGAATACTGTGTCCCATTCTAGGCCTCTCCGTTCAAGAAGGACAGGGATCTACTTGACAGAGTGTCGCAGGGCCACTATGAGGATTAAGGGAGTGGAACATCTTCCTTATGAGGGAGCTGGGCCTCTTTAGTTTGGAGGAGACTGAGGGGTGACCGTATCAGTATCTATAAATATGTAAAGGGTGAGTGTTGGAAGGGTGGAGCCAGGCTCTTCTCAGTCATGTCCAATGATAGGACAAGGGGAAACAGTTACAAGCTGGAGGATAGTAAGTTCCATGTGAACATAAGAAAAAACTTTTTCACTGTGAGGGTGCCAGAGCACCGACACAGGCTGCCCAGAGAGGCTGTGGAGTCTCCTCCTCTGGAGACATTCAAAACCCGTCTGGATATGTTGTGTGACCTAATCTAGGTGATCCTGCTCTGGCAGGGGCATTAGACTATGTGATCTTTCGAGGTCCCTTTCACCCCCTAACATTCTGTGATTTCATGGATTTCATTCCATGAAAGTCTTTTATATTTATTTATTGGTTTTGGATTCCTGTTGCATAAGGGAAGTCTCGGCTCTTCCAGGGTTGCCCCCATACTCCAGAAGAATGAGCTGTGGGATATGAATTTCCTGGGCTTAATAGCTCATTTGAGCATCAGGAGTTCTCTCTGATGTGCTTCTGTAGGTAACTCTGGCTCAGGGGCACAGGTAAAAGTGACTGTGTACAACTGTGATTTATGTTTTTACAGCTTCAGAGCGGTATATTGGCCAGCTGTTCTTCCCCTGGGTGCAGTGGTTGTTTCAAGTTTGAAATTTTTATTAAAAAAACCCAACAAAGCACTGCTATCAAATTTGGTTTGCAGGCCAGGAGACTTCACTGTATTCATCTGCTCACAGCTTCTCCCTCAGCACTGACTGCAGGACTTCACCATAATACTCTTCTGAAAGACGTATGCTCTGATTTTGAGCTTAAGACAGCTGGATGCTGGAAGTGTTAATACTTGGTAAGTTCTTCCAGTGGTTTTTTCTTGCTATAAAAAAAGTGTGCTTTTTTTAGGAATTTGGACTCTCTTGAAAGAAAATTTGAAATCTTTTTAATTACATCTTTCTCAACTCACTGCATGTTAGCTATTCATCTTGATTCTCTAGTCTTTCCAAAGCAAATGTTTCCCAGACATCCCTTCTCCATCATGCTGTCAGTGGCATTCTTGAGGTGACTGCTGACACGTGGACCAGTTTGGGTTTCTTTAGTCCTCTTGCCATCAGCAGTATTCTGCGGTTTCTCTCTGTATGTCAGGAGTTTGTATCCTCAGCAAACATGTCAGTAGTAAGTTGCATAACTACATAAACTTTAAAAAGTTCCATAATAAGGATCTGAGAACTGGTGTGGCAGTGATACTGCAGGAAGCTCATCTGCTTGTTCTGACTTCTCAGTTTCAAGCACCTTTTCAGACTTAGAACCAGTCTTCAGTTTGTTCAGTTAATGAAATGGGAATTGGAGTTTAACTCCAACTCTTACTTGAAGATTTATATAGTAGGATGTTAGCTGAGTAACCAGCATCCCCAAATGTTAGGGGGGAATGATTTTGGGATGGGCAGTTAGGGGTGTTTTGGAGGAGGGAGAGGTGTGTAGAAGAAAGAGAGAAAAAGAAAATGAAGAATTAGAGGCTGGTACCAGCACAGGTGAAAGCAACTGTTACTTGGCACCTGACTTCCAGTCGATAGAGAAATAAATATGATTTCAATTCCCCACCCATGGAGGGCTCTGTTCTCCTTCCCTCTGTGCTGGTGTGTGGAGCAGTGCCCTTGGTGGCCATGTCCTGGTCTGGTGGTGGCCAGGAGCTTGTGGCTGTATTGGATGCCTGTGCCTGGCTTAGCTATGATAAGTCCAGGAAGCAGGAAGAGTAGGCAGCCCTTGGCTCAGGTTGTCCATCCCTGCTTTGGTTGCTGCCAAGGAGAGCAGCCACCATGCTTCATGTGCGAGAAGGGAACTGGTGGCACTGATCTCATGGAGTGCTGAGGAGGGGGGATGTGGAACTTGTGGGAAAGATTGTATTTGGTGTTCAGGCACTTACCCAGCAGGTGAGGGCATTCTGGTGCGGCTGGATGTGTGCAGGCTGTTTGGGCACCACTTGTGTGGAAGAAGCCTGCTGTAATGCTCAGTACATCAGGCTGAAGACAGTCTCTGAGTCACCACATTTTCACGTTGTTTGCCCAGGCAGAGAGCTGTGGGAGATGTGGTCCTTTAGGACTACAGCCTTGAGGGCTGAGGCTGTGGCTGGAGGATACTGTTTTGGGGGTGCTGGTTTACTTTTCGTCCCCACTCCTTTCACCGCTCCTGTGCATCCCTGGGGATCAGCAGAAGAACCTACTGTGGGGTTTCATTTGCAACTTAGATGATACTTGGTCAACAAGAAAGAAGTTTAACTTTGTCAAAGCAGCAAGAATGCAGTTCAGTAGATGGACTCGATTTTTCTGCAAGACTGTAGTCATTGGCATTAATTATTTTCTCTTCCTTTACATCTTTAAATACAGAATGCTGCATTAGTCACTGTTAGTTTAATGTGTTACTTACATGTGTTACCCTTGTTTAAATGTTTTCTTTCACATTTTTTGAAACTTTTTTCTGAGTTCTTTGACTTGTTGAAAATAAATTGCAAAAGTAGAGTGAAGACTTTTTATATATATAAATATATTTAAATTCAGTGAAGAGCTGTTAACAGCTAAGAAGTGTTGGAAATTTCATGAGCAGACATTGATAAAGGCTTGAGATGCCACTGCAGCCTGATTCATTCCATATCTCCAATGAACACCGCTGCCTTATCAGTAACAACTAGGAGAGTTTCCAAAGGAAATTTCCTGAAGACTACGTTGAGCAAGAATATTTCTAAAATGAGTGTCCATACCTTTCAGCAGGGTTTCCACCACACTTTCTCTTGGCGATACCCACACATCTTGATAGGACAGAAGGCTCTCAGTTGGGTCAGGGGCCATGTGGGGTGGTTGCTCTGCTCCCTGAGCGAAGGTTTAATACCTGATGCGGTGTGGCATGCTGGGTTGAATGGGAATCCGCAGTCAGTCTGCGACCTGTGTGCTTCTGCCTGTGCTCACCACTTTCTCCTAACGTGAATGAAATCCTACTTCTTTGCTTTCTATTAGTGATGAGGAAGGTGAATGCTTTGCGTTGTTCTGTGAGCAGCCTTGGAGGAGACGGTAGAGAACCATTACTGTGTTGCCTTTGGGAAGGCATGGTTTGAAAACTGGTTTGTGTTTATCAACCCAGACAGGTGTCCTGCTGGCAAATCTTACTGTAGCTGTGAAAATTAAGAAGGTAGTCAAAAACTTTCTCCCTCACCTGACAGGGGAATAAATGTGCTTTCCACTGGCACATGTTCCTTCTGTACCCCCCGCCAGACAATGTACTCACAACTTTCTGAAAATATTTGAAGATTGTTTATTGCTCAACTATATTAGGATTAATGTCTTTTTCATTTATTTCTACTCACAGATGCATACTAAGGACCTGTGAAATGGCTTAGCTAGTCCTAACATCATGTTTAAAAAAGAAGCTTCAAAGCGCCATTCCTCATGGAATTTTATTACTAATAGTAAGATTAATTTCTGTGTCACTGTTAAATGTTGTTAATCCTTAAGAAACTCACACAGCTTCTTTTAAAAAAAGAAAGACCAAATACTTTCGTCCCAGAAGGCCACCAGATGTTTTGGTAAGGGATTTGTATGAAGATTATTTTTTTCTGTTTCAAGGTTTACCTTACTGCCATTTGAAGATTTTAAATTTTTACTACTTTCTTTTAAAACTTGTTAGAGAGATTTATAATTCTCATTAAAAAAAAAAAAATCCTGTGAACAGACACTGGACATGTTCTTTTAACTCAGGAACAAAATAAAAGAAAGGCTATGAGTTTAAAAGTGAGTTTTCTCTTTTTTTTTAATACTGTTTTGCCTAGTTTCAAGATGTGATTAGTTGATACTGTTTGGATAATGATGAAGTATTGTTGAAAGGCTCATGATATTTTGAAAGATATTTTGAAAGATATTTTGATATTTTGCCACACTACTTCTTCACTCCCTTCTCCCATCTCCCCTTTCCCATTTTCTGTGACTCCTTGGGATATATTTTTCCATCATTTTGCCCCTAAATACTGTCACATTAGATGCTCAGCTGCAGTGGGTCTGTCAGATCCATACAAACCAGTAACAGGCCTGTTACAGTAACAAGGAGATCCAGCTCCTGAATTTATGCTCGCAACTAGGAAAAAAAATAATCCTGGTTTTCAATTGAAATGTTGAATGCGATGAAAAGCCTTTCCTTTTTCACCAGTTTTAAACTGCAGCCTGATCATGAGGGATTCCAAGTTCACCTCAGTGCCATACTTAATTTTTAAGCTGTAGAGCATGGAGAGCCCTTGGGACATGAAGGTCGGGTAGGTCATTTGAGAAGATGTGTCCTGTCCACTGACAAGAAGCTCTGCGGGCAGTTGAGGTGTTCAAAAGCAGGTGAAGAATCGGTGCTGTGTCCCCTCAATTTGTGTGTTTGCTCTTCAGGTTAGTGTGGGAATAGAGATTTCCACGTTCCTCCTAAACAGTGGAGAAAAATTGTCTTAGGTAAAATTGAACTGTGTTTGTACTTGAAAGTGCTCTCTGTATATTCTCGTTAGTCTTTGAACAGCTTCATTTCCAAAGGGGGAACTTTCCCGTTACACAGGGCGGGGGCAACATACCCTCTGATAGGCAGCTGGGGGCTTTCGGGGTTGACATGCTGCCCATCTGTGGTTTGGACCATTTGATGTGAATTAGTGCAGTTTCAAAATCTAATGGACTCAGGAAGCAAATACCATTGTGTGATAATGTAGCCAAGGAGAGTTTTAGTCCATCCTTCTGTGGTATCAGAACTGCCAGTGCTGTGAGGGAAATTACTTCCGTGCAGCAGGTTGGCTGGGCATTCCTGGGACAGGCTGCCCAGAGAGGCTGTGGAGTCTCCATCTCTGGAGATAATCAAAACCCACCTGGATGCTGTCCCGTGCAGCCTGCTCGAGGGGACCCTGCTCTGGCAGGGGGTTGGACTAGATGATCTCCAGATCATCCCCCGGTGGCGGGACGCTGCTGCACTGCGGCGGGCGCAGCGGCAGAGGGCGCCGCAAGGCAGCGCATGGCCCGCGCCGCCGCCGGGCACAACGCGGCGGCTCCTCCTGCGCCCTCCGTGTCGGCGTCTTGTTTTTACTCCCAGCTTTGGGATTGGCTTTGAAAATGCCGATACCGGTTCGGTACGTGACCTCTCTCCGGGGATCTGCGAGCCAGTTTCGGTTCTGGTACCGCCCATGCTTCTGGATTTCTAATCGCTGTGAAGCTTTGAGAAAGCGTTTGTAACTTACGGTCCAGTTTTAGGTATCACCTCAAAATAGTATCATCCCTGAGGTCTCCGAGAAGAACAGGACTGTTAGGAAGAGCTGGGCTGGGCAGTTAGGACGATACCGTGTTAAAGCACTTACAATCACTGCCTCTGGTTTTATATATGAACAGGGGCGATGTGCGGGGGTGTCTGTCTGTAATCCTGATTTTTCTAAGCGTTGTAGCCGCTTCTGGGACTCTTTATAACTGGAAACTATATTCCTTCCTGTGATGTTTAAGACAAGTGGATTGGAGATTTAGTTAATTGAGAATGCTGTCTGGAAACTGACAGCTTTTATTTCGTTTTAAAATTATTTAAAAGTTGATTTATTTTTACAAAATGCACTGACCAGCTCTGACTGAGCAGTCAAGGTCTAGAATGTATGGAGTTTTGGGTATCATGTGAATTACCACTTGTGTTTTCAGACTGACGTACCTGAAAACTAAATCTAACTGTTTTTAAATTGGATTCCATTTAAAATGAGGATCTGCTTGTGCAGATTTTGATAACTGTTCCTAATTTGCTTGTGTAATCAGTGTTAGACGATCAGTTTCTTGAAGCTCTTCGTTCAGTTAAACACAAAATTAGACTGGTGACATTTAGAGTGAAGAAATTCTGAGGCATTACAGATGCTAAGAATCTGTTCCCATTGATAGTCATGAAACCAAAGGCTTTGGCATTTTTTAGTGAGCTTTGGTTTAATATCCTGCTGTCTTTCTACCTGCATTTTACGACGATGTTTCTGTGTGTGTGTGTGTGTGTGTGTGGTACTTCACCAATCCCTTGAAAGGCAAGGCAGGGTTTTTTTTACCAAAGCTTGTGATTGGAAGCAGTTTTCTGTATAATTCAATAGGTGCCTGCATGCAGCCCTCCTCAGGGCACTGCTTGCATGCGGGAGAGCAAAGCAGGTACTTTGCATTGAGCTCCCTGTGTGCCTGTATCTGTGTGCTGCACTGCTGGTCCATTCGCCTGCAAAGGAATGCTTTCAAAAAAAAGTAAATGTAAGCCATGTTTTGTTTCAGATTATGGAGTCGTAGGAATTAATGATGGCTTGTTTAATTGCACACAGAGTTACACTTTCATTCTGGTTTTAAAGATCTGATTGTTTCTTCCCCCACTGCAGCTCAAATCTGTGCAAAGGCTACAGAAGGAACAGAGGTTGCCGTTCAGTTGTGGCTAAATCCTATCCATTTCAGTGGTGCCTTCCAGTTAATGCTGTTGGACCTTCATAGATTGCCTGGGTTACATTTCTGACTGAGGCTTAAAAATAGTTTAAGATCTGTTTACCAGAGAACTTGTTATGCTAAACTCAGGGCATTGGGAAGGAGAAAAAAGTGTCTCAGCAGTCACCCATGTGCGAGATGTTCTCGGGACGGGTGCTGTGCTGTGAGCTTTTGCGTGGAAGTGGTTGTAGTCAGTCAGGCCTAAGGTGCTGCCCATGAAGCAGTGTTTTGGCCTGGGCTTCATTGATGCTGCCTGTCTGCAACAGGAGCAAGGACAGCTTGTGTGGGTCCTTCTGGAGAATGCTCATGGAATCATAGAATGGTTTGGGTTGGAAGGGATCTTAAAGATTGTCAAATTCCAACCTCCTGCCATGGGCATGGACACCTCTTACTAGACCAGGCTGCTCGAGGCTCCATCCAACCTGGCCTTGAACACTTCCAGGGAGGGGACATCCACCGCTTTCCTGGGCAACCTGTCCCAGTGCCTCACCATCCTCGTAGTGAAGAATTTCTTCCTAATATCCAATGTAAATCTGCTCCCTTCCAAGTTAAAACCATTCCCCCTTTTCCTATCACTACATGCCCTTCTAAAAAGTACACACCCCCCAACTTTCTTGTAGACCCCAAGTCTTACTCTTTCAGTCACCTGCAAATTACGGCTCCAGGCCTTCCTGAGCTAAGGCGATGTCTCTGTGTGGTTTACAAGTAGAAAAGGAAAATTAACAAATGCTCCTGTGAGCACCTGAAAAGAATCCATGTCTCTGTTTTCCATTTTCCAGAAGTAAAGCCTCATGTGAGAGAATGACTCTGTAGTGTAGTGGAGAAGCTCAGGGTTGTACAAGGTTTCAGGACTCACCTTTGGGGAACAGGGCAGCTTGTCTGTCCCCCAGCTCCTCAGGTAGCTTTGCTCCATGAGAAAATTCTGGTGAGAATAGGTGTTGGAGACTCTTGCGGGCTGACTGCAGTGGTGTCACTTCAGAAAGCTTTCCTACAATGACCTAAATGACATGCATTGGTAGCACTTGCACGTTGCATACACTTCAGTAAAAACATGGCTTCTATAATTTGTGCAAATGGTATTAAGTCAGCTTGATTTAAAAAAAAAAAAAAGGAAGCTTTCAGATTATTTTAAAAAATATATTGGCATGTTATGGAAAACTCAGTCACAAGAGTCTGGATTTGCAGTGGAATGCAGGGAGAGAGGATGATGTGGTTGCATTTCAATATTTATTCTGCATTTATATACAGATAAAGACTTTAAAAACCACCTCAGATTTTCTGTTTTCATACAAGTTTCGCTCAAGCCCAAATAATCCTGTGACTGATTTGAAAACTCCCTGCAAACATATAAAACAGTTTCTTACTCTTCCTGTTGTTCTGCTCTGACAAGTTGAAAAATAAAGACATTGGATTCTGAGAGTAAGTGTGTGTGTGTGTCTAAGTAAAAAAAAAAAAAGAGATCTGTGCAGGTTATCGGTCAGTAATAGTCAGACCATGGAACAGCTGAAAACATGGAAACAATTTCCTCCCTAATTTGGGCAGATTGGAATGCACCCCCAAAATCCAAGCGGAAATAGTAAAATTTAAAAACTTTTTATTAGTACCTAACCCGGCTGCACCTGGCCAGCCTAATTGCCTTCAACCTGGTCATTACTCAAAGGCATGAAGTTTAGCCACCAACAGCACTTATTAATGTATAATAGGAATTTACTTGTAAAACAGAATTATTGGAACGGTGTGATATCATAAAGACCGAGGTGCTGACATTTTAGATTGTTTTATATAGGGATGTTGAGTTATAATTTAGGAGTTGGATATTCTTTGGGTGATTAATCATTCTTAGGTATAATTTTAAATGTCTGGTGGATATACATAGAATTAATGTTTGTAATGACCAGCTCACGAAGCATGCTTATGGGAGGACGGTCACGTTTGGTTTCTGGACAATCTACTTCTGTAGCATTTTGCAAAAGGTTGGTGCAAAACCTAGAAATGCTGAGGCAGCAGATTAATGAAATGTTTCAGCAAGACAGCCCCTCACTGATTTCTGTAAAGATGTCAAAGCCTAAGCCCATAAAAGTGCCTGCAAATTCTCCCCTTCGTATCGATGGTGTGAGAAACTGAATACATTAATTCTGCTGGACCTCAAACTTAGAATCTGTCAATATGATTCCAGTGATTGATGGTTACAGACTTTTACCTACCTCATAAATATAATGTGCCTTGATTACAGAGGCACTGCTAGTGCTGCTATAGTTAGTTATGTCAGCACTTCCATTGTAAACCCTGTTTCTTTAGGGGTTTATAACTCCATCATAAAAATTCACTCTGGGATGAAATTTATACCATAGGCTTCTAAACTGTAAGCAAGTCACTTAAAATACAGATATACCAAAAAAAAAAAAAAGAGTTGAACCAAGGCAAAAAACCCAGACTTGCTGAGTTTTTTCATCTGTATGTGATATTTCTGTAGCTGAGAAACGACTTTGGTTTTGAGATGAAAGGTTGCTGCTACCTTTTGCTCCCTAGTGGAAGTTACGCTCCATATGGGTGCCTGCATATATGCACATATATACACGTATATGCTTCTGTCATAAATATTTTAAAACACAGTATGTGTGCAATAACACTTTCAGAAAATTCTTGCAGTGTTAATACCTTGAAGTTTTTATCCACAACATAAACCAACACTAAACACCAATTTATAGATAAAATATAATTGCTGCGTCGGAGTGTGAAGGTCAGGGGGAAAAGCATTAAAAACATATTCAGTTAAATATGGGGATTTGAACGTGATCCTCACCTGGGCTCAGTTCACTTCAGTAAAACTAGATAGGCTTCCACTTGCAAAATATCACTGACTCCATGTGTGGGATGTTTTTAAAAAGGGTATTTTTTTTAAAGCTAGTTTTAAGCAGGGCCGAAAGTATTATCTTAAAAATACATTTTTCAATATTTCTTAATTACTTGCTAGAGGTTTTGCTTTAGTAATGTTCTGTGTTTCTTGTGTGTAATGCAGAAGAACAAACCTAGAGGGTTTTCTTTGCTGTTGTTAGCAAACAGCACTGTTAAGATGTTAATTTTTTTAATTACAGTAGGGTTTTGAATGCTCTTAAATTGTGTTTCTTAAACATTAGTTCAATATTAAATGTAATTTTGTGTGTTTAGGTTTTTTTTTTAATACACATTTGTTGCTTGGGTTATACATATTTTGCTATACATATTTTGAAGCTAGTGTTTGGATTTCAGAGACAACTGAAAACACTGTATGTAATGTACCAGAATAGTGTTTCTGTATTCAAACCGGGTGTTATGGTCAATAATGATTGTACTTTAATATGTGACGTATCTTCTCAATGGGGATGTACTTACAAGTAGTATATATTTGGTCCATTACCATATAATTAGTTAATGTGCTGTAAGTTTTGGTAATCTTCTCTCACATTGTGTGTGAGTGAGTAGGTTCTGCTTTGCAAACACTACTGCAAAAGAGAAGAGAAAAACCTTACTTCTTTCCCCCGTTCTTTTCCATTGCCAAGGGTTAAAACAAGATGTCTAGCTAGCTGTCATTTTTATGAATTAAAGACAGAAATAGCTGAGGAGGAATCTGTTAAAATATATTTGTTTCTCTTAAGTATATAAATACCTTGAAAAAAATTCGATGGCTCTGAGATGAGGGTTGCTTCCGTTGGTTAAAGTCCTGCTGCTTTAAACATCACAGCTCTCGGGTAAAGAATCAAGCTTTGCTTCTTTCTATCCTAAAGATACGAGTTAGCCTCAAGACAAATACCCTCATTTCTTTTACTGACATTAGCTCTCCAGTTTTTTTCCTGCTGGATTTTTGGCATGGAGTTTCTAGCATGACTGTGATTTTTAGGAGCTGACAAGTTTTCCATTTGTAATATGAATTGAAGCTGTGTGGTTTAGATTCTCTCTCCCTCCCTCTCCTTCTACCCCTGCCCAATCTGCAAATAAAAAGACCAATCCTCCCAAAAAGCAGCTTGCATCTATCAAAGAAGGAACCTGGAATCCTGAATAACTTTATTTATGAAAGAAGAGGGAGTGGGTGGTGGGACGCTAGCACTAAACTTTTGAGGGCGGGCATCCGGCTCTCACTGTTTACTTGGCTGGTTGGATATCTTGAAAGCCTTAATTTAAAAGTCATCTTACAATCCTTTTTAATTGGCTCCAAAGTAAGTAGTTGAGCATTTGGTCTGATAAGAAGGTTTTTGGCTCTACGTGTGCCATAAAATCAGCAAAAAGAGGCATCTGTTTAATACAACAATGATGCTGGGCTTTTTTGTTTCTAGGGTTTGCCCTAAACAGGATTTACCCCTTAAGGCAGCAGTAGCACACCATAAAAAGGCCATTCTTTTACTCCACAGCAACAAGGCTTTAACTTTCTGGTTTTCAGATTTCTTTTTTTAATAGGCAGCAATAACAAGACTTCCATAGGGTGGTTGCTATAAGTACTGTATGTGGTGTCTAAGATCAGAATGCTTTGCCTACAATGTTTTATTGCCTTTGGTTTATAAAGGCCTGGGAAAGAGCATCTAAGAAACTTCAAGGTTCAGCTCATGTTTCTGGAAACTTTTCTGGGTGGGAACAGCTTGTATGTGGAATAAACTCAACCCGGTTTTGCTGATTTACACTTGATTATTGCTTCAGAGTTCTCAAATCTCTGTTCTCCCAAACCTGGACAAATATCCTAAGTAGTTTGTGTTGTAACCAAAAAACCAAATAGTGAAAGCCAGAAAATTTAATTGAAAACGTGGAATTAAATACTTCCACGCACCATTAATTCTGTTGCTATAGAAATGTCAGCCTTTCTTTGCTCCCACATATCTATTCATTAAGTAGATGTGTGTTTTATCTGAGGATTTGTTCCTGCTTCCCCGGGAACTCCAAGGCTAGTTTACAGCTGCAGAGAATATTTATTTGGAGAAGCTGGTTACTTTGTACCACCCTCTCAGATCCTTTTATCATCTGTATTTTAACAAGGTTTGTAAAGTCTCCTCCTGGCCAGGCTGTAGGCTGTCTGCTTTGGCAGGTAGCATGTAGAGCAGACACACACATAGGCACACCCATGTACACACCGCTGTCTAGTTCGTGTGTTGAGTGCCTGTGAGGTGAACTTTCATGCAAGTAGTGTGATGTTATAATTTGCTTGTGTGCGTAAAAAGGTGGTCTTCCTGTGCTTGTCCAGCAGGTTGGTCACCACTGTTTGTTGTTGCTTGATTAAAACTGCATTGGTAAATTCTTTGTCTAATAGCAAATTAATGTGAATTGCCTGGCTCTGAGAAGTCTGAAGTTCCAGACAAGTCATGTTTTTATAACACTCTTTCAGTGCGATGAGTGTCCCATCGTGCTGGTGGTAGTCAGACAAAATGCCACTGAAGCACTGAAGTTTGAAGGTGCACCCATAGTCCTGAGGTTAGGAAGTATTTCTCCTCTCCTGCCCTGTAAGCCCGTGGTTCTAAGTGCTCCTGGTGCACCAGATAATGCTGATAAAGAGATTGCAATTTCAAAGTGAAAAGGACATGCATTAGAAAGCAGGTCTGACCCAAGGTCTCCTACTCTTCCAGTTGCCAAATAATTTTTAGTAATATTTCTGTTTTCTGGAAGTTATTTGAGCTCCAGTTACTGAAAATTGTTCTTGACTGGCCCTATGAAGTCAAAGCTGTGTCAGCTTCTGTACTTGGATACTTGTTTGCTCGTTCACACCCAGTTTCTCATGGTTTTCATTTGTACTGATTGATTCAGAAAATGTGTCAGATTTTTTCTGATGTTTGCTGGAACTGGGTCATCTTAATTGACATGAAGTCCTTTGGAAGGGAAAGACTAGCAAATCAAAGGAGTTCACTCAGGCTGGTGAGGCAATGCATCTTTCCCCTTCTACAATAAAAATGGGTCCCCTGACCCTCCCTCTTGTCTTAATCCTCCTAAAATGATTAGGGTGTCTGCTTTCCTTGCACCTAGAGGTAGTGGGCTTGCAGGAAGGAGTGGTTAGATTCATTCTACCAGCATGAGCTATCTTGGGAGCACCACATGGTGCATGACCCATTTTTTGCTCCTGTGATAGGGTGTAAACTGAGCCTGCTCCTTGGAAAAGATGAGATTATTCAGTGGGCGTATCACAAAGTATGTGTGAGGTCTGTAAAGGCAGAGCTTCAGTCTGCTTTTGTTTGTGGGAGCTGGTCACTGAGAAAAGCTGATCCTGTTTGGGAACCTAGCTGGTTCTTCAGGATGGGGACCTGCCCTCGCATGCAGCCCATGCTGCCTGTTTTCCCTCTAAAATGTTCTGTGCAATTGAGGGTGCCAGGAGCCTTGAGCTACTTGGAGTTGTGGCTGCACCTTCCTCCATAAGACTGACAACTATGCAAGATACCAGAAGCAATGGTGTACCTGACCAGGGTTCAGATGCTTTTTCTCTCAGTCCCTCACCTGCAGCGTAACATAATTCTGTTGAGGTATCTAGCAACAAAATGTCCTGTCAAAATGTCTTCTGGTGACACTTAGCTTCAAAAAAATTTTGGTGACATTTGGCAGGCAGTGTTAGCAGTGAGAACCTGAAGAGCATATCTGAAAGGTCATTTAGATATATAAGAATAATGTGTCAGAATCTAATGATCTTTCAGATGATTGCGAGGAGCTCAAGGAGTCTGTAAGAAGGTAATCTGGGTGCTAATGAATTTAACAAACTGTCCAGCTCTGCAGAGGTTGCATTAATGCCCCAGTTAACCGGTGTGTTTCTGTTAATTCTGAAGTATGGATGTCACTTGAATGCTGACAAAATACAGGGGAGAACTTTGGTGGCTTTTGAGGCTTTTCTTTACTCTTTATGTGAAATTGGGGACTTCTTTTACAGCAGGTAACACCTTCATTAGCTTGATTGACTATTCTGACATTCTTAACTTGAGAATAACCGTGTCCTTTTCCCCTCTCAAAAACTGTTCCTGTGCAGGAGATTGACCATGACTTTTCAAAGCTGGGTATTTTTCTGGAAGTCCTTGAGATGTAGAATTCTTGAGGTGGCAAAAGAATTAAATACTGATGGTCAGTCCCTAAAAGGAGTGAGGATGTTTGTCCATATATGTACGTACATGTGTGCATACATGCAGTCTCCCTTAAAAATACTGACTTTCAGATCATTTAGAATATGGAAAACACCTTTTTGGTGATAGTAAAGTGCACATAACATTTTTTTGAAGCTCCTTTTACAGAGGAACAGAATGGTTCAGATTGGAAGGGACCTTTGCAGGTCATCGGGTTCAACCCCCCTGTAGGAGCAGGACCACCTAGAGCAGGTTGCCCAGGACAATGTCCAGATGGCTCTTGAATATCTGCAAGGAAGGAGACTCCACAACATTCCTGGGCAACCTGCGCCAGTACTTGGTCACCGTCACAGTGAAAAAGGATTTCCTAGTGTTCAGGCAGAGCCTCTTGCATTTAATTTTTGTTGCCATTGCCTCCAGTCCTGTTGCTGGGCACCCCTGAGAAAAGCCTGGCTCCATCTTCTTTGCACCCTCCCTTCAGGCATTATATACATGGATGAGATCCCCCTGACCCTTTTCTTCTTCAGGCTGAGCAGTCCCAGCTGTCAGCCTTTCTTCACAGGAGAAATGCTGCAGTCACTGTGTCATCTTAGTGGACATTTGCTGGACTCTGTTGTACCAGTGCAGCCCAGGACACCATTGGCCTTCTCTGGCACTAGCACACACTGCTGGCTCATGGTCAACTTGATGTCCATCAGGAGTCCCAGCTCCTTTTCTGCCAGGCTGCTTTCCAGCCGAGTGCCACCTCCACACATACTGGAGGTGCCTGGGGTTGTTCTTCCCCAGATGCAGGACTTTGCACTTCTCCCTGTTGCACTTGAAGAGGTTAAGGATTCTGTGAACAACCTACATGAGTTTCGTAAGCTGAAACTGATTTCCCGGCTCAGCTATAAAGTGTGCTCTATTTGGCTTCATTTTAGTATGTCTAAATGTTAAATCAGTTGAAATTTTTCAGTTTTTCTGAGGGGGCAAAGGGGAAAGCATGAACTTTTTCTTTGTTAACTAGCACTATTATGAAAGTTTTTAGCAAGTCAGAAATACATGTGTATTTTTTTTCTCATATGAGCAGTTTGTATGAAAATAAATCCCATAGGATCTGGCCAAAAATGTTTGCTTTTAAACTGATACAGCTTAATATCTTCAAGCAGAGTATACACTGTTGTGACTGCATTAAGTAAATTAGCCTACTACACTCAGTCACAGAGAAGTAAAATGAAATATAGGCCTCCTCATCTCTGAATGTTCTTCATGCTGCCTTCATTTTGTACCGTGGCTACTGGTAGTTTCTAAGTCTTTGAATTTTCTGAACGCTGTGGCTAGCAACAAATTGTAGGCATAGGTCAGACCATGAGGATCAGAGTAGCCTCTGCTTTTCTTCCCCTGCTGTTCCTCCTGAAAAAGGACTTCTGGATGCCACAGTAAAATTTGCTGTTCAATTTGGTTCCCAAATGGATAGACGGGGCTCTGCGGGTTTTGTCATACCATGGTGTCACAGGGGTAGATGTGCCAAACAAGAAGGTGAAATTCAATGAATTGTGTTAATGCTCCTCTAGATTTAAACAGTTTTATCTTAGAGTCCAGTATTGGATTTTTATTCTCTTGTCATCATTCACAAGACAAGGGCAAGAATCTTGCAAGTAGCCCATGGTCCAAGGATTGCTCAAAACTTGGGCTGAAGAGGACCTGGTGGAACTGCTGAAGCTGGAGGTGACAATGTGGCATTCGTGCCTTTTTCTAAAAAAGACAGATGCTTTCTCAAAATACAGAAGATGGAACACTTCATTAAAAACACATCAAACACAGAGGTATTGCATTGCAAGAATTGGTTAATGTGTTTTTTCCAGGTACTGCGGCCCATAAGAACGTTCCTCGCAATTCTGAGGCACATTACTGCTCGTGACACTTTTAAGAGTCAAACATACTAGCTACTTTAATCGGGATAATAATTTAGAGTGTCAAAAGGGTAGTGTACCTTCTCAGCATTTCCATTTGGTATTATTTTATTCCTTTAATAGTACTTTATAGTTCCCAACCTTAGCTCAATTAGCAGTACTGACAGATGCTAGTTCAGCATTTTACCTCTAGCCAGTAGGGCTTTCTTTAGAATAAATGTCAGTAATTTTATGTTGCTAATTTGAGGTGATATACCTACATGTAAAATTACATTTTAACTTTCTTGTTATACTTGCAGTGAGAGATGGCAGCATAAAGCGGTGTAAGTGAATGCACCTGAGAGATAGTTCAGGACTAGAAGGTTCATTATGGAGCTTTATAGCTCATTTTGAAGTGTATTGCAGGATTTGTTAACTCTTTCTTCCACTATCCATCTCCTCCTCATGACACATCTTTCCTCATGAGTTGTGGTTTGGTTTTTTAAATTTTAAAAGCTGTTTATTTCATTAGAGGCTTTGGGGAAAAGTGGGGTTGGGATTTTGATTTTTAAAGATCTTTTAAAAAAGATTTAAAAATATTTTTAGAGCGTTGTTACATGCTGCTTCTTAATAACAATCATGGCTTGTTTAGTGAAAAAAGACCTTTGTCAGTAAGCTAAAAATTTCTTTCTGACAAATGTCAATATAAATGTGCTGTGTAGGTAAAAATAAGGAAACGTGGTGTTTCTTAAAGTCAGGCTGTTCTTGAGAAAGACCTTAGGGAAGCTTGTCCCAGTTAACAGGAAGCAAGCAGAAGGAAAATATTTCTGAAAAGTATGATCAGCAGTCACGACAGTACTAATGATTGTGCTTGGGCATTGTTCTCTAATTCACCATCCAGAATAGAAGGGAAATTGCATGAGAAAGCAGAGCTGCAGTTTAAGATTACAGGGAACTGCAGTATTACCAGTGCCATAGATTGCTTGGTATTCATTTTTTAAGGCAGTGTGTTTTTCCCTGTATAGTTATGTATTCCAGCCTTGCTTGAATGTAGTTTAGATTGAACTGCAGATTCTCTCAGTCAGTTACTAAATTACCCTTTTATCTGTTGGGTAAAGAAAAGTACCACATGTGGGCATGCTAATAACTTCCTATGAGGCAGCAAATCTGGCCATACCTATCCTGATTGTAAGGAGGAAATAGATGCTTTCTGCTGTAGTACAAAAGCCGCTAGACCAATTAAAAATTTTACTTTCACTATATTCTTACCCCTGAATAGAAATTTCCAAGGTGCAGAGCTCAGGTCTTTATTACAAATATTGTGGAATTGCATTATGTACAATAATTTGCTGCTTGTTTTTTGTGACACATTTAAAATTGTTGCTCAATGTCATTATTTATAAAGAATTACTGAACACTTCCCATGTCGGTGCACAGTTGTGAGACTTTCTGTAGTCTTTGCTTTACTGTGTGGCTATGCACTGGTTACTGTAATGCAATTACAGGGTTTCAATTTCTAAAGCAATGGGAAAAAAACCCCAGCTTAGTGCCCTGTCTAATATTCAGTCACTCTGTACACGAGAAATCTTACACAGATTTGCATAATAACTGTAATTTTAATTTAGTTGTAGCTGCAGAAATAAACTTGGCCTAATTTTGAGCTGAACATGAGTGTCAGATTCATAAAGGTTCAATTAAAAAGAGCAATTTGAAAGAAATTGAGAAACATTATTAAAGCTTCTTTAACACTGTAATAACTTTCTCCATAATTATTCACTCATCCTTCACTACTGATCTGAAGATTTTATAATCTTAGCCTGTGTGTGCATCTGCCCCTGCTTCTCCAGTTAATTTGATTTTTAACACTGGGGTGCAGGGAGGGGCACAAGTGAGACAAGGTAACATGGAAAGTAGAAAAAAATTCCATTCCTATCACTTGTTATTCTGCTAAAGCTGAAATGTGCCACATTCCACCACTTTTGGGTGGAATGAATGGTATTACTTGCAGCCATCTAACATACGATGCAATTTACAGATGTCATTTGTAGTAGAAGGACAGCATTTCTTTCAAAAAGTTTTAGAGACTTCCCCCCCACACACACACCCTTATTCCCCCTCTTCCAAGCTGGCTACACAGATTTCTTCTTTTCTCTGCCTTGAACTTTTGGCCTTGCCCTCAAGAATATGGGTGGTATATGTTTTAAAATTGATATATTAATGTTGAATTTTTATTGTCACCGTTTCTGCTCGTGCGCCTTTCAAATCCTTCATTTGTTTGTTTCTGAACTTCGGGTGTATCGTAAAAATGTCACCATTGTGGCTGAACATTAAGCACCTTCCCATTTTGCTCTGGGCCGTTGAAATAAATTTGGACCAGGTGCTCCTCTCATCACAGAAGTCCTTGATGTGCCCTGATAGCGAGCGGGAGAGCGGAAGCTGTCAGCCTTCAGCTGGCTTGAAGAATGCAATTAGAGTGGTTTTAATACTGTTGAGGGACCCCATCCAATCAAAGCTGTTTGACTTAAGCCAAGTCTAGGATCCTAAACATGTACTTACAGCACGTCAACTATGTCTTTCTACTCAGAGAGGATCTGTCATTCCCACACACTATGTGAGGGTGGTTTTTTGGGTTTGGGGTGTTGGGGTGGTTTTTTTTATACTAGGAGAGATACTCCCATTCCCTACCAACTTGCTGCTCTTTTATCTGTTAGCTTTGTCTTTATGGCATTGTTAATACTCGTGGTTCAAAGCATTTATTGTCAAATTAAGGCTTAAAGTGTATTTTTAAATGTCAAAAGTGCCTGTGCCTTTACATAAACTGTAGATTAGAGAAATTCATAAGCAGTTCATCACTAGGTTTTCCACATTTGGCTGGTGAAAGAAAAAAAAAAGAACATCCATACAGATCAGAACACATAAAGTATGTTTAAAAAAAAGAAAAATTAAAAAATAGAAAGTGATATGGTAAGGTGCTATTTCTACTGAAGACTTGGCTTGAGTTAGTTTCAAAACTGTGTGTCATTCATTGATACCAAAAGCAAAGAGGTGGAAAACTTGAAGGCTCATCATTTTTTCTTCTTCTCCTCCTTTGTTTAATGAGGATTTTCAAGTTTGCTTGTTGCTTCCTCCATTGCTCAGTGTCAGGGTTGACTTCACTGAGGGATGCTCCTCAGTTGGATGTTGTATTTGTTTCCCTGCTTCTCCTTTGTGGGTGAAGTTGTAACTCGGTTGCCTGCTTTGAGTCTTATTAGGTTGCAAAGTAGATAGCAAAAGTAGATAATGAAGAGTTTTGGTGAACTGTATATTAGGGATTGGGAGTTTTTTATTGGTTGTGTTTTGGGGCAGATGGGATGGCCTTTTGCATACTCTGACTTTCAAGATCTATCTAAAAGAACAACTGAGTAACAGCTGTCTGCTGTGATGCTTCCCCAGGTGAATTCTAGCTTTTTAGATGAAGCTGGCAAAGGGAATGGGAAGTAAACTTGGTTTGAGTGGGAATTGAGAGTCCAAATTGTGTTTTGCTGTATTTTTGGTTAAATCAATTAGGTCCCTTCCAACCCTAAGCATTTTATCATTCTAGGATTAGTGGCATAAAAGTACATTATTGTCTTATTATTAGTTATGATTGCTGAGTATGAAAACTCACTGTGTTCATAACTTTGCATAAAGACATTTCCAAGGTTTGGCTCTTTGTATCATGAGTTGGGGAAGGGAATTGGTTTGTGCTTTCCAACTCACTGTCACCCATTTCAGGAGTTCTTGTATATGGAAACGAGAAAAAACCTCAACTCACTACCTACCTCTTAAAGGCTGAAAGAGGGAATTACAGACTATTTATCTTAATTTTGGTTCCTCAGAAGATACTGGACAAATCATTGAATAACAGAGAGTAACAATGAGCTGTGGTGTTTGTTCTTGGCTAATGTCTGCTTCTCCACAGGGAGCATCTCTTCTTCCTCCCTTGTCTTGTCCGTGCTGAGCCTTTTCACACAGCTGCTTCTGAGCTTGCCATGGTGCAGACAAACCTACTGTAACAGCAGTGCCAAACTAGAAGGGAATTGGCTCCAAGCAGACAGTAATGGGCAGACAAGGTTCTGGAGATCTGCTGCAAGCTGTGTGAGTTAGAACAGGGAACAAATAACTGAATGTGCCTCTGCCATTAGTCCCTACTGCTGCCTTTCCTACCGCTGGTGACTAATCCTTGACCTTTTCCAGTGGTGTCTGGCCTTTCCCCCCTCAGTCTGAAATACAGGGCTGAGTGTGTGTTTGACTGCTGTTAGTGGTGGTGGTAGGAAGGCCAGAGCTCAAATGGTTAAGTCCAGTTTTGAGTCAGCAAAAGAAGTGGGCCAGCTGAGCTTAGTCCCAGCTCCTGGAAAAGTCCTCAGTGGGTCAGATGTGATGCTTTGTAAGCAGGAGGGAGAAACTTGCACACTTTTGACAGACACACACACCACCACCACCGCCCCCCAGTGCATATTTGGTCAGAAAATGACCACCTGAATTTGCAGTAGGAAAGATCTGTTTATCATTGGGATTAAGATGGCAGAGACATAATTTCCTTACTAAATAAATTTTCCATGCCCTCAGGTGACAGAAAGGCTCTGTGGTGCCTGTCGCCTTATTTTGTCACCTTCAGTTACAGAGGGGTGGAGGAGCGCTATAAGCACAAGGAAGTATACAGGAGGAATTAGTGCTGTGTTAGGTATCAAGGAATGGACTTGCCAAACAGTGTTCCTCTCCATACAGATCCTCTGGTGTGTTCATTCATGTTTTCATCTCAGTCAAAGTTTCTTTTGCCACTGGAGATGAATTCATAGTAAGTTTTTGAGCCTCACCGGAGCTCGCGTAGCACGGCTTGTTTGCTTCTCATTGCAGAGAGCCTGTCCTTTGCAAGAACTGTGTGTTAGGCTGTGCCACAGGATTGTCTTAAAACCAGTACTGTGAGCACAGCGTGGGCAAGACTACAAATGAAAGCAATATTTTTATTAAAATTAACAAATCAATTTACTAAAATTAACAAATTTTTAGTTCTGGACAAGGCGTTGTCTGGCACAGCACCTAACGGGGGGGGGGGGGGGGGGGG
>VZTU01010378.1:64341-149822 GCA_013400835.1 Zapornia atra
GGGCTGTAGTAGCTGGAGAGTTGTTGAAGCCAGCACATTGCCCACAGGCACAATGCCTAGATCAAAAATGTGTTATCAATCTCCCATCTAAAAAAAAAAAGGGGGGGTAGGGGAGTGGGAAAGTGGGTATTAAAAATTCCTCACGCTCATTACATAAAGCAATTATTTTTTTAAAGTGTAGGAGTCAGATTATTTTCTTTTTTGCAAGACTAATAATTGAAACAAATACTAAAGAATTTGATTAATTTTAGACAAGGGTAATAGTAAATCTGTTTCATTTCTGCAGGGAAAAAAAATTACTTGCTGCATTTGACTTGGCTTCCCTCACTCCAGTAATTACTGAGTATTTTAAATATGCAAGAGCTATGTCCAGCCTGTAATTCCAATTATTTGCTTTCCTGCTGCATTGAGGATGATGAAGGTAATGATTCTACTACAAATTTAAAGCAGGTGCTGCTCATAAATTATTTTCCTTTTCTCTTGCAGCTCTGTCCTTGTAAGCTGTCTGCCATTTGAGCACATTTTCCTTATCACTTGCAAACACTTTAATCAGCCCTAAGTGCTGCCACTGTGGATTAAAACATTTGCAGTGCATGACAACACTTGTGTGTGTAGAAAAGAGGAAAGGAATTGCAGGAAAAATTCTTGGAAACAGCAGAGAAGTAGCTTTGACATGTGAAGTTACCAGTTGTTCCACGCTCCAAAGTAGATCAAGTGTTGGAGCGCTGCAGAGAAATATACTTGGATTCTGCTGCCATAACTTTCTCAGGAGAAGCTGCACAGGAGAGAGGTGGTTGCTAAACTGCTGCCTCCCTGATGTGAGTTGGGATGGTTTTCTGAGTGGCAGAAAGGAGGGAGGGGTGTTGGAGGAGGCAGCCCAAGTTAAGAGAGAAAGGCAGAAAATCCCTTCCTCTCTGAGCGTGATGTATGGCTTAGGGTAGTTGTTTGCCTAGGATCAGTCAGGAGGTGATGAATGCTGGCACAAGGCTTTGCTCTCATACTGGGGATGGTTCCTATCTGACACGCATGCCCACATGTGAAATGGTTGACTGGCCTCTCTCTAATTCCTTTGCTGAACTTGACAGGAGCTTATTTATACTCCAAGCAGTAGCTATATTTTATGGAGGATATATAGGGAATGTCTTCATGTAACATCTAACGCTGCCTTTTCTCCAGTAGCAGAAAATCTGGCTGTGCCTTGTGCTTTGTACACAGCAGTGCTAGGCAATTCCGTGCTCCTGCTGTTGTATGGTTTGACTTAACCATCTGCAGAAGTACAAGCACTAGTGATTTAGCACTTGCAGGGCAGCCAGATCTTAATGAAATGTGCAAGCCCCTCTCCTTAATACTGCTGTGAGCTGTATCTCTGAAAAGGCAATGCCTAATGTATTGACCTTCCCCCCACACATACATACACAATGTTTGAACTGTAAGTTCAGTTTTATGATGCCTGTACAAAACCCTGAAGTTACAGAAATGCTAAAGATAGAAATCCTCAGCCTGTATTTTCTAAGGTTCCACGTTTACATGATGCCCCTTTGTACAGCTCCCTGTGCTGCAGGATTGCTGTGTCCTCATGCCTAAAATGCTGCCTGAGTTCTTGCAGTTCTTTTAGTGGTGTACAGAAAACATGGGATTTAGGGTCATTTACTGATGAATGAATGTTTGGATGTGTGTAAATATATCTTATATCTATGTATCTTGTCTGTACCTGTGTACATATATATAAAAATGTATATACGCACAGAGAATTTGCTATCTGGTGAAGAGATAGTATCATGTGCAGTCTTTTATATCTACCTGTGTATATGGGGCACTGAGACAGAGAATACAGCCAGGGTAGGTGATCATGAGAGTACACTAGAAGCCTTTCTGCGTGTTAGCTAGATGAACAATCTGGATAAACAATGGTTACTTCATTCATCAGTGCAAGTTAAGTGGAACACAATGCCTGTAGGCTTAATCTGGTGTCTCAAAAACTAGAATTACCTCCTTCAGCTATGCCATGTGCCCAGCAAAGCCAAATGAAGTTTGTTGCTGCATTCAGCAAGCCTCAGTATA
This sequence comes from Zapornia atra, assembly GCA_013400835.1. NCBI lineage: Eukaryota > Metazoa > Chordata > Aves > Gruiformes > Rallidae > Zapornia > Zapornia atra. The sequence goes on from VZTU01010378.1 coordinate 66,403, forward strand.
GACTGCGCCAACGTGTGCTGAAGGCAACTGGTGTGCGTAACAGATGAATTTCTGTGTTGCTTTTTGTGTTTCTCCCCTACCTCAGATTAGTAATAGTTGGCAACTTAGCAGCTGCCTGAACATCCAATAAATTTTCAGTTCCTGGATTTCTAAAGTAACCACTGCCAAAACCTCTTTAAATGATACAAATTCAAGACTTAGAGATTTTTTGACTTCTTGAAACTGAGTCTTGAGTTCAGGTAATTTAAACTGTGGAACCGGGGGTCCTCTCCCTGATAACAGGTTAAAGTTCTCCCAACATAAGCCAGATGTAGATTTCTGCATAATGTCCCTCAATGACTGTTCACTCTTAAAATAAGTACCCTTTGTTTACTGTTCAAAAAAAGCCAAGAATGCAAAATCACCGCCTTGTTGTGGAATAGTGGTAAACAACTGAGGTTTTTCTGTAAGAATAGGTAGCACCCTCTAGTTACCATTTGGTATAGCTGTTGCTGCTACTTTAACACTTGGCTTTACTACAAGAGTGATTTGATCAGCTGTCAAAATAAAGTTGCATAAATCAGAAGACTAAACATGTATTCTTATCAGTAGTCCGCCAATAAGATTAGGTGAATAGTAATAAATTGATAATAAAAATGAGATCAGGGCAAGTCTAAGAAACAACAAAACCCTAAATCCAGCAACAGTCACTTTTAGCAGACATTATGTTGTGGGGTTTATTCTTTTATTTAAAAAGAGTACATGTGGGAGACCTGTTGGGAAATAATTGCTGTCAGTGTTATTCTAATGGAAGAAACATACATGGTTACTATGGTTTATAACCTACATGTTGGGGGGTTTTGGCTTTGTTTTTAAAGGATCTGCTCTACAGTGAGTATCTTTAGTTTTAACTTTAGGAAAGAGAAAGTCCTTCAGATTCTGGATTGATGATAAGCTCTTGCATATCACCTTTCCATGCTGAGCAGTCTCGCGGGTAGTGTATACATGTGTATACTCTTAAGACCAATGTGGACTTCAAAACATAGGGGAGTGACTACAAATACTAACGCTTGTGGTAGGAAAAGTTCCTATTAGAAGGTGTGTAGGTCATTCAGTGTGGCTAATGAAGGTCTCTCAAGCATTTCCACTTGGAGTCTCAGTGTTTATCTTCTGTCTTAACATGGAACAAGAGAAGGCTTCTGGTGTATACCTTTGCCAGGTGTCTCGCATGAGCACATGGAACTCTCTTCCAGTGGATGAGAGCTGACCTTCTTAGGTGGGAAATGCTCTTTTGGATTGAAGGAGAAGCAGCCCGACTATGCAGAGAAGCCTGTGAGTTACAGGGGAACAAGGCAGGGAAGGTAGTAGTAGAGATCTGAATAGGAGAGGGGCTGACATTTGCACTCTACTGACCCATATTCAAGTTACAGACACAACCAGCTTCACGATTATTTTATGTGTAAAATGCCAGAGGTCAAACTCAAGTTACCACTGAGCAGTATCAGCTAAAAAACTACTTAAGCTTATTCAAATTTAGGCTTTATTATTTTAGGTGTATAGTGTTTTCCTTTTTACCCAGCATCTCCATTTGGGAGGGAGGCTGTTAATAAGAACAGGTACCAAGACATCATCAGTCAGTGCCGAGCAGTCTCCTATTTGAAAGACCAGAGTATTTCAAAGTCAACTTTGAGCTGGAATTACTAATGAAGATACTAGAAGAACTGTATACAGTAGGTGGGTTCAAAAAAGACATACTGGGATATTGGCAGTGAGTTTATGTTGAGGAGGTGTGTGGTGCTGACAGATGTCACTCAGAGTTTAAGGTGTTCATTTTATGAAAACTGTTGTGAAACCAGTTGGAAAACTGAAGTGCAGAGAAGTATATTATTCCTAACAAAGTTTACACCAGTGACCAAAAGATAGGTAGACATTAATTAAAGATGTGGTCCTTTGTTAGTGGTTACAAAAATCTCTCAAGCCTTCAAACTCTAAAGCAATTGTAAAATACCAGGAAGGAGCAGGCTTGCCAAGATACTGTAATGTGATACAGTTGAAAGAAATTCAGGAGGAAAGATAACCTTCAAGGCAATAAAAAGCACGCACATTGGTGAGGCTCCAAAACCAGACTGTATATAGAGAAATACGTATAAGGCCTTTCACAGACCTGTGTGGACGTGTGCTTTTGTGGGAGCATTGCTGGGTGATCTGTAGGTGAATACTCTGAATCGGGGTGAAATACAAATTGCCCATTGTGAGAACTTTTGGTAAACAGAAAATGGAATGAAAAAAAAGGAAAAGGAAATCAGTACTGTTGTCTGTTGTGCAGGATTTACTGGTAGCTTTTACTTGGGGAGAAAGTTCTCTGAGGGAAAAGATGTTTTTAAATGAAACTTTCACTAAAAAGTTAGATGCCTGCTGTTGTAATTTGTCTGTATTGTATGTAAAACATTTATTTACCTATTAATTTGAAAAATATTCCTGGGAGGATAAATAGGTCATTAGGTGCTTATTTTTTTTCTCTTGAGTGAATACAGCATCCTGACTGTTAGGCTTTCCTTTGCTAGTAAAGTAGCTTCCTGTTGAACTGCTTGATTGTTACTTCACTGGTCTCTTTTTAGACAAAAATAAGCCATGATAGCCAGTTTCTGTGTTGATACTTAAAACCAACGGTATGGATACCAGCTGACTTTGCTTTAGAATAGCTTCTTCCTTGGTTTCATCCATCCACTTTCACCTTTTTAGGTAGGAAGAACAATGCAATGATGGATATGGACAGGAGATTTTTGCTTCTTTTAAGAAGTTATATTTCATGAGGTATAGTTATAAGACTGCTTAGAATTTTGTGTTAAATTATGTGTGGGGTATCAGTTGGTTTTAGTATTTTGCAGCTGTTTAGCACTTCAACATTGCCAGCTGCTACTGCAGTATCTGAATCTACTGTTCTGTCTAGTAGTACTACTGAAAGCTACCCCTCCTTCTCAGGGATTGTCTTTTACCCTTCAAATACAGTTTCAAAGGTGTGATGTTGCTTTGAAGTTCCCTGTTGTTCATACACTGTCACAGGGGAAGCTGCCGTGCTGTTTGGCAGGCACTGTGGGGTGAAGGACTTGGGGTTGGGCAGCTGCTTTTTCTCTGGACACAGTTTTGCACCTCAGATTCTTTTGCTGATTACTTTTGGGGCACTTCTTTGAGAGTAATTCCTAGTTGGCATAAAGTTTCAGGACAGGCTGTTTAAAATGCTGCTTTTATTCTTGCTTGTTAACTCTCAGAATTGAAACCCTCGGGAATATAAGGAAAAGTGCTGGCCACAGTTTCACAGGTAATAGGATCATAAATAAACATCTATATGCAGATAAGGACTTAACAGAAATCCATCCCTTGAAGGAAAGCCTACCCTGCAGCTCTAAATTGCTGGATTTGTCTCGATAACATGCCAGGCACTACAAAGTACATGTACACCACACCCCCTGAACAATTAGAGGCATATATCCTGTTGTGGTGGGATTTAGGATTGGAGAGCTGAGGTTAGAGTGACTGGAGAGGGAATCTTGAGAATGTGTTACACTTGAAGAGACTTTTTTCCTTGCAGTGATAAGCAGCTGCCATTCCCATTGAATTTCCCTCTAAGAATCTCTCTGACCAAAATTTGACTTGACTTACACAAGAGTTAAATCTTTGTGTTAGTTCCACTGTGGTGCAGTTTGATCGAATTAACATGTAGGTAATTATAAACTTCCACATACACACGGACAAGTAGATAGCAAAAAAGCGCAACGATTTCCTTCTAAGCTGTATACTGATTCCAAAGGGGAAAAACTGCTGACTGAGTGGGCTGTGAGAAACCCATTGGAGAAAGATGACTGATGGGAGAAATAAATGTTCAGTGCTTCTTCTTTTTCTTTTTGGCCAAGTTTTCTGTGGAGAAAGAGGGTAAATTCTGGCTTGTCAGATTGGACAAACCAAGCACTATGATTATTGATGCCCTACTTGACCAAAATGTGGTTCCAAAATAATTCTGACAAGCACCAATATCCCAGTTTGTGCAGAAGAAATGAATTACCCTTAATGTGTGTGTGTGTGTTTGTGTGTGTTACAAAAAAAGAGTAGGCCAGGGTAGCTCTGCTGTCTACTTTATGCCTAAAGAGAAGGGGCAGAAGGGTTTTTTTGCATAGGAGCTTCGAAAAGATGATAAAAAGATAAAGAAGGTAGAAGATCACAAAACATTAGGAGTTGGAAGGGACCTCAAAAGATCATCTAGTCCAACTGTCTAGGCTGGATGAAGGAGAGAAAGATGAAGGGGATGTTCAAGATGAAGGGGAGAAGGACTTGGATTTTTATTGTTGTTCCATTTGACTTTAAAATCATGTTAAGTTATTGCTTCTTGTATACTCAGAAGCGAATGTGTATTTATGATTTTTTGTTTCTTTCTTTCTTTCCTGACAAGATCACCATGTTAAAGATCAAATTTTAGTCACTGAGTGCACGAGTTGACAGTGACAGTGGAGTTACTGATCTCTATGAGGGTTCACAAATAATGCTTTAAAAATCACACAAATTGAATTTCCAGGTCGGCCTTGTGTTACACGCTTTTCTTCCTTGGTATCTTATATCTCAGCAGGGCTTGGTGGCGTAAACACTGGGGTAACCTAACAGCCATTAAAAAACCCAAACTACTGGAAATAAATCAAATGTAGGCTTATCAAGTGCCAGTGAAAGAAAGTTGTGATCTGAATTTGCAAGGAACTAAGTTAGGCTTCTGTAAGATCTATCCTTGGTTCACTCAAAAGTAATTGGAGAAATTTCTGTCACTCAGATTTTTCTCCTAAATGTTTAGAAACTGCATAGCTGAAACCCCAGATGTATTTCCCTTGGGTTTTTTAAGTTATGTATACACAATGTGTATATGGGTTGGTAGGGGGGTTTTCCTTCATTGTCTTCCTGCTAGTTGATAGATGACCAAAATGTACGCTTTTTATGTATGGCCAGTCAGCCAGAAGTAAATACAATTTTAAGCAGCTAAAACCCACACTACTATTATTCAGGTTTCCTTGGCATTACTTGGTGAAGATATTTTTTTCTCTGTATTTGCTTGTTCTGTGTCTGTTACTTCATACATCACCCAAACTTAATCCTATTACTATTTCAAGTATGAATCTCTTTCCACTTAAGAGTATAATTCCACTTGTATTTGTGCTATCTTGAGAGGAGAAATTTTCTCTTCTCATTCTGTTTGCCTGAAAGTAAAAAATTTAGCAGCATTAGTATAAATATATAAATAATTCCTAATTATTTATGGATAATAAATAATAATAATTTTTAAAATAAATAATAAAATATCTTTTGGCATAAATAATTCCCAATTATTCCCCCTGCGTGTTTTTTTCATTGCCATTAGCAGAGGTGAAAGGGCAGGAGGTCGTATTTGAGGACATTAGTAATTTCACCACATTATTTTAATACTGTTTCCAGTGATTATAAAGACCTCTGTAATTTGTAGGCTGATCTTTCTTCTGCAATTTCACATGTGTTTTGAAACATTACAGCAACTTCTTGTGTAACGTGTCTAAAACAATTACAGTTTCTGTATACATTAGAAATCCAGTGTTCAAGCTTGCAATATTTGTTGTAATCTTCAGTACTTTTGATGTTTCCCTGTTAACATAAATATTTACTGCTTTCAATTCTAAGTTTAATAGCATAAGTACAAAATGAGTTCTTGCAGGTTTCTTCTTTTGTGCTGCAACAGCACCTGAGCCTGGCAAAATACTACTTGTCTTCCCTTGTTTTGGCGGTCTCTGGAGCAGAGGCTGCCAAATAGTTCACATTCCTCCTCCATTTGACTGTGCCTGTAAATGCGGTGCGACTTCTGTTAGCTCTCTGCGCTGTAGTCCTAGAAGGAAATTCCCACCCTTCCTGCCCTCTCCTGGATGCTGTCAGTACACGGATAACTGAAATACCGAGCAAATCCATCCCCTCCGTTACGGGCTGGGGTGATGGGAGCTCTGATCCTCTTTCATGCCCTTCTTTTGCTAGCCCATCAGTGCTGTTAAGAGGTGAAGAGAGCTTAGATGAATCCTGAGAAGATCCACTTCCCCTCTGCAGTTCAGTAACAGCTGTTGGAAGTCTGCAGACAGTAACCCTGGTGCTAACGTCTGCAGTAGGGCAGGGTGTGGAACCCCATCCTACAGTAGTACCTCATTAAAAGCTGCTGGGGTACGCTTTGCAGCTTTCCAGTATGCAGCATTCAAGTGTGAAGAAGGAAGCATTAAATATGTCTGTGCTTGTGTTTTAGGGCAAGTTTTGCCCAAAATAAATAACTTGTGTATGTCTTGGGATAATTCTCCTACTCAAAAGCAGCAGCACGTTCCCTCCTTGTAGAATACAACCTTCAGTCATATGATGCGATTTTCAACTGAACCCTGTGGGCTGGCTGGTTGTAATCTCCTTCCTTAATGCTTTGAAGGAAAATTAGACCTGGAATTGGAGCAAATACTCTTCTAACACTTCATAATACACACTTCACTGTTGTGATTTTAGATATTTAGCAAACACAACATAATTTCTCGCTCTTCATAGCATAACTTGCTTAATAACACTTACTGCTTCTGTCTGTATGTTCTAAATTGGGGCAGGATTTGCAAAATCTAAGCCTTGCCAAGTTTTCTAATTGTTTCAGTAATCCCATAGTGCCTGTTTGCTCAATGGCCATGTTGCAGACAGTTTCCCAAGGAAGAGTTGTTCTTGCAGTCTTTCAAAATGAATTCTCTACTTCTGAAGAGGAAAAAGTATAATTTGAAGTTGAATCAATTTCTTTTCCTTCAAGTCACAACATATACTAATATAATACTCTGAATATACCCAATGTTTGGGTTATATTTTATGTATGATGGGTGACCTGAGGATGTAAGTAGAAAGAGAGTAAGGTTCTGGCATTTTTATGTACTGAGAAATAACTTATTTCTTCTGTTCCACTACGGTTGCTTGGAGTACTTTGAGGTAGTGATACAGTGATCAGAGTGAAGAGAGGCAGTTTAAGATCTGAGCTGTTGTGTCAGTAGGAGAATCCCCACTAGACATGTCCCTCCAGTTTGACCCAATAGTGTTAATGTACCAGAGGTGAATTTCTTCTGCAGTATGACTTTACTAGGACAGTGTTTTCAGATGTATTACCAAAAGTCAGACTTTTTGGGTTTTAATTGGGGTTTTTTTGTATGCCATATGTGATCCCAGATTAAATAAATGTTAATTCTTTCATTTTTAAGTTTTTCACCTTTTAGGAGAAGTTATCAATGCTATTTTAATAAAGTAATAGCATTTAATAGATTTTTGTTTTTAATGGTAAGTCTATTTACATTATGTACTTTACTCATACTATTTTCTGTCTTTTAAAAAAAAGTGTCTGTTTCTATACAATATTTCATTCTAAAAAGTATGTTTCTAACTGGTGAAATGTCACTTTTCCCCATAGGAACTGTAAAACTCCTACACTGTATATAATTGTCCAACACTGAGTACTCTTTGTATGCTTGACATCAACAATGGTTGGCCGTTTCCATATTATTACAGCTGCTCCAACTTCAGATGATGATTTTTTTTAAAAAAAAATTTTGAAACAAAATACATGATGAAATATCTTGCCTTTTAACTTAAAGGAGTGTCCTTACTATGTCCTGATGAGAGGCTGGGGGGGTTGTAGAAACATATGTTTAACTTCTGTTGTATTCCTTATGTGTCCTCATGTCCTCAGTTTCTTCGTTTGACCTTCTGTATGTTATCTAGTAAAAAAACCTGCACAAGTTGCACTAAATTCTTGTTTGCTTGTGGTTTTTACTACAGAGAATTCACAGTAGAAATGCTAGGGTTGTAGAACTGTGACAGTAGAAGAATATCCTTCTGCAGTCAATATATTTAAGTTGTTAAGGCTTTTCCATCCAGTCTTTAGTCTGCAAATTTCTGGTAATTTGCTGTTTAACCAAGCTCACTAAAAATACTTGCTAAAAAGCTATGTTTGCATCTTTTAATAGGTGGACCTTTTATATTTTTTTTTTATGATTTGCAGTAACAGCAATCTCATGGGAAGACTGCAAAGTATAAAAATTTGTCTTGCATCATGGAATCAAAATTTTGGTTTTGACGGGCAACACCGGTAGCTAATTAATGCTATATTGGTGGTAATGCTTCAAGTTACTGCCTTTCCCAAGTTGGCATTGTGATGGATGACTATTTTTGAGATGTACATGGTAGCTAAATGTCAATATTGTTGATTTTATTGAGTCTTTGGAATTTAATTAGTGTTGTGCCCTTGAAAATGTCCGTAACAGACAGTCCCATTCTGTACCTGCGTTACCAAGGAAGGTGTGGTAGCGCTTAGGCACCGTATGGTAATCCCATGTATAAGAATGGGGTGGGTTTGATACCAGGGTAGTAATAGGTGTGTTTTTAAATTCAGCAACCTTACTCAGCACCTACGTTTTGCCATTGTTGATCCTAGAATTGGAATAATTGTCAAACAGTCCGTGTTTTTTTACAGCATTGAAAGAAAAAACTCCACTTTATATTAAAATACAATATTTCCGGAGATAACAGGCAAGTCTTTCCAGGATTACCTGCCAGACAAAGCTTTCATGATGACTGCAGGGTTGTAATAAATTCAACATGTCTGTGTTTGCACACATACTTAAAATGTTAGGGACTCTTCAGTGGGGGAGATAGAGCTGTTGGCTTTGTTCAGCAGTCCCTTCCAGCATTAGGGCTATCCCTGTAGATTCTGTACATAAATAACATCTTGGTTTTGTCTTGGGAGTTACTGCTGGGAGAAAATGCTTATTTTTTGCAGACTGGATTCCCTACAGCACTATTGGTAGATATGCCAGGCAGACATCTCCATGTGAGAGAAGGAGGTGATATAAGATACCTAAATGCTATAAATTCACAGCTGATGTGGGGTGGTGGCTTGGAAAAGCTCAAGACTTGTATCTTTTACTTCCATAGGAAAAATCACAGATTCTCTCCTTTGATCACTTAAGAACTTCTCTTTCCAGACCTTTGAAGAAATGCATTGTTGGTATTCTTCTGGCAGCAACATTCATAGGACTGTTGTCTGTGGCCACAGTGATTGTGGGTGCTAGTGTTTAACTTCAGAATTCCTGGTTTGGTGGTGTGTTGGGTTTTTTGGTAATACCAGAAGAAATAGAGCGCAGCATATCAGGTGAAGTCTAGAGGTTTGATGGAACTAACTTGAATGGGAGTTTGGAATAATGTATATTTCCAAAGCTTGTCATATGTGACCACTGTTAATCAGCTCACAAGCTGCCCATCTTTCAGGGTCGGTATGATTTGCAGTATTGGTGTCAAGCTCTGCACTATACCAAAGGTAAAGGTAATTTACCAGCTTCCAGTTAGGATGTTTCTTCTGATTATGCAAGAAATACATCATACTGTATGACAGACTAGGCCATCATCAGCAAAAATTTCTCTCTTAAAAGAAAGAGGAGACTAGTAGTACTGGGAAAGAAACCCTGGCAAAACAATGTAAGTGGAAAATGGGATATGAACCAAGAATCAAAGGAAATATTGGTAAATGATGAGAGATTGGTATAAATCACCATATCCAAATATGATTCCTTATCCATAAACCGTATTGGTGCTCTGAACAAGATTAAAGGAGTCTAATAATGAAATTACCTGTTTAGCAAGCTGGTTTTCAATATTAAATTACTCTTCGCTTTTCCTGAAGGTAAAATTTTAAAAGGTTGAACATTTTCATTTATGAACAGCTAAATTACCATAGATTACTATTAAGGTTTGATATCAGGCCAAGATTCATTTTTACTTGATGTCTAGTATTTAAGAACAAGAGATGTCTGATGGGGTACCCACTCTTTCTTGAGTGCCTGCCAAATCTTGTATGTCAGCATTCTCTCTGATCTTTTAATGGGGGTTAAAAGGAGAAAACCAAGGTTTTTATTGCAAGTGAAAAGTAGTTTGCAATAGAGATTTAGTTTTCTTTTAGTTATTGTAATGATGGTAGTGCATCAAATACCATTTTATTTTTATAGGAGCTTTCTTTTTTTTTAAAAAAAAAAACCAACTCTGAAATATGGTAGAGAATTGGAAGAGGGCAACCTCTCAGAATTTTTGTTAAATAATGAAATATTTTAGAAATACTCTTTGAAGTTTACAAATGAATCTTGGATCAAGCTTCAGAGTTGTTTTGAGATATCATGAAAGGCAACAGTTTGGCACCTTTTTCAAAGACCTCTGTTAGCCTTGGGGTTGTGTTGTCTGGGCTCTGCACCCAGGATGGTCACAGGAGCTGTTTGACCCCTTGGGTGGAATGAGCAGCCAGTGAACTGCAGTGCAAATCTCTATGGCTTTTTTTTCCTGCGTTCTGCTATGGCTAAGTCCAGGGCAAACGAGCAGGGCATACATAGATGTATGTAGTGAAAAACTCTGCCATCTTTTTCTATACTTCTTAATTGAGACTATAACCCCCTCAAGGATTTAGCATCTTTTAAAATCTATTAATGCTGATTTCCTTTCAGTTGCGTTCTACTTCTGAATAATATTACTGTTTCATCTGAGTTAAAAAGCCTCCAGGTTTGGGCAGGTTTGGTTGGTTGTTTCCCACCCCCCTACCTAACTGGGAATTCAGGTCTGTCTGCCATTGTACAATCCTGTCTGCCTTTGCTTTCCTTTATAGCCACCTCAGCTGTAGCACTCAGAGTGCCATCAGGAAGGAAAGCAGACTGCAAGCCTGCAGCTCTTCCTGGGAGCTGTGGAAATCTATGAGCTCTTCCTTTGACCAAATGACCTGAAATGTGAGAGAGCTCAAGTTGCTTCTGCTGGTGTGCTTTTCTGTGGAATGGAAAGGCTATGCTTTGTCAATTCAAATCCACCTTCTCAGGCAAAAATGTGGGGCTTCTAGACTATCAGTGGGTAGCGGGTGAGATTTCTCTCTGTGCTCCTGGAAAACAAGTTCCAGGATTAGAATTTATGCAGTGTATGTCAAACAGCAGTTGTCAAAATTGCAATTAAAAAACCCCCAAAATATACCTCAGGAATATAATTCAGTCTCCTCATCCACACAGAATTTCTTCAACTTCCNCCCCTTTCTCTTTTCAGATGTGATAGGAAAAAAGTAACCCAGAACTGCTGTGTATCCTGAACCCCACACCTGTGTATTCTCCCATTCTGCTCCCTTTGGCCTGAGAAGCAGCATGGCAGGTTTTTGAGAAACTTTGTGAGCATTTTGCTGTACCTGATGGATCAAACCATTAACACTGTGGAAAAGATTTCAGATTATATCTCCAGTAAAGCAGTTCAAAATATCCTTCCCATAAAATCTTATGTGTTTAAGAGGACTGTCCCCTTCCTAAGGGGCCTGTTCGAAAGTCCTTTGGGTAGGATCCATTAATCCTACTAAAGATTTTGATGGGATTTTAATACCCACATGATAAAAAAATCCTGCATCGGTCTTATGACCCTGCTTAGTCTGATAGATACGCAGTGTAACTTGTAATAGCAAAGAACATGGAATGCTGTTGGCTGCTGTTTGATTTCAAGGGATAGAGAGATGGTATGAAGCTGAAGTAGGAAGGAAACACATTGAATAGAACCTTAGAAATACCTGTGGAGGGCAGCAGTGTCTCAGGTCATTCAGGAATGGGGCTGTAATTCCTCTAAGGATTACCTTTGTGCTTCTCCAGAGTTTCCAGAAAGCACTTTTAATTTAAAAGCCATAGCAGAATAAAGAGCAGAACAACACTGAGGTATTTCAAAGGGTCTTGGAAATCCTTGTCTTTTCTCTTGGGCTCTCTATCTGCTGCTCTGTGCTGGCTTGAGCAAGCAGTGCCTTGGCATCTTTTGCATTTTCCACCAAGAAGTTTCTAGAATAGCTGCACTGCCACCCTTCCTGCAGCTCTGGTGAAGATCAAGTGATTTTTATTTTCAACGGCAGCTGGACTGCTTGAATGTGTTCTGCTGTCAGTGGGCTTGTATGTCTCTCTCTGTTGGTGGATGGCTAGGCAAGAGTAATTTCTGTGGATGGAGAAAAAGACAGGAGCTGTGTAAAGTGTGCAGATGATGTAATGTGGGTCAAACCCTGGCAGAAAGAGGTGTCAGAGATGTAATGTTGATTTTATGTGCCATAGTTCAGGGAAGGTTTTTTGATGCAGTTCCCATTGTACAAAGTCGGGAGGAGGAGATGCCTAATTTTTAATACGAGCAGTTTACAACCATTCACAGTTAAACAGTTTATAGGATTCTTGGTAACAAAAGGTGGTCTAATTATAGAGGAAAGGAAAACAATATAGTGAGGATATTTACAATGTGTGACCTATTTGAATTATGATCTTGTTAACTATGCAAAAATGACAGAAAACAGAACCATCCTAGTGAATTAAACGTTTACCCTTTCATTAATGAACTTTTTTTTAATATAGAAGATGTGGAGGAGGTTGATTTTTTTTCCCCCCCTTTAACATCAAAAGAAGCTTGCACTTTGGGTGAACCTATACTTTCTTAAGATTCAGCACACTAGACTTCATACTAGAAAAAAAATGACAATATTTTTTCTTTACAACTAGCCCACACTAGAGTGTTTAGTTTCTGCCAGTAAATCACATGCCAGGCTTTCTACTGCCCTTTTAAATCAATTGAAGGTGTGATTCCTTTCCCTCTGATTTTTGTTTAACTTCCCTTTTGTAGTTGATCTTAATTGTTCTTATTTGCAGGCTTTAAATGTTGATGGTCTGTGTCATTTATAACCCTCTTTTCATTGCACAGTGACCTTCATAGGGAAATTTCATACATGTTTCCATGGTGCTTTGGTGGAGGTTTTGTTTTATGCATGTAGGGGAAGCTGGCAGTAAAAATGAGTGTGCAGAAGTACAGCTTTCTGATTAAATCAGTCTTATAAAAAATCTGATTGTGCTGTAGATAGAAACATTTCAAAATGTTTTGCAAACCTACAGTGAATCTCTGCTAACACAGACTTCCAAACATAATGTCCCCAGTGAATGAAATTGGGGGGTGAGAGGGAAGGGGGGGAGAATGTTCCTGCACAAAAGCAACAAACTTTGAACTTTGCCCCTAGACTAATACTGCAGGTAATCTCAGTTGCAGTACTTCTGCCCCTTGCATCTTACTGCTGTGCATGGTGGGAGGAGTTGTACCCTGTACAAACTAGGTGCAAAGAAAGCCCACGTCCCCTGGTAGGGGATGTATTGGTCACCCTGTGAGGATAAATGAGTTTCACACAAGGTGCCCTGTCTCTGCCATGAGGCTGTCGTTGAACTAACAAGTCAGCAGGAGCGTGAAGAGGTGATGGAAAAAGGGGAATGGAGATAGTCACAGCACAGTGGTAGTGTGCAATAAAGTTAAGGCAGCTTTAGATGTGCTCAGGTCAAGTGTAGTACCAGCAGTCCACCCATGTGAGTGTGTGGCTGGGCACAGATTGCAGAAATGCAGGACAGAGCATTGTAAATTCGATTTAACCTCTGGGGTTGTCACAGCCATCTTCATGTTGGCTCTCAAATTAAATCAGACATGGAAGTCCAGAACTAATGGTTGCTTTGATGGTTTCCAGTAGCAGTGGTCAAAAAGACAGTGTTTGTGTGTTTTTGCTTTTTTGCCTTGGTCAAAGTTGATCTGCCCTTTTTGAAAGGATGAAGTAGGTAAGTGTGAAAGTCCTAATTTCTTTGTATTATTTTGCTTTACTCCATCCAGTCCATGCCCTTTTTGAATCCCAAACTTTCTGGCATAGAAGGCAGATCGTGTGAAAGCTTTAGCACTTGGACTGGGACATTATAACTAGTACAAATTTGTTCTTCTTGCTTAAGGCTGATAACATCAGCAACTCATCTCTGGGAACAAGATGACCCTCTTCCCCTCTTGGAAAGATGCAACTCAACAGTTTGAATTTAGAAAAACATGAACTAATTTGGGTTTAGCTAGTTTATGGCTGTACAAGAACAGAACTTTCTCATCAGGGTTCTTCCTTGCTGTACTTTGAGTAGGCTGTTCCAACCTTTTTTCCCCTGTTTTGGCTAGGAGAACATTAGCTGGCTTTTTGTGTTCTCTTGGTTTTGTTTGTTTTCTCTTGTTTAGAAAGCAAGGCAAATCACATGCTTTACCATTCCTTTTCTTCTTCTCCTTCCGTTTCCAACTTTTAAATATGTTGGCTGCTTTCAACCAGCCTTGATTCAAGAGTAGAAATATCAGAGATGTATCATTCCCTTAAGCAGCATTTGAAAATTTAAATTTAAAAGTGGGGGGGAGTGGGTGTTGGGGTGGATAAAGGAGAGAGATACTGATTTTCTGGATGAATAGACTGTAGGAGAATGGAAAAGGTAGTGCCATAAGCTTGTGTGCCTGGGAATCTATGGGGAGAAAAGCCCTTGTGGTACAAAGGAATTGAGGAATCTTCTTGTAGTTTTCACGAAAGTCCTTGACCTTTGTGCTTGTCTTTTCTTCATGGCTGCTGTTAGGGCTCCAGTATGAGCAGTGTCTTCTGTGTGGCTGCTCCACATAAACCCCTCACTAGTTTCTCTTTGAGGACGTTCTGTGTACTGCCTGGAAATAAATCAGATGGTAAAGATTATGCTTTTGCTGCTGGGTTCCAAGTGAAAGTATCATTGGTAGCAGAAGTCAGTGCAAAAAAGCAGAAATGGACTATTTAAGCTCCACATGATGAGTGTTTCTGTCCCTCTGTTTAAAAGGAGGGCTGCTTTCTCCTATGTTAGAGTAACCTGTGACAGTAATTTGGAAGAAAGGGATAGAGATGTGTTTTTTGGTTGTGAGCAAAATGGTGAAGTCTGCAGTGTATTCTGGTGGGTGCACATGCTGTCAGTGCTGAGAGCCAGCACTTTTTTTGGGGGTAGTAAACTCAATTTCAGTGGCCACTACTGCGGTGTGACATGTGGAGTTAGTCTGGTTTTATTGCATTAATAAACAGAGCTTTGTCCTCCTGTGGCTGTTGGTGCTGCTTCTAAACTTAATGAGAAGAGATATCCTTCGGGGCTAAAGGGGAGATGAAGAATTTGGGTGCTGCTGCTGCTTAAATGGGTACTGCATTTCCTGTTGAATAATCTCTGGGTTCATCTGCGTTTAAAAGGAAAAAAGCTAGCCTGCTGTTTTGTCACAGGGCAGGGTAGAGGGCAGTATGAGGAAACTTGATTTGATCTCTGCCCCCCTCATTCTCCCTGCTCAGTAGGTCCTCTGTGTCCTGTTTTTCTCCTTTTCTCTGAGGGAAAATCTGAGCATGTTTTACGTAAAAATACTGTGCTCTGAGGATACAGCCAGTAGTGCCAGCAGTTCAGCAGAGTGGAACTACCATATTTGGCTCATAATAGCATTTGCTTCTATAATACAGTCTCACTCCATCCACCCTCTCATAAAGCTCATTTTGAATAGGATAGTGATAATTTATGACCTTTTTGAGATAGAGCAAATTCAAGAAGTTTGTGGAACAGGTAGATTATTCAGGTTGAACCATGGACTTCTAATTTCCACACTAGATCTGTCTCACTGGATGGTCTTTTTTTAATCTTCCTTGTACTGTTGCACTTTCATGCTGACATCTTTATTTTACGTTCTGGTGAGAGAAGGTAATGATGAGGATTGCATCATAGGATTTATAAAAGGTCATTTCACCCCAGCTAAGAGACTTTGCTGTCTATGCATTGTTGTTTCCAGACTCAGGACAATGACTTAATTGACCAGACATGGAAATGGCTATTAGTCTCTGTCCTAAACAGACTTACCTAGACCTCAAGGCTGGAATTTGTTTGACAGCAGCCAAAAATGTAAAGGTTTCCACTATGGGAGTGAAGTAGCTAGAAAGAGCTGAAGTATCTCTGATGAACTAAATTAAAGTTTCAGTGCTTGGCAAAGAACTACTCATCGATAATTCTGACCAGAAAAAGTCCTATGGAGGAATGTAATAAATCATCAGAATTAAATACATTTTAATCAGATTTCAAATGAAGACCATAGAGGGTTCCTTCACGTGTCTTGCACAGTAGAGTGAACAACATTGCAAAAGTCAGTGTATAGTGAAATGGCACAAGATGCAAGAAACCCTGAGTTATTATGAACAGTTCATTTTAAAATCACTTAAAACTATAGTACATGCCATAGATCTTGAAGTATTGTGTGTTACAGAAACAAGTGAACATAGTTTTAATTGTTCTTTGCCTCAGGTTCTTAATTCAGAACATGAAGGTGTTTGCTTTATATATTAGTCTTCCATGTAATTTTGTTTTGAATTTAATTGCTTTTGCTGCCTCTGATGGTGCTGGTTGTATGATATTAGGTAGGGTTGTAATGGAGAACCTTTTATGGGACTCCAGTTTTGACTGTGAGGTCTTGTACTTAACCTCAGGGTCTGAATTGCTGGGCCATTAGCATAGATTGCTTTCCCAAAATATTTGATTAGTTATTAGATTTGGAAAGAAGAAAGCACTGAAACAAAGCTCAATTATAATTCATTGTGCTGCTGCATATTGCAATTCCATTGTTTCACTAGGTCTTTGTCACTGTGGTCTGCTAGAATAGACAAGGCCTGCATTTTAAAACTTGAGTCATGATCCCTCTTTTTCCACAGTGTTTTTTTAAGGGTATGATGGATATTTTTTCATTAGTATATTGCTCCCAAAGCTGAAGTGTTAAGCAAGAGAAGCAAGATGGAAAAAACCTGCTATGGCTTGTAGCATAAATAGCCTACAACCTTTCACACAGCTTAGGTATTCAGCTTTCCCCAGGTTTATTTTTTAATTGTTCTGCGTTTGGCATCTCAGTAACAGTCTGGTGGCTTCCCCTGTCTCCCTGTAGCCTAACACAGCTGGAAGCATGCCAGGGCTATTAGGGATCATACACAGCTTCATACCCTTAGCACGTGCATCATGAGTGTCCCCCATCAGCAGTTTTGCATTCCAGCACCAAAAGGTTGAATTATTACAAATTATTTGCAACAAATGGCAATTTTGTAATTAGTTATTTGTTCAGGAAATTAGATATTAGTACAGGAAGTGGGTCGGATGTGTGAGGAGAGCAAACAGATAATTGCTACAGTGATCTCTCAGTTTCAGTGGGGCTGAACATTCACTGCAGGATGAGCGGTCTTGCTGCATTTGTACCTCACTAAGGAATGAAATGCTGCTGCCTGCACCCTGCTAGCAATGGAGGCTTCCGCAGCACAGCAGACATCTGGGCAGGCATCGCCAGGATGGCAGTCATGGTGCTGCAGAGATGCTTAGGAAAGGGGAGGCTGCCAGAGCAGGCTGTTGGTGGGTTTAAGGTTTTGTCTTTATAGCTATGCTGCAGGAAGTCATGAGGGAGTAGAAAAGGGGAAGCCATGTCAGGTCAACTCATCGTTGCTTCTGCATTCTCCACAAAGCTTTTGGTCAAAGTAATTAATAAACCATGGAGGTAGTNAAATGAAATGCATGAACACATTTAATTACAGTAAATCTCACCCAGCCCTTCCTGGAAGATAACAGCAGTTGGTTACTTTCCTGGGCTTGCTAGGAACAAGATGGGGTGGCCACTGAAGTAGAGACAGGAGGTAAAAGTGACATGCAACAAATTCAGTGCAAACTGTTTTGGCTGTTTCTCATGTTCATAAAAGAGTTCACCTTCTAAGCTGAGTTTTTGAATAAACTATTTTTGTTCTAGAAAAACCACTCTAGTAGTAGCTGTGGGGGTGCTTTTGAGAGGTAATGATATATGAATTCATAATTTGATCTCTGAAGTAAGAAGTGGGGGGTAGTTAGTGAATTTGAACTGCTGTGCAATTGGCTATCGAGGGATACAACAATGCTGCTCAGATTTGACATAGTACTTGGAAACAAATCATGGTGCTCTGCCCATAGAATTGTTGGAGGTATGCAGAGCAAGATTACTGGTTATAGTCTTTCTTAAATCAGTGATACAGCTACTGCTTTTTGATTTACAGTTCCCTGCTTCAACTTATTGTAGACTCTGTAGATTACACGTAACCTGCTAGATTGATGCAGTTTAATTAGTTTTGTGTTAGACAATTTGCAAAACAGTCTCTTGAGAACTGCTAGAGTGGTTACAGAAGAGGTGAATCCATCAGGTTTAGCCCAGGTTTATGAGAGTTCATGGGGAAAAGGAGCAGTTGTTAATATGGATGCATTTGTCAACTTTGTAACATTTGTAACGAAAGTTGGCATTTCTTAGTCTGTTGATATCTGGAAATATTTGTGACACTTGTAGTTGGAGAGTTCAGGATAGGGGAATGTAAACCATTTACTTAAAACCTGCTGTGCTAATTATTTTACTCCTGGGGAAAAATACATTAATATTTTACTTGAAAATGCTTCCTCTAAAAATGTGAACTTTCAGAGGCATGTTGGATTGCTTTAAATAAAAAAAAATTTAGCTGTCATAATTACATCTTCTATTTGGCTCTTGACTGCACGTAGTTCTGTTTAAAATGGCTACAAATTGAATCTGAGCAACTTTCAGCTTTGCTTATGGTAATAACTGTATCTTATTCCTTCAGAACTTTTATGCAGCTGGTTTAAATATAATAATGCAGATTTCCTTTAATAGCCTTCCAATGTATTTAACTACTTAGACTTTTCTGAGGCTTCTTGATGTGAAGTTCCCTTGCCACCATCATTAATATAATTGCAAGAGGGAATTGCTGTATTTAGTGCTCCCTAAATTGTTTTAATAGGTTTGGAGTATGTGTTTGTTCTTCTTCAAACTCCCATTTGAATTTCTAACTTCCTTGCACACCTGAAGAGAGACTTAAATAGCTGTGTGAGTCTCCTGAGGCATGATCCCAACGGAGGAAAAAAAGCACTTGCTGACTTTTGAGTTTCAAACCAGACTGCTGTGGGAGAGTTCCTTTCTTAAATAATAGCTTTGCTATCATTTTTGTGTGTGTTATGATAACAGGTATGAGGTTACTTAGACTGGAAACAGAGACCTTCCTTACTCATCACAGCTTCACTTCTGTAACATCTTTTCTGCGAAAGAAATGTTTGTATTACCCTATCCCACATCAATACATCGGAATAAAATATATACATTTACTTTAGTAGTGTAGTGGTTGTCTTGAATCTGTTACAACTCAGCCTGAAGTGTTGGGAGGTTAGTGGATGAGGAGAGGGGAATGAACAAAGGGATCTGGGAGTGAAAGAAGTTTTTGTTCTTGTCACTTCTGTGGCTTGTACAGCACATGTCTAATTTGATTTCTCTTTTGTTGTCTTGCCTTGTGTCCTTTGAATAATTCTCTGTCCTGATTCAGTGTGGAGCCTGAGCTCTGATGTAGTGTTCTTGAAAGAAATGCTGTCAGAAAAGTTACAACTCTCTGTCTGAGAATTTGACTACATTGGAAACTGAGATAATTTTAACCTTGGGCACCAGAAAATGTATGTAACTATATTCTTTTCTCGGAGATGAAAGCATACTTCCTTTAGACACGTACTGAGAAGCATCATGTTGTGTCTGTGATACAGCTTTTAGCTCCATTAAATTGCAACTCTTGGCATAGAGTGTGCATTTCTCTGTAATCTGTGTAGATCAGATTATTTGTCTGCCCCTCAGAATATCTTGCACAGTTGGTGGGTTATCTTTTCATTGTGATTCTGAAAAATTAAATCTGTTGAACATCCTAAAAGGTTTTCTCATTCCTGTTAAGGAGAGCAGATGATGTTTGTGTAAATGCTTGTGTTTGCTCATCAGTAAATTCTGCTAATCAGGTATCTGAGGTATTAATCTTAAAAGAAACCCCATATAAAAGAGAAAAGGTATTTAATGTGGTATTACCTCTAGATGACTCTGGAGAAGCATTAATGAAGCTCTTTGATATGTAAAACCTATATGTATATAAAATCACGAGTTATGAAGAACTACAGATAAACTTTTTTTCTTCACAGTCTTTTGCATTACACTGGAATTCACAATTTTCACTGTAATTTTGAAACTTCTATAGGGCTTTTGCATGTGAAGGGTAAAACAGAATAAAATGTTAGCAATATATGTGGGGAAAGGAGAGTGAAGAGTGAGGAAAATAAAATCCAAGAAAGAATGACCAGCTGCATAGAGTAGTATCTGATATGTTAACACAACTCAGCAAGTTGTTACTTACTCCCTGAAACATTATGTTTTCCTAAACAAGTTGCCTTTGGGACATACCTTAGCATCTCTAGGTTGTCTCACAGATCTGCCTTTTGAAATGTTAATAAAGAAAAATGGCTAATCACTTGAACAATCTTCATCTCATTTTGCTGCATTACTTTAAAACATTTTTTTTTTCTCCAAAGTGTTAAACTCCGTGTTTTAAAAGCTGATAAACAGAGCACCTAAGTGCTTCTGTGTCTGAACAACATAACCTTATTCCACTGGTTAATAACATGAAAAAACATTTTTTTCTGGTGGTCCCCCCATATCAGTTGGGTTCATACTGATTCTTAGCACTGTTAAGTTAGTATGTATTTTTAAAGGTAATAAAAATCATCGAAGTACCTCATTGCTCACTCCTTATCTTGATGATGTATTTATCTTAATCCTTCCTCTAAAATACTATGTAGTCATCACATTTGGCACATCTAAAACATGCTGTCACTGTGAAGACATCCTTGCTAATTGCCTTCAAGGAGTGCTAGTGCTTTGGTCCTGTCTTGATGTCCCAAACAATGCCCAGTGCAAATAGGGGTTGCTAGAGCATAAAGAAACAAGCTGAAATGAGGCATTGTTTATGTGGCATTTTTGCATATGTGGAAGTCAGACCTGTGTCATTTGGACGTGGAGTGGGACACACATAGCAATATGTCTGATGGAAATCAGATTAATGCCCCTAATAGTGAAAATTCCAGTAGTGAGCCTTTCTGGAAAAGAACATAAGCAATCACAGTGAAAACACTTTATTAATCTAGGTTGTGTGGTCTTGTGACTTGCACAGCTGTTTGTTTTCTGAGCCACTGGTAAAGGACTGCAAAGGTGGGACCAGTCCGGATACATCTGTCCGCTGGTTTTATGTGAAACAGTTGCGACCTGATTGTTTGTCGACAGCAGGTATTTCCATGTTTGCAGTGATTCATGAAAGCCTGCAGTTCTCTACTGAGAACCTTAAGACAAACCATTTAAACTCAAAAATGTTTTGCTGAAAGATGTCACGGTCCTGTTCCAAAAGGAGTAAGGCTGTGGCAGGAGTTTAGACAGCTGGGGCATGCTGTTGTGAAGCGCACGGAGGGGTGAATACGTGGACTTTCTCACTTTCACAGAAATGGTCTGTTGAATACCTAGGAAGTGGGAAAGGTGGAAAGTATGAAGGTGGAACAAAATACTCTGTGCAAAAATCAAGGTTGTCATAGCTAATGAGCTCACAAGATTTGTGGGCACACTCTTGTATCTCATTGCTTATTACTAGTGTGCTGTTATCCCTGATGATCATTTTCTTGACGCCATTTTATTTTGGCTACTGGTTTCCTGTTCCTTAGTAATGATGGGCTCTCATTTTCTTGCAGGTTCTCATCTGCATCACCTTTCACTGTGCAACTGCTTAGCACAAATGTAAGCAGCTATAAACCTTTTATCTTAGTTCAAACTTCTGAGTGAATTCTGACTCCAAAGGAAACTTGTTCTCAGAGGCATTGCCACCCTTGTCCTCTCTTAGCCGCAATGTATCATGATTCAGAGGTCTTGTTTTTGCCTCATGAACTTTTCACAGAGCAAATTACCATTTATTGGAGGCTTCGTAGGGTACAGTTCCTGCACACTTCATTTTATCCTGGCTGATAAACTCAGTAATGACAAATTAATTGCTTCAGTTTTTGACTGCTTCACTAGAGAGGTCTGACCTCAGAGTGCTTTTGCATGACAGCACTAATATTTTGAAAAGTAAAGTCTCTGCTCAGTTTCTGTTGCTGTGGCCCACTGCGGTCTACCTATTTTCCACTGTGGCAGCTATTTCAAGAGTTGAACTTTTACTATGCTGTTAACAGCGTGCTACAGTGCTGCCTGGCTGGTAGTCTGTGGAAGGCAGTGCCTGATTTCACAGGGCAGCATACATCTGTCTGCCACTACTGCCATGATGATTTCAGAGAGTGGGATCATCTGATAAGAGCATTCTCTAACTTCATCGTCAGTGTTCTGCTGCCAGTGCTGTCATGGTGGCCTGACAGCCCAAAAGATGAATGCGATGAATCACAAGTATTCTGAAAGCAAATGTCTTCAGTCCTATTTGCACTTAGTTCTTAACCAGTTAGACTTACTTCTTCTGAGTCTATTTTCACTTTGGTGTCTGTCTGAGTTATTTGCTGCCAGGGCCTCCACTGTTTACCCTTTTATGAGGTACATTACTCCTCAAAGGCAGTAAGATTAGGCTATGTGAAGACGGGTTGCAGGATCAAACCATTTGTTTTTCTAGGTTTATGCCAGAGGCTATAGCATATAAAACAAATCAATCTTAATAACTGTCTAAATTACCTGGAAAATTGTTTTGTAAATACCTGTTCCTTTCTTCTATGTCTTGTTTTCAGAGTTCATTTTAGTTTTGAACTGCATTGCTTACTCTCTCACATTGTAGGCAGGAAACAGCAACGCAGATGGAGACAGTTTTCCACATGACATGCAGAAATTCTTCCTTATCTGTAGCACGCTGTAAATTGAATTTGCATAGTTACATTCCCTCTAAATTTGTGATGGGGAAAGTATCAAAGTATAAACAGTTTTTCCACAGTTTGTTCCGCAGTTTTGAGTTGATATGATGTACACTCTGATTTCAAGAGGTCACAGGGAATGAAGGATAAAATCTTAAGCTCAGCTTCAGATGACTGACTTTTACAAGTTAAATTTGGCTTTGAAAAATCAATACATTCACAAAGGTCTTTTCCCCCTTGTTTGTGTTCTTTAAGCTCCAGCTCTTGCACACTGTTACTGTACCTTTTGTTCCTGTCCAGCAATTCGTCTGCTTTATCTCTGAGGTCTCAAAAGACTGGTTGCTTATCTGAACAGGCGAGGTGCTCCCTGTCCTGGCAGCATCTGAGAGTTAAAATGTCTGGCTTGTCTTTAAGTGAAAGTACCTGTTCATTTGGCAGCTCAAATACAGACCCAAACTTTCAGATTGCCTCTGAAGTTAAAAAAAGGAGAGAACGTATTGGAATAGATAAAACTAACAAGAGTCATAACAGTTCTCACATAGAGCAGTAAGTTCTGTCTGAGCTCAGAGCTAAATGCCAGAGCACGTTGGGTCCATGAAGTTCCAGACACAGCGGGACTGTAGCAATCAGGATGAACATACCACTTTTAGAAACCAGTTCTCCCAAAAACAGTTGTGGGATGTGGCTGGCAGCAGGGGGAAAGAACTGCTGCTTATCCAACAGAGGGAAAAGTTCCTTGTGGCCTGGTATTGCTGAGAACACGGGGGAGCCTCAGTGTAATTCACCAGGATGAAAGCTAAAGATGGAAGTGGTGTTTTCGGGAGTTCTCTTTGTTTCAGTCGGCTGACATTCCTCGCTTAAAACTTCTCGATGCTCCTGAGCTTGTTTTAGGAGTGTATGCATTTTTAGGTGTCAAAATGTTAAAGGAAATTTGGAAAACTAGAAACAAGAAAGAAATGCTGATGGTGCCAGAGGCTGGCACAAACTTGCCAGTTGGGAAATTCTGAACTGGGAGGGTTTAGCTTTCCCTTTCAGAGACTGGTGTTTATTAAATAGATAAGGTGCAAATTTATCTGGCAGGTTATTTTCTCTGCTCTTGTTTCAAAGTGAAGGAGAGGGGTTAAAGAAACACTTAAAAGAGCAGAAGAAAAAGGTTCTGCTAGATAGTATCTCCCTCAGTGCTCATGTTGTCAAGATGCTCTTGTCAGTAAGACTATTTATTTATGGTAGTTACTTCTACTATACCTGTTTAGCAAATTAATTTTTATAATACTGTGCCGTGTGAGATCTGTAAAGAGCTGCTGGCAAGACCTCTCAGTGAACTTCCATTTTCTATTTCAAAAATGTTTTAAATTACATCATTGCCACATCTAAACCATTTCAACTGGTGTTTCCTTGTTCCATGTCTGCCTCTGGACACATTCTTTGTAATTTTTAATAAAAAGTTCCACGTGATTTTTAAAGAAAATTGGGGGGGGGAGGGGTGGGGAAGTGTGTTTTCCTAATGTTAAACAACACCCATTTCATCCAGTTGATCTGTGTATCTGTTTTGGAGCAAGTTTTAGAATCTAACAGGTGGTAAAGATTTAATTGAAAACTGTTGAATTTTGGCCCAGTTACAGGTCTCTTAAGTCTAGTAGATGTTTGTTAAAAGACTGTAAAGAAGCAATAATTTCTAAAAATTCTTGGAGCTTGTCTAAGGCCATTTATTGAAGAGGTTGAAAGATGGCTTCCTTGCAAGACTTCTTCTAGGCTGCTGGAGTCACTTGCGCTCCAGGTCTTGGAAAAGATGCAACTGAAGGCTTGCCTTGTTTCTTTGTTTTCATCTGGCTAAAACATAGATATAAGTATAAACTACCTTTATGGACTGATGTCAGATAAGATAGAAGGAATTTCTGCCTTGGGTTAAAGGAGAATGGAGGTCCAAGGGAACAGGCCAAAGTTTTAACTTAATATAGTGCTTTTCAAATCATGATCTTTGAGCTTTGTAGGCCCATAGCTTCTCTATACACAGTCTTGATAGGTCAAGCTTGTGTAGTTGGCTTCACTGGGATAAAAATCTAGGAATATAATTTTTCACGTGACTGATATCTAGACCTAGCAAAGTAGGTTGTATGTGTGTATGTATAAAAAATTACTACACAAGTAGGACAAATAAAGTTGTGGGGTTTGTTTAAAAATAAAAAAAGGTACATAAACAAACTTAATTCTGGAGCTGTCAGATTTACCTAATAGAAGGGCTTAAAACACAGACTACCTCTTTATTAGTTAACTGTGAGTTTTCATACTGAAAGGCAAATTTACTTCTAAAAAACCAAACAAAAAAACCCCCCACAACCAAAAAGCCCCCAACAAAACAACAGAAGAGCCTCAACACACACCTGGTTTAAGGTTTATCTTAAATTACCAGGTAAAAATACCAAAACTGATTTAGAGTTGCAGAATCACTAGGTTGGAAGAGACATTTGAGATCATCAAATCCAACCATACCTGTCCTCTATTAAACCATATCCCTGAGCACCTCATCTACCCATCTTTTAAGTACATCCAGGGTCGGTGACTCAACCCCCTCCCTGAGCAGCCTGTTCCAATGCTCAATAACAATTTTGGTGAAGAACTTTTTCTTAACACAAAACTACAACACACAAGGAACCTGCAAATAAGTTGTCTATCTGTTCTGTCATGAAAACCATTCATATTTAACTGTGTGTACTCAACTGTGTGTACCACTTCTACTCACTGTTTGTCAAAGAATGGCTCTTAAACTCTGAGCAATAAACAGACTCATTAAAAGAACAATCAGCAGTGCATTTTTCAAAGTCTTCTAAATATGATCACATTTGATTCCTCTGGTTTTACATTAAAGTCACCTCTTGAAGGTGTTGTTTTCAGTCACACAGTGTAGGAACACGTCAGGATTTTGTCGCAGATGAAAGTCTGCAACATACAACATAAATCTCTGTACACACCCTCACACCCTTCAATACAAAATAAATGAAAACTGGAGGTTAGATGCAATAACACCCATTACTTATGCAGACGTATCCATAACAACTAGTACTTACCTCGGTGCTTTCTGCCCGAGGATGATGAGCCTATATATACACTGGTTTTTCTCATCAAGGCATACTGTATCCCTTATGTTTTCATAAAGCATTGTAATTGGAAATAGTCTGACAGAAGCCTTCCAAGCCTTCATCTTGGCAATGAATCTGGCTGCAAAGTGGTTCTAGTTGTATGAAGCATTTGAAACTGTTTATCTCTCACTGCTGGTATTCATTGATTTGTTTGTATTCTTCAGTGTCTCTAGGCCTGTAAAATTCTCTGCAGTGCTTCAACAGACATTTTGCCAGAAACATAACAGTGAACTCAAACTGAGTGCTGCTTTTTGATTTTTTAGGGAGGTAGTGGTAGTTTTGGGTGTCGTCCTCCTCACCCACCCTGATCACTGGTTTGGTGGCTCCAAGCACTTGTACATCACTGAATGTTTGGACCCAGTAACTGCTGTTAGGTATGCTGACAGGATAGAATCTCTTGTGTTTTCTTCAGCATTGTACCTTACAACTGGAGTTCTTTGTGTCTTTATTTACAGTGGTACACTGTACACAATGAATTGTCTTCATACAGCTGGTAATGATGTAGGTAAATGGCATTTTATATTTACTGGAACTTTGAAAAGAGGTGTGTTTATGGCAAGATTTTTAAGCAGAGTTATGCTCAATTCTCACTTCCTGTAGCCATCCAGTTGTGTCAGCAAATACAATGTAGCATAGGAAATGTCATTTTATGTTAGCCACAGCAAACAGAAGGGTTGAAGCGGTTAAAAAAACCCAAAACCTGAGTTGAACAAAAACCGGAGTTTGTCAGGACCATTAAGCGATCTGTGGCTGTGCTGGAAATGGAACTTGCAACCTCTGATCCTTGCCAGTGAAGAACATTCACTCTTGTTATTTAAAATTTTGATCAAAATCAACTTTGGCAAGAGTTCATGTAACTCACATCTGCTTCACTTCTAAGGGATCTTATCTTGGAGATCTGTGGCGTATGTTGTTACTGTCTCCATGTCCACTGTTCCAGGCAACGGTGCTAGCTAGTAGGCTCCCTGCTTGGTTCATGTTGAGCATAACTGGACTTAGAGAAAAGTAACTCTTTCTTTTATAGATGGCATCTACTCTGAGTAATAGTTGCAACTATTCATAATCATTAGCCAGAGAATTCAAGGATCCTCTAATGTTTCTTTTCCCTTCTGCTCCAAACCTTCTCTTAAATAACAAGGTCTGGCATACAGCAGAGATACAGTTTGCATAGGTAACACATGAGGGGAAATACAGCTGCTGTTGAGCTGTAGAAAAAGTAGTCTGCTTTCCTTATTGGTAAATTAAGTGATTAGCTGGAGATTAAGAGACATTTGAGTTCATATGAGAAACTGATTAGCAATGACCTTCATGCCTGTGTGAGGAATGGGGTAGTGTATGGATTCCCCAGACCTCTAGTTAGCATGCTGATCTTTCTGACAAATACCTTAAACTGTATCCTCCTGGAAACCTGATGTGCATTAACAGCAATAGGGAGATGACATCTCAAGATGTTCTTCAACCCAGGGTTTTGTCTTACTTCAATTCAAAACCATCAGTAGCATATCAAATTTAATCTCTTTAAGAAACAGAGGTAAAACTTTTTGTTAAGAGCCAAATCTTTTTCCTCATGGGTCTTCCTGGCTTGATCTGTTAATTGAATAGTTCATGCAGGCCTTTCCCATCTCCTGTAATAGAAACTGAATTTGAAGCAGCTATTTTACAGCTGTCTATAACGTTCTTGGGAAAGCCTCGCCACTGCCTGATGCTGTTCAAAGGTGCACTGAAAAGAATTTATGATCTTGGTTCCTTTGCAGCTAAAGTGGCTTTTAATATTGCAAAACATGCTGATTTATAATCTTAGCTGGTAGGTGTAAAGGGAAGGCCATTTATTGCATGGACATGGAGAATGGACTGTTGTCTTCCCAGCAGACACTACCTCAGGCTGCATCATGACTGCAGTGCAGTCTGCCTCCTGTCATCCACCTCAGTCCTAGTCCTCTGATGATTTAGACTGTGGGCCGTTAGAGAATGTTGTACCTTCCTCTGCCTTCCCTCCACAGCCCACTGCACCAGGCTTCTTTCTGCTGAAGTCACATTGCAGTTGGAGTACGTGGGTCCCATCCTGTACTGGAATGATATGCCAGTTCATGCCTTCGGACTTGGAAGCCGGAAAGTCTTTGTCCCAGTGATGTAGCAGTAGAACTTAAGACTGCTCATATTGAAACTCTGCTTACCAAGACAGTACTGATGGCATTTTTTGACAGCTGTCAGTCTGGTACATTTTATTGTTACTGAATTTAGTAAAGAGAAAAAAGTAGATCTAATTAGGAAAAGATGTAATCCAGGCTAATTACCTTATCAAGCTGGCAAGCTTGGCTTATCACCTGATGCAGTGGAGAGCCTCTGGTTAAGGAGTGTCAGAAGATTTTCACAATTCAGCCAAATTGTAGGACTCTTGTTACCCCTTTCAAAACAAAACCGAAAAGCCTTCAGCCCCAGCATTTTACATTAGCACTTGGCATGGGCAGATTTCAATTAGCTGTAAAAGCCATCTTCTTTAGATGCTTTTGTTTGTTTTCATTTCAGCTTCTTTCTCTTCCCTAGAAAGAAGAAAAGCAAAAGAAGAGTTATGAATGTTTCTGGCTTCGGGGTGGTGCCGACATGAGAACCCTTGAAGAATATGCAGCTTTTTCTTTGTTACAGGGCTTTTCTAAGCATCTTGTCTGCAGTTCATTGGCGGACAGACAATGTCAGTCTCCCACTGAGGTGTTTTGTTTAAGGTGTTCATTTCCATTCTCTAATTCATGCCACCTTCCCCGCAGTTTTCTGTCATAGAAGATGTTTGTCTTCATTTTGACTAGGCTATTAGGTAGTCTACTGACTGTAGTGAAAAGCTTTAGAGCTAGAATAAATTACGGAGGAGTTACTAGGCATTTCTCTGCCTCTCACTGCAAATCAATACCACTCTGCAGAGCAAGGGGTGAGCACACTGACACTGCATTAAGGAATGAATATTAAAAGCTGCTAAAATCCAGACTGAATGGAGGGGGAAATATTTCACTCAGCTTTAACAGATGTATTTAAAAACAGGAGTAGGGAATAGGAAAAGCTTTTTGGGAGGGCCAGAGAAAATGCTTTGGGGGTGGGGAGTATTCTTACTGGACCTCTTAATTTATTTTCTAATCCAGCTACCACACTTCTTTACTCCATGTTAGTCCTGAATACAAAGAGAGTTCAAAGCAACTGTAGTTAAATATTGTGAACTAATCCTGGCAGGAATGCAGTTATATTGCCCTGATGTTCATGTGGAACCTGGAGAAAGATATGTTGCCATTTGGATTCTTTTATTAGTTTGTTTAGAAAAAGCAAACCAAACAAGCTCTTCCTCTGAACAAGTACCCTTTAAAGAGGCCACACCTTTTAAGTAAGTGTTTGGTGGAAACATTTCAAGGAGTTTAGTTAAACTTTTAAAGCTATTTCTTGAGAGAAGCAGACTACAATTGGGAAGCCACCTGCTGCTGCATATAGTAACATAATTGGAAAGGTGATGTTATTTTTATAATCTTACGGCCGTTATATTTTTAAGATGATTACTGAAGTATGTTTTGAGAAGGAACTGTTATTTTTAAAGTTGAAAGTGTCTTGAAAGACTTGCAGGCTTTTTGGGCCAAATTATTTAATGCTTTTTAGAGAATTTTTTAAAAATGTGTTTAAGAATAACTCCAAAAGTTACTGTAAGTAACAGCATGGCTGATTGAACACTGAGACAAATTCATCAAGTGTTTAAATTGTCCTTAAATTCAGCATCAGAACCTTAATCTACTATGTGTCTCCATTTTATCATCTCCCTCAAATAATTTTGATAAATGTATGCTTTGCTTTTCATTTCATAATCGGCTGTTGATCAGAGGAGGAACAGTACAGAATAGTATTAAGATTTACTGCAGTAATAATGGATAATGCTATCAACTTCTACGGTTAATTGCTGTTTAATAGTAACAATAGTAGAATTTAGAAGGTACTAAACCATCACTTTAGGAAGTAATTCTTTTGGACAGCAGTTAAATGTAAAATTAGCAGCTGGATTGTTCAAAAGAATGTGCATCTTTGAGATACCAGGAAAAGTGCATGTATATGGTAGATATTTATGTATCGTGAACTGAGGCAGCCTTGCTTGAGTTTCCAGTATCGTTGATTTCCCTCTTGTTTCTAAGATCTTCTTGATTCTGATTACTTATAGAGTCATAGAATCATTAAGGTTGGAAAAGACCTCCACGGTCATCTAGTCCAACTGTCCCCCCTACTACCTGTATTACTTACTAATCCATGTCCCTAAATATCTCATCCACTCTTTTCTTCAACACCCTGAGGGATGGTGACTCTACCACCTCCCTGGGCAACCCGTTCCAATGCCTAACCACTATTTCTGAGAAGAAATTTCTCCTAATTTCTAACCTGAACCTCCCCTGATGCAACTTGCAGCCATCCCCTCTTGTCCTATCACTAGTTATCTATCAGAAGAGGCTGAGCCCAGGCTCACCACAGCTTTCTTTCAGGTAGCTGTAGAGAGCAGTAAGGTCTCCCCTGAGCCTCCTCTTCTCCAAACTAAACAGTCCTAGTTCCCTGAGCTGCTCTTCGTAAGACTTGTGTTCCAGTCCCTTCGCCAGCTTCGTTGACCGGCCCTAAACTGAGCACAGTATTCAAGGTGCGGCCTAACCAGAGCTCAGCACAGTAGGATGATCACCTCCCTGGTCCTACTGACTATGCTATTCTTGATGCAAGCCAGGATACTATTGGCCTTTTTGGCCACCTGGGCACACTACTGGCTCATGTTCAGGTGAATGTCAACCACCATCCCCAGATCCTTTTCCTCTGTGCAGCTTTCCAGGCAACCTGCCCCAAGCGTGTAGCACTGCCTGAGGTTGTTATGACCAAAGTGTAGGACCTGGCACTTCGCCATGTCAGACTTCCTGTTGGTCTCTGCCCATTGATCCAGCCTGTCCAGGTCCATATGGAGGGCCTTCCTACTGTCCAAACTTACTGAGGGTGCACTCAATTCCCTCATGCAAATCATCAGTAAATATAGTAAAGAGGATGGGCCCCAGTACTGACCCCCGTTACCAGTTGGATTTAACTTCATTCGCCACCACTCTCTGGGCTCAGCCATCCAGACAGTTCTTAACCCAGCAGAGTACACCCATCCAAGCCATGGGCCACCCCCTTCTCCAGGAGAATACTGTGGGAGGTCGACTACTTCAACAGCCCTTCCCTTCCCTCATCCACCAGGCGGGTCACCTGGTCATACAAGGAGATGAGGTTGGTCGTAAGAATACGTAAAGAGCAAAATAACTGATGTTTTGGTGATTCTGAAGAATCCATTTCTCAAATGGCTACAGACTTGTAAATACAGCAAATTTAACACTTTTGAAACAGAACAGTACTACCTTCTGAAGTTGTATTGAGCTAGGAGTGAGGTATTACCTGTCTGCATTCTTACATCAGAAACACATGATATTTCAAGCTCACGTGATGAAATGAACAGATTTTCTCAGTGCATAATTCAGTGTTCTGGAAATGTTCTCTTTTTTATCTTAACCTAACAATTAAAAGCTTGCCTTATATGAACCTGGAGCACCCCTTTCACCTGCAAAAAGCGTAGTGCCCTTCTGTTGCTTTCTGTTACATGAAACATTAAGGAAGTACAGACAGTTCAGCTTATATCAATGTCAGGCAAAACTCTAGAATCCAAAGAATTGAATGTAATGTTTTTTGACATCTTTAGTCTTCCTGTTGTCTTAATTGTAAATACTTTTAAAAATTATTATTAGTTACTATTATTATTGTAAGCTAACATTGTACTAATTGGTGTGACTAATAATTCTATATTCAAATTCTATATGAGGGTGAGGAGACTATTAAAATTTTAAAGGAATTTGCAACTTACTGCATTTCCTTTGTGTTCACACTGTGAAATTAATTTCTATTTGTTGAACACAGCAGGTTTTTGATCGGGATAATTAAAAATGGAATGCTTAAGAACATGCCTTGGCCTTAAAACATCTTCTATTATTAAGCGCATTGATTTCCTTAAATCTCTACTTAATGTCAACATTTTTAGGCTTATCTGAATTTATTTTCTATTTTAAACTGATTTTTTTTTCCTGGTCCTGCCTTAAGTTTTGTCTTCCAAAGACATTGAGGCTTTTGCTTAATTCAATCTGATTTGGGGTTTCCTCTACATTAGAGATATTGGAAGTAGAAAAAGTATCTCAATACTCTTCTGGTTTGAAGAAATGACTGAAAATAAATAGCTAAAGAGGGCTGACAAACTTGGTATTTAAGCAGTGGATAATATCATTAAGTTTTAACGGGAATGTTTTAATGGTACTGAGTAGCACGTAAGACCAATTTTGCTGCACGCCACTTGCTTCTGTGAAGGTGAACTAGCACGTTTCAAAGCATGGCGGTCAGCAGTTGGAGAGCTAGGGCCTTGCTGTGGCACTCGCAGTGCCCCGAGTTTCCATGGCAGGTTGGCAGGTTTCTTGCTCTGACTGACTGCTCTGGCTTCCCCTGACAGGAGCAGATTATTATTGTTGTTGTTAAATGCATTTCCTCACTACCATCCCATCACTGCTCGTGTTGATCACCCGAGGGGATACATGCCTGCCAGAAATGACAGGAAAAACACCACGGCTGCCGCTTGGTACCGCGTGAGGAGGAAACTCAGCTGGTGAGAAACGGCTCGACAACCCCTCCTGCTGCGGGAGGTGAAATAAGGTCTGTCAAACGGCAGCCGCCGGCTGCTCCGCACCTCAGAGGTGCCCGGGAAGGGAAATGGCGGTCCTGGCGGCTGGGGCCGCGCCCTCGGCGCTGCCACGAGGGGGCGCGGGTCTCCGCAGGGCTGCGGCCTTCAGCGGAGGGGGGAGGGGGCAGCGCCCTGCCCGTAGCGCTCTGTCTCGGCTGGCCGGGCGGGAGGGACGCGCCGTGCTCCTTCCTGCGCGGAAGCGCACGGTAGGATCGCAAGGCTGTGGTAAATCCCGTGCGAACTGTTGCTCGGCGTTTTAGTGACCCGCTGATGCCCATTGTGGGAAGGGCGTTTCCCCTCTCTGGCTGATGCGGGGAGGAGTTAAAAGCTATTTTTCTCGGGGAATTAGGGCTCTCCTCCCGCAGCACGGTGAGTCAGCCTGTGGAAATCTGCACTGGGTTTTAATGATGAGGGAAAAGTCATTTGGCCACGCTGAAAATCTGTCTTACCAAAAGAAACTGACACAGCATTCCCTAGGAGAGAAAATGTCTCCTCTCGTGTCTCCACAAGCTTCGGTGGTTGGGTGATGGTAAAACCTCTGTTTTATCTTTGTGTTGCATCAGTTCAGAGTGTTGTGCTGAGGCTGCACGTTACAGGATCCAGTTTCGATTGAGCTGTGAGACTTCGCTTCTCCCCTGCTCTGCAAACTCTTGTCCCCTAGGGACCTTGACCAAGAGGTAGCCAGTTGTCATTCAGTGGAGGGCACCAAACTACTTAACCACTCTCAGCTTCCAGTAGCTGGAGATACTGGAACTGAGGTGGTAACTTTAGTGTGTGAAATAATCTGCTTCACCTTACTTGTTCTCAAGAGAAGATCATTTGGAATGCTCTTTCTGGAGCAGATACCGAAGGTACAAAAGGTGCAGAGAGGATCTGCTCCACCGAGGGCCAACAAAATATTGTTGTTGCTCAAGGTTAACAGCACTTTAAAGATTTCTTCCATACCAGTCCATGTTACATCCCAGTGTTTGAGTTATACTTTTCAAAGGTGCTGTTTTGGGTAACTTTTTGTGCAGGTTTATGGTCAATTTGTTTGCAGAGAAATAGAATTTCTTGTCTCACA
This sequence comes from Zapornia atra, assembly GCA_013400835.1. Taxonomy (NCBI): domain Eukaryota; kingdom Metazoa; phylum Chordata; class Aves; order Gruiformes; family Rallidae; genus Zapornia; species Zapornia atra. Next base: position 99,964 of record VZTU01010378.1, read on the forward strand.
ATAGTGTACAAATGTGAACTCGGTATTTTCAGTTAGTATGTCTTCTTCCTCTTAGAGGGAGACGCACCCTCACACCCCCCTGCTCCATGCAAGAAATGTACTGATATATGATCTGTGTTTTTTCTTGTTCCCTGGCGGATAGGCTTGTTGCTAGATTTTTCATGCGTAGCACTGGTGACAAATGCGGAGTTGCTCATAGTCTTGGATAAGGCACATTGGCAGTGAAATGATTTCCAGTGCAATAATAAATTGTGTAAGACACAGTATGTCCAAATTAATTTTGGGAAAGACATTGCAGGAAATAAAGGTTATCTGAGCACCTGGCATTCTTATGCAGCTGGTTCCCATCATGGCTTCACTGGGTATGGTTGCCATCTTCTGGGGGGAGTTTCTCTTGAGTAACGGTAAGTAATGATGCTCTTTCCTCCTGCCTTACAAGGAATTGCATAGTTTTATGTACTCCCTATTCCTGTCAGCAGGAAGTAAAGGTGAGGAATCCAGTCGGTCTTCTACAAGACAGGGCAGAGTAGTAGTCTAGAAGATAATCTTGTAGCAATTGTAGTGACCAACAGAAGAAATGTGTTGCTTCTTTCTAATACAATCCTTTCTCAAAAAATAAGCCAAAAACCCCTGCAATGACTGTTTGCAGAGAAGTGAAGACACTGTAAAGAACTTACAGTAAAAAGCTTTCTTCTTGATTCCTGGTAAGGATGAAGAGCTTTAATTTGTAAAATATGAGCTGTGCCGCTTATAATGGTCCGTTTTAGTGTTTCCAGCCAAAATTAGAAGTGGCCTGTTTTCAATGAGACTTGAAAATTTAGTGTTATGTTGATAGTCTGAAATGGAGATCTTCTGACATTGCAAATGAAATATGTGCCACTGCAGTTCAGTTGTGGTTAGCTGGCCACGGAGTTGGGATATAATCATATTATTTTAACTCCTGGAGATCATTACTACTTTGGGAAATAAAACCCTCAAGCATCAGAACTGTCAAGATATATATTTTGAACTTCTATTTAAAGTAATACTAGGTTTTATTTATTTTGGAATGTTTAGCCAGGTTTTCATTATTAAAACTAGATGAGAACAAGGGTTTGAGTATCTGAGTAATTACAATAATAAAAAGGCAAAACACAAACTATAAATTTTCTCCTTTTTTTTAATAGGAAAACTAGCTCTTTTGAAATAACTGCTTGCTTTATGCAAAATTGTTTATTCCAGAATACAGATTGAAGCAGGTACTCACCTCACATGCTTGATTTGAAAAAGCACGAGCTTGGGGTTTATGGAAAGATTGCTCTTCTACTACCAGTTATCAGGTTTTGACCCCCATAAGGCCAAACCTCCCAATGGATTTGCCCAGGCCAGGCCTGGATTCTCACAGAACCCACTGAACTCAACCCTCAATCAATCCACGCCAACTCCAGAAATTGCTTCCTCCTTGCTTTGGCAAAATGCTGAATGCAAGATGAATGCTCCTCGTTTTTCATGTTAGTCAGTTTCCAAATGTAATGAGTAATCATGTGTATGACCTTAGAGAGTGGAGAAATGTGTGAATTTTGGACGCAGAGGTTTTTGACCAAACACCTAAAAAATCTGCATGCAGGGCTGGGTCTGTGCTGGAAAGTACCTTCCAGCCCCTTGTCCTCCTTTCTCTCCTGTCTGTCAGCACAGGGAATGAAAAAGGCTTTCCCTGACAGGCATCCCCGTACCTGCTTGCTCATGGGGGCTCACAGCTAAAACACAGGGTGTTTTTATTGGCGCTGTGTGATTTGGGGAGGTGATAGAACCTTGTCAACATGAGAATTCCTTTTGATGTGCCCTTGCTGTGTCCCTGTTAGAGGGCTCTGCCAACATAGCTGTGGTGCTACAAGAGGGGCACCAAGTGTAGTCAGGACCTAAAAAAGTGATTTTCCTTCCACTAAGGAAAGTTCTCTGAGGAAGCTGATTTTCAATTTATCAGATGCTCTGGGCAAGATAAGATACAGGAGCTTGACACTGACTCAAGCAAGCTGGATTCTGGAAAAGTCCTGAAAATTAACCTGGTTCCAAAAGAGCATTGTTCTGGTGCGTGTGTTTGGGGGTGGTGCTGCATGCCAGGAAGCTGGTTTCATCATTGTTTCAATATAGAATAATGCCCTGAAATTTTTTACTTTAAAAATTTTTAATTAATTTGGGGGACCTGCCCCAATTCAGGTGAATTAAAGGTGAGTGCCTTTCCATGGTGTATTAGTTTTTAAAACTCGCAGACGGAAGCAACGTCATAGTGTCGTGAGGAATAAAATACTCATTTCATTATTGAAATGGGATTATTTTACAGATTACTAATAATATATGTTATGTCCTGTGTGCTTGACTGTTAAGTGAGAATGGATCTTTTATTTTAACACTCTCAGTGGCACCTCATGGGATTGTTTGACTTGAATTCAATGTTGGGAAATGCGATGAAAATGGCATTCTAATTTTTCTCCATTTCAAGCCTCATTAAGTGTATTTGCACTTAGAATTTGCAAGCAAGATGTTAACATCTCAAATGCTTAAAAATGGAACACATATAATAATTTAAAATATAATACAGTATCAGCAGACTTTTTTCTTCCTCCCTTCTTGAAGAGACCTTTCCAGCACTCTGCTGGTCTCCTGTTGATTTGATGAATGAAAATTTTACCTATTAAAAATAACCATTAATTATTGCATTTGGCTGCAGCAATAATTGTATGTTTCAAATAAAAGCTAATTAACATAATAAGTGGAAAAGCATCGTGGCACAGTACATCTGAAAGATCACAAGACATTTGTAGCTCTGCAGCTAGTTAGCAGCAATTACATCCCATTTGAATAGAAAATAAGTATCTGATTTACAGCAGTGCTCTTTGTTTCCTGAGACGTGAGCTACCAAGATTATTGTAAGGATGTCTGCAGTCGCAGTGTAATACTCTCTTAATGAATTAACAGTTATATAGCCTCTTCCACGGCTCCCTGCTTCAGAGCTGCTGCTGGAGTTTTGGTTGGGTGTTTGGACAAGGGGGTGTGCATGGGAGATGGCTTAAAAGCTGGTTGATCATGTGCCATCCCTTCTGCCAGATGCTGTGTAGGTGGTAGCCTGTTGTTTAGCAGTGCCAAAGGTCTGAGGACGCCCACGTGGACTGAGCTGTATCTGACTGGCACCACTTCTGATGGGACCAGGAAAGGCTACAGCTTGAATTTCTCTGCTGGGAGAGGGTGCTAGCTGTGCTCGTCTGCCAGAGCGATGGGGTTTGGGAAAGCGGCAAGAATGCAAGATGGTACACAAGAAAGCTTGTACACATTCTGAGGATGGGAACTGTGATGTTCCTCACAGGCTGCAAACAGCCTTCAAGCTTCCCATGGAGAATGCACACAGTATATGGTTTCCCTCCCCCTTCTCCCCTGCTTTTTTTTTTTTAATTAAAAAGAAAGTCACAACTGCTTTACAGTCACACTTGGTTTACAGTACTGTAAGTTGGTGTAAAGTAAGAAAGCAGCAGGTTCTGGTCAAACAGATTGCCCCACTGAGAAATGAAGGAACAGATCAGCTGCTTGGATCTGTCCACCACCTCTCGGTTATCCTGACACATTTGATGCTATCCAACCTCCGCCTATGCAAATCATTTGAGGATAGAGGAATGGAAAGTTCTTTTAATTTCTGGCAAGGGAAAACTCTTCTTAAGGCAGTAGGTTGTAATAAGGACCACAAGAGTAGCAAAGTAATATATTTTCAAATAAACAGATGAAAGCATGACTGAGTTGTTCAAGTGTTTGGGTTGAGAACTTCTGTTCTTATTTTTGTGTTATTTATATATAATATATGGCACTGGAAAGTTGTGCACACTCACATTTTTCACTTTAATTGCCTATTTGAAGACAGCATGACAGATCCAAAGGTTGCTTTCAGCAACTGAGGAGCACCGTGGTCACTTACTAGTGTACAATAATTAACGTAATTGCAGAAACTAGTACATTTTAAAGATTCAGGATCCATGATTGGACTCCATGCATTCTTCCTCTTTTCAGTTTTCCATGTCTGAAATATCTTTTTTTCTTACATAGGCTTATATCACAATTTATTTTTTTTATGAAATATGCTTCTCAGAAGATTTACAAATCCTTGAGTTTACATTTACGTGGCTGTTTGTTTTTAAATGAAAACTGGAAAATGTCAGATGGTCTACTCCATTGTGTTGCTAAGCTACTGTTTTTAACCTGAAATCCTTTTAGTAATTATGCATTAAATTAGTACACGTGAAGCTGTAATTGGAACCCTATTTGTCTGGGCAATGGGAGGTAAGGGGTGGCTATCACTTCTCACAGTTCACAGACTGAATTAAATAGTGGCAGCTTGCAAGGATGAAACGGATTGCTCAGCAGTAGTGTTATATTAAAAAATGTTCTACTCTTCTGTTTGCTTATATAAAATATATTCTGCTCTTCTGTTTGCTGTTAAGGCTGAAGCACAGAGTTGTTTCTTTGTGGTTATGTGAAATACCATATATTAATTTTCTCATTCAAGAAAGCTGCGAGTTCTTATGTCTCACAGAGTTTGTGTTATAAAATGGAGCTTCACATGTGCTGGTGTGCAGCAGTGAATGGATGCTGTTGGTTGTGATGTTTATGGAGGTTTTCATGTTTTGATTTTCAGCCGGCTACTTTTGAACTTCAGTGACACTTTTTTTATATGGTCCCTCTTGCAGTGATGTCTCCTGACTGCTTCTTACAGGTTCTGCAGTTGTAGCACTCAGCAAAGGTAAAATGCTGGAGTGGTATCCCTGGGATCAGGGTGTGTTTCCTATGAAGAGGCAGTTTTTAAAAATTTCCATTTTCTTGAGGAATTTCCGTGAAGACTGCCTCGCTTCCTTCTGAGGGCCACCTATGTGAAGAGGCTAGTGTGTGCTAAACCAGGGTGTTAAGTCAGCAGATGCTGCTTTTTATGCCTTCCAGCTGCCTGTGTGTGCATTCCCAGTATATACTTGTTGGCTTTTTTTCCTGAGGCAGCCTTCATTTAAATAAACCTTCTGTTTGAGGTTTCTTTTTGCTAACCACTTGCCTGCATGTGTAAGATGTAATTTGCAGTTGTTAAGATTCGTGCTAACTTCTTCTGCTTGCAGGCTTTAGAAGTCCACAGTAGTTTAAAATTTGGGCTGTGACCTGTGATGCTTTACCTTGTCTTCAGACTCTGTTGTCCTTCTGCAGCAACGCCGCAAATGCAGTCAATCAGCCGCAGAGTACAAAGTTGAGCAGGCCTCATTTGAACAGCACCAGAGTGCCAGTAAAGCACTGTCAGCCAGATAGAGCTGTCTCACAGCAGCCCAGAAAGTCTGCCTCTTCGTAACCTTGTGATATTTATGTGGCCTGTGTCTTTCAGGGCTTGTTTGGGTTTGGGTTTTTGTTTGGTTTTTTCATGGCTTCATGCGCTTCTGAGCAATTTGATGGGAGGAATAAACTGCAGCTGCGAAATTTTTGCAACTCTGAGATAGACCAAACAGGGAGAATTTTGTACTTAAAATACATTGTGAGGCCCGTGGTGTTCATTGAAACTGTGAAAGGTGAAATAAATAGTGTTTTCTTGTTTGCACTTGCCTGAATGTAACTTTCTTAGCCATGTCTCTAATAAGAGTTTAATATGGAAATATGGAAGAGTTTGTTATCTGATCTGTTTCGTTTTGACAAGTCTATCTCTGTGGCATATAACATCTTGATATTGGAAAGAACTTACACTTGTATGTAAATATTAAAGCTTTTCTTGAACTCTTGATTTAAAACTCTTACAGAAATAATGGTATATATCCTCCAATGTTCTGCTGTTGAAGTGTAGATCCTTGTCTCCTTTTTGGTGATGAGGGAATTTATTTTTTTCTGCTAAAGATATAATTAAGGGACAGTGTTAGTATCTGTAGAATCGTAGTTGTCTGATCTTATTCTATAAATTCATAAGACCTGAATAATGCTGCATTTGGAATTGAAACTGCGAAATTCATAATGGCTTCCTTGTGATGGAGGGTTTTGGATGAGGAACAGTTTCCAGTAACATTGAACTTATCTGTCCCTGGCTTTTTAAGCTACATCCATGTAAGAACAATTGCGGACCTTTGAGGAAGCCAACAGAAATGTTTGCCTTGGCGTCAGCAGTGAAGTGAGCTAGTTTCAAGGGAAGTGTAGGTTTTAATTAACTAGCTGAGCTGACTTATATCAGCCAGTTTCAAGGCCAAGTGAAATACAAGACAGGCACTCAGCGAACCTGGTGGTGGGCGAGAGGAACGTGTGTATGGATGTTCTGACAAAGCCATTTGTGAATCTGGGGGACCTCTGTGATCTTGCACGAAAAAGTGAGATTTTTCATCAACATCTCCCAAGTGACTTGGGAGGCAGATCATACTACAAGTTCTTGGTCCTTGTAAATAGGAGTTTTAGTGCTTTTAAAATCCTTTTCAGAGCCATTATTTTCATAACATTTGAAGTATTTCATTGCTCTCTTTGAGATTAAACAGAAGTGGAAATAACACCCTTGGGTTAACAAGGGGACTTAGTCTTTCTTGTTCTGTTGTCTCTTTGCTATTTGGCTTAAGTCATGGCATGGCTGGTGGAAGACATGTTTTTCAAACCTAAGTCTTTTTATTTATGGACACCCACCCCCAAGCTCCCTGAAATGTAGTATCTACATCATCAGTGAAATTGGATGGAAGGTTAAAGCTACCAAAAAATCTCAACACTCCAGTCACTTAATTTGTATGTGAACAGGGATTCATATATTCTTCTTTAGGTACCTAGACTCTTGTCAATCTGGGCCTCAACTTCTGCCTGTTAAGTTGTGGCATAGTGGTGTAAAAGCAGCAGTGGCCACTTTATATTCAAGACATTGAAGAGTAGCTTAAAATTTACTTCCTTTAAGTCGTTATTTTTTCTTCTGAGACTCTCTACTATTTTGCTGGTGGTAGTGACCTTTCATAGTCCCAGTAAGAAGAAAGCTTGCTGTTGTAAAATAATGCCACTGAAATTTGTTAGCACTTTTCTGTGTGTCCTTCATAAGGTGAAAAGTGATCTTTCACAGTGATTTAAATACACGGACTTTATGAAAATGAAGTTCTTACGTGAATTTGCTTATGATAACTTTCTTGTATCTTGTAAGGCAAAACTTAACTGCTCCATGATAAAATAATGAACATGTGGCATCTCTTTTTGTACAAAGCTACATAGTTGATGAAGACAATTTAGATGGGATGTGTGTGCCTTTTTTATTATTTGCTGTCTTCAAAATCCTTCACCAGGTTAGGATTTTTCAGTGTTTCCAAGCTGCAAGTTATTTCTGCATAGTGTGAGGTGATGTAGGAATTGTAGCTTGGTTCAGTAGTCAGTAATTCATTCTGTTAGAACACGCTCCACAGAAAATGCCTGGCTTCATCTGAGCAGTTCAGAGATGGTGCAGTTTAATTTATGGTCTTAGCCATAATTACACACTCATACTACAAGAAAGCTGGAAAGGGACTTTTTAGAAGGATATGTAGTGATAGGACATGGGTAAAGGCTTTAGACTTAAAGAGAGGAGATTAGATTAGGTATTGGGAAGACATTCTTCAGTCTGAGGATGGTGAGGCACTGACACAGGTTCCCCAGAGAAGCTGTGGCTGCCCCCTCCCTGGAAGTCTTCAAGGCCAGGTTTAATGGGGCTTTGAGCAACCTGGTCTAGTGGAGGGTGTCCCTGCCCATGGCAGAGGGGTTGGAACTAGATGATCTTTGAGGTCCCTTACAACCCAAACCCATCTGTGATTCTACTTGTCTAGTTGTCCAGTATGAAACAGGTTGCAGATGTGAGAAGTTGGAGGTGTCTAATCCCATAGATGATTAGTTGAGTGACTCTCTCTCATGAATGTTAGCAACCCACGCTTCAGTCCAACCCCCCACTATTGAGAAGGTCAGACCCAGAACAAAATCCTGGAGCAGTTAATGTGAAATCAAAATTTCAGTAACATTTCATTAAAGAAAAAGGAAAAAAAAAAAACCAACAACCCAGGGTTTCCAAAATCTAACACTATATTAAAGTAAGAGGACATAATTAAGAAAACCCCACAGCATTACATAAAGTACATAGTGTGTTTCTTTTTCACACTGTAGAATGAAATCAGTGGAACAGAATGCTTATAAGAAGAGACGAGTAATGAAGGCAGCTGATGTACAGTGGGTGGCCATTTGTTCTACCAGACTTAAAGTGTTGCTGCAAACCTAACGGAGTAGCAAGTCTTCCATAGCCCATGTTAATTCAAGAGGAGAGGGTAACTAGTTCAAGAAATGCTAATCAACCAGTCCGTTCAAAATCTGTACTAGGTTTTGTATTTGCACTCTCTGGATTATCTTCCTTGTAAGAAAGAACTCTGGTCAGCCCTAGTTTGTGCTGCTTAAATACTTTGTAAGGAAAAAAATTTGTCATTTGTGAGTGTTTAATCCATTATAGGTGTCTGTTAGGAAACTATTTAGGCTCCTTTTGGCTGACTTTGACCAGCCTATGTCTGTTGGAAGAAACATTGACTAAACCTTTAATGTTATGCAGAGCCAGTTTTGTGAGATCAACAACAGGTTTTTGCCTTCTCTGCTCCTCATCCCCAAGTCACATAGCTGAGAGTGTTGGCTGATACATGATGTCCTGGTCAGTGGGTAACACGTGTTCAGAGTTTGTGTCTTTGGGCAGCGTGCATGGTGTTGGAAAAAGGTGCTGGTGTCTGTATGAATGTGGTCTCTTTGTAATTGCTAGCAATAATGTATATTCACCCTGTGCTCAAAAATGTGCTAGTACCAAGAAAGTAAGTCAAGACACTCTAAATGGGAAGTAGGATATGGGGAGGAACGTCAGGCCACAGGGAAAAGGGCAGTATTGGAGAAATAATTGTATATATGTTCAGTCCTGTGGTGCAGGAATGACCAAGTGCTAATAGATATATCTCAGTGATATTTAACCTGTTCTTAAGTTGGGACATTTTGAGGGGAGAGACACAAGCAGTGTTGCAGTGAGCAGTAGAGTGACATAAGGCAAGATGAGGAGCAAGAGCTAGGGCTAGGAAGGGGCAAGAGAGAGGAAAGGTGCTGCCTGAGAATGACAGAGAAAGAACAAAGGGAGGTGGGAAGGAACGAGCTGGTGGCATTTTAAGGCACTGAGAATAAAACCTGGCTGTGGTGAGCAAAGTGTGCATGTGCCCTAGATAGCAAGGCTGTGCAGCTTTCAGGTGGGTGCAGTGGGGCTGGTATGGCCTTGGTGCCCCTCCATCTGGGAAAGGGCTGTGCTTGGAGCCATGTGACTGTGGTGGTCCCAGCACAAATTTCTGTGCTTTCTCATTATTTTCTGTTATAGCTGGGGAAGAGAAATAATACCAACAGCGTTATGTGTTGTTCCTGCTGCAGCACAGGAGTGAATGGGATGTTCTCGTCCCTGGCAACCCAGCAGCTGGTTACAAGAGGAATAAAAATGTGTCAAGCATTTTGAGTGCTGTGTTCTTCCAAGATTTTCTTGACCACCTCATGCATGATTTTTTGGTAGAAGTGGGTTATACAATGCAGTGGACTTGAAATACATGTGAAGTCTGATAAGTGGAGGAGAAAGGGATAGATACACTGAATAGAGTCTCTGTGCAGTGCAGTGCTTGTGTGTCAGGCAGCTCCTACTGAGAGATGGGGCTCTGCTCTGTGCAGGTGCCAGCAGGCAAATGTGTCTGTGTTTTGATAACATGCTCCTACAAAAGGTAAGAGGCCTTTGAGTTTAGTCTTTGCATTTTCATTTTCAGCTGGTGTTACGGTGAGCCACCGGTGAGTAGCAGAAGGGTGGTGGACTCTTCACTAGAGCTTTCCCCTGTCCTTTCCTGTGGATACATGTGGCACTCTGATGTAAACCAGCCCCAATTTTGTCTGCTTCAGTCACAGAAACTGTTGTTTATAGGTAGAGGTTAATCCCATTTAAGAACCGGATTAGCAAAGGTAGTCATTTAACCACAGATGCCTGAATTTGGGTTAAGGCAGTTCTCAGAGGCAGTCCTGACTGAGGTGAATGCTCTGCAGACATTCTGGATTGAGGCAGTTTCATGGCAGGCTGTGCACCACCAAGGTGTAAATCTAAGGAAGCTCACCATGACAGGAGTTGTGTGTTTGGCCAGCTAAATGGCTGTGGGTTTTGTAGAAACAAAGGCAAGTAAAAGATCTTTGTGTGTTGCCTGAACCTCACTTCCTCAGAGAAATGAACTATAAAGATAACATGGAAGATAGCTGCTGCTCTGCCGTCTTTGGTTAGCTTAATGGGGAGGGTGGTGTGCTGGTAATTACTGCAGAATTTCCCCAAGCACCAGCAAGATCTGCTCCTTTTAGGGATAACAGGCTTAGGCTTGGGAGGTTGCTGGTTGGGTTGGCACATGTGCTTTTATCCATCTTCTCTGTACTTCCTTAATGGTATTTATCTCTCTTCAGAGGACATATTGATAAAGACAAGTCTGTAGATCCTGGAGCCTGAGCTTTGCAGGAGCAAATGTAAGAAGAAAGATGAGGATCAGTCTGAAAATTGAGGGCATGGGACAGGGCATTCCCAGCTCACTGAATAAAGACATTATCTGCTTCTGGCATGGGTGTGACAAATGCACCTATCTCAAGCACAGTCCCCATTCAGTTCAGTTAAAAATCTTCCTTAAGGCAGGGCAGCACAGACAGATTTCAAAATATTTGTATTGTGTTTAAAAAACCAAAACAAAGCCCAGAAAACCCACCAGAAGCAACTGATCAGGTCAAATAAATGTGGCTGTCAAGATAATGAGCTTTTTAAGATTAACTGTGCTTAAAGTTGTTAAATGAAACAAAAACAATCCAAAGTGTGGGTTTTGCTTGGAGTTCCTTTTCCCCTTCCTCCCTGTTAAAAAGTAGGTACTTCTCAGAAATAAAAGATGGAAAGCAGCAGTACTATGGGGAGCCATTTAGTAAAAGCAGTTTGTATTCTTTCTAGTTAAAATGCAGAAGTTGCACCCAGAATTGTTGTTAAAGTAATGTATAAAATATGTTGTTAATGACTATTTAGTAATCTTCTGTGGGCATGATGCACATTTTCCATTGGGAACTTTTGCAGACTGTTTATGCTCCTAAAGGTGCATTTCCACAATGCAGGGCAAGGCTGTATTTGAAACCTCAAAATAATCCTATTCTTCTTTATAAGAAAACTATATAAACTCTGGGCACACTCCCTTGGTTTTGGATTCAGAAATTTGAACCAAGACTAGTTCTTTGTTAGATGAAAGCAAAATTTAATTGGAAAGGACAATGAAAACAGTGATTGAAAACATACACTTTTGTTGGAGTGAGAAAGTTAGCACTTGAGGGAATTGGATTGTGTTTGCTTCAGGGCTTTTGGTGGGCAATGCTCTGCTTGGCAAGCGTTTTGCTTCAAGTGCATTTTTGTATGACTATTCTGATTGAGAGCTCCAGAAAATAATCTGTAGAAAAGGGAGAAAAAGCAAAACTCAGGGATGCAGAAGAGTATCAAGTCCAAGCTTAAGACATCGAGTCACCTTGAAACATCTCAAAACCTGTCAGCCATATTCAGGCATTGCCACATTAAAAAAGAAAAAAGCTTGATCCTTTTAACACTGTAAATCATGGAAAGCAGTGAAAATTAATATTTATGAGAGGGATTCTGAAAGCTTGTGTGACAGTTGGCAATTACATCACTGTTGATGTTTCAAATTCTTGTGTAAAGTAATGCAATACTGTGTTTATGAATGAATGAACAAATGGTTGTGCTGTGCTAAGCGTGCTCTGTATGGGTAAACTGAGTTGAGCTATTTTATATCTCTTGTCTTCGCCTGTGTTACTTCACAGTACACAGGCCCATATGTTGCAGTGCACATACAGGAAACTGAATTCACTGTATGTATTTTTTTTAATTCCAGATACAGACCCCCGTGTATTAGAGAAACAAGAACTTCAGCAGCCAACCTATGTTGCTCTAAGTTACATTAACAGGTAGGTGTGGTTATTTTTCAGGTATAACTGATCTTGGTTTGCACAGTATATGTATGTATGCAGATGCCAAAGTGGTGTACTTACGTATGCATTCATTTATGTTTCATGTTACATGATACAGTATGATAACACCTGTTTTAGAAAGACTGTTGGACTAAAATGTAGCTAAACTTTCTCTCATTTCTATATAGGGTGCAAATAGCCCTTCAGCTGCATGGCTCAGATACTTAGGGGATGAGGTTTTAGCCTTTTATGTTTAAGCCAAATCTTGCACAAAACAAGGTAACTTGTCTTTGTTTAATTTTCTGCTTTGTTGCACTCCACACAAATGGACAAAGTTTTTTTTTTTCACTCAAAAGTGAAATTTAAACTGAAAACAGCCCAGTTTGTAGCAATTTTTATAGTACATAATAGAGCTTTTCAACCACAGTGTATGATCTTTAAAAATGTTGCTTACCAGCCCTACATAACCTAAAACTTGGAAAAAAATAAAGAAAATAAACTAATTTTTAAAGCATTTATCTAAATAATAGAACCTTGGCTTTTCAGTTACTGATTGATGGCAGAAATAAAACCTCCAGGTTACTCCAGCATGGAGGAATGAATGGGCTGCCCGTGTCGCAGGCTGTGTGAGGGTAAAGAGCAGCCTGAGAGCTGCTCCTTACTTTCCCTCTCACCTAAGCACATTGCAGAATTCAGTGAAGGTAGCTCAGGTAACTTTTCCTCTGTGAGCAGAGTGGCCCACAGAACATGCTGCGTGGAAAGAAAGGATGGCAAGGGTCTGTGGAGTTGCGGTGCCCCCTTTCCAGTATGTTTGCCAGACGGCCTTCTAATCCTAAATGAACACTCTACAGAAGTGTCATTCCTCATTTAAAACCCTTTTTCCTGTTTTAGGTAAATCAACATGGTATTCTGGGATTAGTTTGCCACCTTTTACATCATGCTGCTTTTTTGATCAGGTTTACTGTGGTTGGAAGTTCTAGGTAGTTGCATTTTGGAAATGCATTTCTCAGAAAATACTCTATGTGGGATTATTGGCTTTTATATCTGGACACCAGTTTTCCTTTTCTATCTCTGCTGTTGAGAGGATGTGATGCAACTCAAAAGCCTGGAAGATTAACCCACGATTTAATTCAGGGTAGACTGAGTTGATACAAACTCATGGGTCATACAGAACACAAAATTTTTATTTCTAATTATGCTTCATGTTATAAATGAAAAAAACAAACCAACAACAAACCTTTTCAAACACAGAGTCCACCAGTTGGCTTTATATAATATTTACTGTAGAGAAAGTTTGTCGGGGTGGGAGAAGAAGAATCTGGAAGTTAGAAGGGGTATTCACTTGGTAAAATGACTAAATTTTCTCCACTGCATTAGACTGTGATGATTAAGAATAGCTGGTATGGACATGATTTCCTATTTGGCAAGTAACTCCAGTTCTTCCTGGAGACGGTCCTCCCCTTTAAAGCATATTTTGAAGTTAACCATGACCCTTTTTAACACTTACTTCTGTTGATCTCATTTAATGTTTAAAAGTTGGGGTTTTTTTCTTCAATATGTAGGCTTGGTATGTTGCTGTGTGTATTACTATGTTTCCCTCTTTCCATTATATACTTGGGCGTTTTCTCTTGCTGCTTCTCTGGTTATTTTACGTAATGTGAGGGAGGGGGAATTTTTTTTTTAAACCTAGGGTGAAGCTGTTTAAAGACCACAGAAAGTGCCATGGGACTCGATTGTCTGATCTGGAATCAAGCTGCTTTTAAGTAGTTTGAAAGTGATACCTCACCTAGATTTCATCATGTTGGTACCGTTGAGTTCTATGTGACTGAGACAGTTTTCATTGCAGCCTTCCAGTACCTGAAAGGAGCTTATAAGCAGGAGGGGATTAAACTGTTTAAAAGAGCAGATCATGGCAGGACAAGGGGGAATGATTAAAACTAAAGGAAGGAAGGTTTAGATTAGATCTGAGGGGGAAGTTTTTTACAGAAAGAGTGGTGAGGTGCTGGAACAGGCTGCCCAGAGAAGTAGTGGATGCCCTGTCCCTGGAAGTGTTCAAGGCCAGGTTGGATGGGGCCCTGGGCAACCTTGTGTAGCTCCAGGCCTGGAGGTTGGTGGCCCTGCCTGTGGCAGGGGGGTTAGAGCTCTCTGATCCTTGGGGTTCCTTCCAACCCATGCCATTCTATGGTTCTATGATTCATTACTACATATTTTTCCTACCCTTTCAATCCTGAGAAATAATTCCAGAGAACTGAATTGTGTTGGTCTTACAGTAAAACCCAATCTGAATTGACTCTTATTTAAACCAGCTGCCATTTAATTGCTCTTCAAATTGTATTTTAGGTTTTTTTCAAAGTGCTGATGTCTTTCACTGAACCACCTGCTCTACACAGCTCAAGCTCTCGAGGGAGCAGCAATATCCATTACACTGAGAGACATGCCTTTCCATTTCCCACTACATATGCCAGAGCCGAGTTCTGCTTTGTTGTCCCAGGCTATGAACTCAGATTTTGTAGCCTAATACATGTCATAAACATGTTGCATACTGTTAGATATCAAACACCAGATACTGCTGCAGTTTTTTTAAACCCATGCTTTTATGGCTTCCAAGTGGAACTGAACTTAGCTTGGTTCCTGCTGTGCGTTCCAGACCTTAAAACAGTCTTCCTCAGGTTTGTATATTCAGTATGTTCTGTGTGGGCCATGCGCTGTCGTGGAGCCTGGGAAAATAGGGACTTCGGATTCTCAGGGACTGTTCAAATTGTGGATGTACACATAATATATGTTATGGTAGAAAGATTAAGTGGGGGTGCTTTATGCTCTGCTGCTTGCCCTATTGCACAGTGGCAATTATAAGTTAAAGCATAAATCTGGGTTGTCTGGTTTGATAGCTGGGAGGATAAAGTAACAGTAAAGCAGATAGTAGAGTCAGAAGGGTACAGAAGGTTTTGTTTCCAACCTGAAAACATGCATTTATTTCCATTTCTTTTTGACCCCTGGTTATTTTCTCAGGCATATTATTACAGCAATATTGCATGTGCACCTAAGTTTTGAAACAACCCCCAGGTTGTGGATGTCTCAATCTATAAGGCTCCATCTCTTTCTCTGCTGGAGATTTACTCCCATTACAGTCTTCAGTAACTACACACGGATGCAGCTTCTGTAGTGTGCAACCCTCATGTAAACAGAGAAGGTTCCTTTTAAAACCAGTGGACAAAATATAAATTATAGATCATAATGACTTACTATTTCTACGTCAAACACGTGTACCAGGCACTGACTGAATTGCCACAAATCCTTTTCTCAGACATAGTGTAACCTTAATGCATTCCCCAGTATTGATGATTGCTCCCCACTTACTTTCCATTTGCTTTCTTAAAAGTCAAAACTGGAGTCAGTAAGCCACACTAGTGCCAGAACAGATGCAGTTCACCTGCACCTGTCCTACAAATACAGGCATGGTTTGTCTAAATACAGGAGTGGTGCTACTACATTAATGGGACATGGGCTGTGATCTGTCAGGAGCAGCTGAAAATTAGCATTTGGGCCCACATTCTCCAGTACTTCTTAGAGGTATTGCCCTTGTCTGTGGGTCAGGGTAACAGTGGGTTGAATGTTTTCAGTGTTCCCTGTGGGCAGCCTTTTGAATGAGGCTGTCAAATGTCCAGAGAGTTTATTTGGGTGCACAAGTGAAGCCTGTGGATAGCGTTCTTGGGTGCATAGTCCAAGATTGCTCTGTTGTATCTCTGAGTGAGTCCTAACTTTTTTGTTCCCCCCTCCAGATTTTACTTTTAACAGGCAAGATTTTGCCTCACTGTTACCATTACAAATTCCTGTAGATTCCAGGCTTCTTTCCCCATTTCCTTTCCCTCTCAATAGTCATTGACTTCTCAAGAAAAAATTTCCCAAGTCTGCTTCCTTTTTTAACACCACTAGAAGTAAATCCAATCAGTTCTGTGAGTACATGCATTTGTGCAAGTAATTAATTACATATAAAGTTCTAACTACCACAAACTGTCTCTGTGGCTTGTCCAGTTCACTAATTCTGGTTTTATTGCCGTTATCTATTATTTCTAGGAGTAAAATTAACACCCAAAATCATAGGATTTAATGGTCATTTGAAAGTAATTTGGAAAAGTAAGTCTTTAGGTAGTGATATATTTAGCATGATTTATGTTACTAATGTCATAAGAAGAAGAATGTTTTGGATTTAGAGGCAATGCCCTTTGAATACATCCGTGTGGTTTCTTAGCAGAACATCTAAACCACATGATACTGGTTCTTTATTTGGCATTAACTTTTTTCTTTTTTTCTTTTTTTTTTTTTTTAAAGGTACTATGCTCAGTGCTGGATAGAAATTTAAAGTGCTTCCTACTCCTTTCTATACAGGAGGTTTCTTCTTGCCATTGTCCTTTCCAATTCATTGTATGCACACCCATTCTTTATCACAGAGGTTATCTTTTGCTGTGTGTTCAGCAGGTATCCTCTGACAGTTGGTTCTGTTTATGCATTTAGTTGTAACAGTTAAACATGCTTTCAGTAAGTAGAGCCATTTATATTAAAGCTACATAGCAGTATCCACAGCTTTTGCAATATGTTGCACTACTTTTTCCTGATGTTTCAGTATGATAGATTTTTCCAGGGGTTGAATGATCAGCAGTGGTTAAATAAGAGGCTAATCAAACTGTAGCCTTTCAGAGGACATACTCAATAACTGGATGTGACACTAAAACACTCTATATTTTCTGAGCAGCACCGCAAATCCTGTTGCTTCCTTTTTTCTGAGTGCAAGAGCAGTAAGCTGTTTGTATGACATGTGGAAGACCAAGATCCTGTTTCCTCCTCCCTGATCATTTAGGAGTGTTTCAGTCATAAGACTGTTGACTGCCTTAGGGTAGGAAATAATTTCTTATCTTGACAGTTTTTACCTCTTGCTTTTTGTGTACCATCACTGGAGTATTTGGTGGGGCACAGTTTGGAATCAAACCTGTAGTCATGAGGCTGGAGGGAACTAAGTTTGTTTCTCCTTGCTTACTTTTTCACAGCTGTTTTTGCAGAAGGTATATACAAAATGGAACAGTTCTGAAACAGTGAACATCTTCCTCTAAAGTATTCACAGCAGCATTCACCTGTCAGGCAGATCAGGCTTCAAGTCTTTCTAATTTGGGCCCGAGATTTCCACTTTGAAGGTGTATTATTGGTGGTACGTGATTGATTAATTGGGCATGCTACAAAGAAATGTATAAAACCCCTTAAAACCTGAACAATGTCTGAATTCTCATGTCATGATTCAGAAGCAAAAGGGTAGAGGCAAGACAGACTTTCCCGTTCTAGGAATCGTACTGGAGATCATATTTTCTGCGTAAGAAAACCTGAGCCAGTGGATCCGATAAACTACTGCTGTGCCACCTGTTCAGACTGGCTGGCTACATTTTATAGTGCCTAGTACCACCCACCATTCTTGCCCATTGTCTTCCTTTCTGTAATGTGATACTGCCCCATCCCTGGAAGTGTTCAAGGCCAGGTTGGATGGGGCCCTGGGCAACCTTGTGTAGATCCAGGCCTGGAGGTTGGTGGCCCTGCCTGTGGCAGGGGGGTTGGAGCTCTCTGATCCTTGGGGTCCCTTCCAACCCATGCCATTCTATGATTCTATGACTGTCTTACTTGAATTGCATATCATGGCTCTGTAAGAGTGCAGCGATTCCCTCACACTGTGGATTCTCATCACATTGAAGGTGCCTCCCAGTGCTTCCAGTAGCTGCTGGATTAAATGCGTGTGACAGAATACAGAAACAAAGGGATCAAAGAAACATGTCAATTGCCAGATAATATTTTCCTGTCTGAGCTTATTTTTAGGTTTGCAGTGACCAAGTAGATCATGTGGTTTTATTCATGTAGCTGTATCTTTATGCTCTGCTATTTGGCTTGGTCTGGAGATGGAACAAGACAAACTTCAGATGATAACTCAAACAAGATGTGCAGAAATTAATGTTACTTAGGGTAAGGGGAATGCCATTTGGTTTGGAAGGATTTATGCAGTTGACTTTGTTTTCTCTTTTTATCAGTTTCAAGCTAAGTGAAAGGGAAGATTTATAGAATGTACAGCTCTCTTATTTCATGTCAGCATTAAAGATCAAAAAGCAGATTGGCACTTTAACGAAAAGCTTTAGTGCCATGCCCTGAAATAAAAATTACATGGTTAATTAAAATGTGTGGGACACTGAAATAATGTGTTTTATTTGTGGGGTGGTGGTTTTGGTTTTAATTGAGAAGTAATCAGCTTTCTTCTGGCAATGCTCATATGAAAGAGTCAGGGACAGAAAAAATTCCACCTCCTGAATCTCAGGTAAAAGAAGTGTTGCTGAGTCATCAGCATTCCTTGCAAGGGTGTGTATGCACACCTCTGTGTGTAGTTTAGTTATCAAACACTCCAGTGGTCAGTGTAAATCCTGAAGACCTTCAGGGTTCTTGTCTTCATCAGTATTTCTTCATCTTTTATTAATGCAGCATGCCAAAGTCATCTTTTCTTTCTGGCATTGTTTCTTGTCTTGGGCAAGTCCTTTTTCATCTTTCTGCTTATATTTTCCATTTACTTTTGCACAGGTCACTTCATTTTGGGAATGGAAAGGAGAAAGTCTTCAGATTTCTCTTGCTTTAACAAGGAGAGCATTTCTTTTCTGTGATGTTTAAATTTAGTCATAAGTGTTTATGGAAGGACTGTGTGTTTGTATGAAGAAAATTGTATTCGGATACTTATTTGTTGGCTATGGGGACTAACATCTCTCTCATTACCTATTTCTGTGATGATAGCACAATGAGGTGCTTAGACCCTGTTCTTATCATAGCTTCATTTATATTACAGTTATTTAATATACAAAGCTATTTGAAAACCACATTTATCTGCAGACATACAAATTTGTGGGTGCTCTATTACACTTTGATGCCAGAGTGAAGGATGAGCCAAACTTTTACTGCTGTGCCTTAGTTGTTTTTTTTCAAGTACAGTCTGAGATAAAATGGATGAAAACAGTGTGTGGCCCTCCTGTCTTTACCACATACAGAAATGGCTGCTGTATACAGCTAGTTACCTTCTATCCTCATAAGCTTTTTTTCCTTTAAATCACCATCAAGCTCAGGAGCAAAGCATTACACACAGAAGAGAAAATTACAGATGGAATAGATAACTTTCTAGGAAAGGTCCTTGTTGTCCAGTGTTTTGCTAAAAGCTTGTCTTGACCATCTGAGCTACATTGATGGCTTACAGATTGGCAAATTTACCACCCCTGGAATCCTGAGTTGGTTCTGATCAGCTGCTGGTAATATTCATTGGCTGTAGCCTGATTGTTTTTTAAATCTGAAGTTTAGTAATCACTGGTCTTTTGTACAAGAGTAGTGGTGCTTCCTCTTCTAACTTCGCTGGCTTTTTTAAAAAATACTAGGTCATAGTAATGCTACCCATTTAGCTTTGTTGCAAAAATGCGTGCATAGGATTAATCTACAGTAAGACTAAAAATGAGATTTTTCAAATAAATTTAGTAGTTCAAAATTCAAATGATTGCATGAATATCTTTTCCAGTATTATCTTTTAGATATGTTAGTACATAGCATATTCTTAGATTCCTTCCAGTAATTAATATCCCACTGATTTTTTAATTTATTAAAGTCCCAGAATCCGAGGGGTTGGAAGGGACCTCGAGAGATCATCGGGTACAACCCAAATGTAACAAACTGCATTCTGGATTAATTCCTGAAGTATCTATAGACACTTGATATTTCCCTCCCTTGCCCCATATTCTTATCTTCACACCTGACACTTCTAGGTAGGGGCTCTCGCACAGCGTTTGCAAAGCCTTGCTAGTATTCAGTGAGGAGAGGGGACTGAGAGCTCGAGGCCAA
Source organism: Zapornia atra (assembly GCA_013400835.1). NCBI lineage: Eukaryota > Metazoa > Chordata > Aves > Gruiformes > Rallidae > Zapornia > Zapornia atra. Next base: position 119,854 of record VZTU01010378.1, read on the forward strand.
GTAAAGGAAATAGAGTTGCAGCACAAAGTACGTCTTTGTGTCTTGATCTAGACTTGTAGAAGTAGGGCTGCCCTTTGGAGATTGCATACCAAGCTCGTGCTTTAGGACGGCCTATAGCCTAGTCTAGAGGAGAAGTGCAGATCAGATTATTCTTAGTGCTGGAGAACTTGGCTCATGTGGAAAGAATATTGATGTCATCTTCCGCTCCATAAAATCTGCTCCAAAGTGTTAGTCTCAACCTTAATTTTCATTAAATACTTTTGCGGTTGGGTTGACCTCTCAGTTTGATTTTGAGCCAGAGAGAAAGTTTGTATATCCTGCAAGGATGCATTAATTATCCCACCACTTCCTCTGCAATACACCAGTGTCCCAAGAAGATGGAGACCAGGTGGAGAGCTTGATGGAGTTGGCTTCTTCCCTTATGTTCTTAATAAGGCTGAGGGTATGTTCAGCAGGCTGATGAGGGAGTTTTGCAGTTCATCAGCAAAATGCTCTTGGAAGGTGGTTCTCTGTGATATATTGAAGGTGGGTCTTCAAGATCTGTTAATGGAATAACATAGGTTTTAGCAGTCACCAAGCACATTCAATACAGAGCTGGAAGGAAGCTCCCTGTTGTGCATTGGATCCCAACTAGACTTCAGGCCATGGAAACGCAAAACAAAATGAAAGTTAAAGCGCAAGTCAACCAAAAGCAGCTGGTGGGTGTAGAACATGAGTCAAAGAGAGTAATGAGGATATCTGTTATGACAAGGGACTAGAGAAATTTGATTTCCCCGATTGTGAGCAGGTATTACATAGTAAAGGAACTTTTAATATGATCAAAACAGAGGTAAGAACAAAAGGTTCCTGTGTAGCTGGATTTAGTTTGGCTTTTGATTTTCCTTTGGAGCTGCTCTCATTAACTTGCAAAGTGCTATTAGTGTTTAAGGGGAGGAAGCTCTGACACATCCTCTGTTTGTTTTTTTTTTAAATCTAGCTATTTTTGTTAAGATAATGTGGCATCATGTAATAAGAAAATAATATTTCAACAGTACAGAGACATGCAAAACCATGGGACGACCTTGTTGTCCTTGTTGACCATGTTATCCATGCGAAACCAGAGGATAGGTTGCTCTGATCTTGTTCAAGGTTTTTTTCTGGAACTTTTTGTCCTTACCTGAGAAAGTGAAGGTGATTTATAAGTCTGTAAAAGTGGGAATTGGCATGATGAAGTAGAATAAACCGCTGAAAACTTGTACCCATACATGGGGTACTTCTGATATACTCTGTATGTGTGAATACAGGTGGGCAGTTACCTACCTTTGATTTCTGAAAGTCTAGCTTTAAAATCTAAACCAATGCATTTTAACAATAGTTGTTGGGTATGTTTGCATTACACATTAAGTGACCTATGTAGGATCCAGGTAGCCTGAAACAGTTAAAAAGCTTGCTTCGTCCAGCAAACAAACGCTATTGAAAGGAGGCTTTATTTAGTTAATTTGGCTTGCTTATGGTACAACTAGTCAGGCTGATTTAATATTTTCTGAGCATTGGTTTCCCTGAAGGAATGCATTTGCAGGTGTTAGATTCAGTTAGAACTGAGTTTTTCTCTCTGTGTTACTGTTGGGATTTTGTTTGGGTTTTTTACATCAAGCACACACATCTTTTTTGCCCAAGTGGTGTATGAGGATACAGACAGAGATAGAAGTAATTACAACAGTAACTCCGTCTCCAGGTGTAATTGGTCCATAGGGGTTGACACTGCTGGTTTACCCTCGGTTTGCAGAGGAATTGTTGTGAGTTTGCCTTGCATAGCTGTTTAATATCTAGTAATTTTTAATTAGAGTACCTTTTGTAGAGTATGTGAAAGACATGATGTAACAGAGAGGAAAGTAGCTGTGCATTGGAGTACACGCTCAGCAGCCTTGGCACTACCATCTGTACCAATATGGAGATGTATTTCACTGAGACTAGGGTCATCATCATAAATTTGTGTGACAGCCCATGCTAAACTCCTGTAATAGTGTCACCTTCCTTTTCTCGACATACTGTTCCTGGGTGTCTGCTGCTGTGGTGTAGTACAGGTAGTGGTGAAGATTTGTATGATTCCCCTCTGACATTTTCTTCATGCTGTTAGACTGAGATAACTGAGTCTTATGGTTTTGATGTGAGGTTTTTGCTATTGTTCTTTCAGATTCTCCAGATAATCTTTTCTTGGCTTTTCTTAATGTGTCAGGTGTGTTAATCCATATTTATAATCAAACTGTCATCCCACAGCCTTAAAGATCACAAACACTGTACCTGGCATCTGCTCTGACTTTCTTCTCTGCTCTCCCTGCTACCCCCAGCCTCTTCAGGCTTCTGCCACTGTCTGTTACATCCCCCTTGTCTCTGGCTGAGCAGTGTTAGCAGTGCATTGGCCTTGAGGAGAGCTCGTATCTTGGTGCATCCTGATGAGCAAGCTGATGAAGGGGTGCTCAGGTGGTGCAGAAAAGGCACGGTATTCCACAGGTGCATGTAAGCAACACATCACATTTGTCACCATCATCAGTCAGTATTGGAGATTGACCATGTGCCTTGAGTCAGCCATTTTTCACATGAACTCTTGATCTAGAAGTAGGTTGGGTTTATGACTTGCTTTTATAGTGTGGGTAGCAAGACCATTCCTCTTAACATCCATTTCACCCACAGCTCCTGTGGTGGTGGTGCATTCCTTGAAAATCTGTGGTTATTGAGCTTCCGTGCTGCTACGCACAATGTGAAGTAATTTAAACAAAACCAGAGGGGTTTTTTCACGTTTCCTTCCATGCACCAACTTCCAAACACTCTTAATAAAGGGTTAAAAAAACCCACCACACTAAAACATCCCTCTGTTGAAAGTAAGTCTGTGCACTTAGGCATGACTTCCTTTTCTACTGTTTGGTATTTCATTTGTTCAAATGCCATTTCTTGGAGGTCAGTATTTATCAGAAGTTGTTACGCAGTTTAAACCAGGTCAGCTGGGCAATGCTATTTGCAGGAGGTAGCTGAACAGTTTCTGTCCTCTGTAGAGAGGATGAGCAGGGTTGATGCTGACTTTATAGCTACAGAACTTCAATACAAGAGCTCATTTTAAATATTTCCAGCACTGAACCTTTGAGCTTAGGCTTTTAATGTGATCTTTGGGATCAGACCAACTGTAGAAACACTTTTACCTATGTTGAGATCCCAGAAATGCCTTGAATGTGCACCCCCTGCTATATAGCAACTCTTAAATAAAAAGAAACCAAGTGTTACCATTTTCAGTAATGAAAAAATACCTCTTGCTAAATGTAATTATCATAACATGCTAAAAATACTGTAAAAATGACATTTGGGGGGATTTAATGTACGTGCAGGGGGGTATTTAGGTTTCCTGTTCCTATTAATTTTGTTGTGTGAAACATCCCTTTATTTTCTATAGGTTTTTTACACTGATTTCTCTTTCACAGTTCTTGGTTCTTACGCACCCAGAGATTGCCCTTTGTTGTTGTTGTCATTTGCCATTTAATGTAGAAGGCTGGAAAAAAGGGTTTGTAGAAGCCAGTAGTGCAGTTCTATAAAATTAACACATCTGCTTGGTGCTTGTGGGAGAAACATACAATCAGTAGGTAACAACTCCTCATTTTTCTTTCAATGCTTCATGCAGTCCAACCTCATTTATTCTTGTTGGCACCTAAGGTCCCATGCGCATGGTTGATCATTTGTGTCATACATTTTAAGGGCCTGTAAAATTTCATTTTGTCTACCTAGTTCAGTTGGAAGAGTGTAACCCAGCACAGGTAGCCTGGAGATTGCAGACAGTACTGGAAACCAGTATACATCCCTTTCAGTAAATAGTGATTTCCTTTTAGACTTAGGGCCAGTCCTTTAAGGGCCCTTGGCTGGAATAATACATTGACTTCAGTTGTAGCCCCGTCAAAATCTGTTACAGGAAACTTCTGTCACAGTTTCTAATTGACTTCTTTTACAAATCACATCTGCATAAATGAGGACTAACTTCAGTCATCTCAGCAGCCTTTTTCTTGTGAGAGATCAGAGTTGATTATCTTCCTGCTTGATTTGGACTTTTAATACCATGAAGCTTATTTCTCCTTTAACAATGTTTTTTTGTGCAGGGATTAAGCCATTCTAAAAACTGAATGCAACATGGATTCAGATTTGGTTTCAGACTTCAAAATTTACAAGATTAGGCTTACATAATGTGCAATGTAGAGTTATAACCTATGGCCCTTCCCAAAAGTATACTAAGTCTAGGAATTATTTTATTTTTCAATTATTGTTTTAATGTGATTGTGAAGTAAAGAAACATTGCCAGTAGTACAAGCTTTATACGAAAAGATGTCATATGTTCAATGAGCAAAGCAATTAGGTGCATTTTGGCTTTGTATTCATGTGATCTATAAACGATGTTCAGTTTCCTCATGATTATTTTTCCTTTCCCTTTGCTACCTCAGTGATGGTATATGCAGGCAGAAAATACTGCTTCAGTAAAGTTTGGGCTTAGTTATTTCACATCCCAAATGTCTAAAAAGCATGCTGGAGGTTTTGTGCATGTGTTGTGATGAAAAGACATACAGCCTCTTAGTAAATTAATTTGATGGGCAAAGTAAAGAACAAGGACACAGAGGTATTCCATCCACATTTCTTGAAAATAGCTGCTTGGCAAAAATCGTAATAAAGTAGAAATCCATTAACCATGAGCAATTTTTGATTTGTAGCAGCAGTAATTGCCTGCATGCTGCTTGTCGCTGTGTGTTCTCACATATGGTATAAAACGAAAACATTGCTATCTGAAGGGTTCTTGGTTTCTGCTGATGTCCTCGTTTTGTTAGAGACATCGTTTATTGGGGCAGCGTGTAAGGCTCAGTGAAGCTTTCACGATGAAACCTGAAACTGGATGAAACAAACCTGAAGGTTGGATCAAGTTCACAAGAACATTCGCTGAGGTTTGTGAGTCTGGGTTGAATTTGCAGCCAATCTGTGCTCACTTACTGTGCGTTGAAAGAACCCCAAGAAATGTATTGGTTTCATATGGCTTCAGCCTGCAGTCATTTCACACTGCTGGTGACTTTGGTAGAAGCTGGACATTGTTTGCTCCAACTCCAGTGGAAGTGAACTGAGAGGCCCATGTAAACTGATTTTAAAAAGTCAGGTGTGCTGTGAGTGGCTTGACAGTGCCATCAGGTATGAAGGAGACAGGAAGCAAAGAGACCTTTGTCCTCCCAAAAACCCGAAGGGGAAATGAAGATGTAGGCAGGATGTCCCAGCACACTTGGGAAGGTCCCGTTTGGCCATTATTGGGCGGCTGTGCAAGTATTAAGATCGGACTGTGCATGCAAGGTGAGGGTTTGTCAACGGGGAAAAGCTGATGAGCAAAAGCTTCCACTTTTGGGTACAAACATAGAGGTTTTGTGGTGGATTTCTTCTAGTCAGGGGAAGGTGAGGGAGAAGTTTTAATTGTGAGATATGAGTATTTGGGGGAGAATAAAAAACTGGATTGGCTGAGTTATAGGATGACTAAAACGTAAAGCAGAATGCAAGGGAGGGGATGCAGAAAATGAGTCCAGGAAGAGTCCTTCAGTGCGATGGGTAGGGGCCAATATCTCATTCTGGCAGTTAGGGAAGGGAGGCACTAAATTTCTCATTGAAGGGTTATTTCTGGATTCTGATGATTAGATGTAAAACGAAAGCCCTCTTATTTTGAGTCATCTCTAGTAAAAACAGTCCTCTCGCTCCTGGGTGTTGCTTAAAAACTTTGTTTCCTCATCCTCAGAAGATCTGTACTGATACTGGTACATGCAGCTTGGCCTTGTGAGCACTGTGTCACAGGAGAGGTTGCACAGGTGCATGTTTGAATATCTGAGACTTGGTACCATTCTTTTGAAGAAATATTATTTCTCTGTCAATAATGCTGTACTCAAATTACCTAGCACTTGAAGCTGCAGAACTTAAAGTATGTGGAAACATATTTGGCAAAGGAAAATTCAATAATAAAGGAAAAGTGATCTCCCAAAACTTATGTAGGAAGACTGGTTTCTGGGAACCCACCATACTTCAGGCCAGTCAGAGCTGTGGAACCTGCTGGCCTTTTTTACTAAGCTTAACAGTAGAGTAGATAAATTAATGTCATCTTCATCTAGCAAGTTGTTGGCTGGGCAAGAAAGACCCAAATGAATGTCCTGGGTACCAAGGGAAAGGACTCAGCCGCCAAGTGCTGCCTGGCAGTACAGCCCTGGAGTAGCCTCTGCACGTAGGAGTTTATAGAGTAAGTGGGTTTCCATTATTTTTGTTGATCATAGGCAATTTATTTTCTGTCCATATTATCTAACAGAAAACTCTCTATGGCTTTCTCTTCTGTGCTCTAACATTTCTTTCAGTACTTCCCAGAACTGCTGGTTAGTCCTTGAGGAATTCACTAAACATCTATGATAAATTAAGTGCCTCACTCTAACGCTGGCTTCAGATCAGCAGGAGTTGTGGAGAACAGTGTAAGGTAGAAACAGTTCTAGGAGGAATTTATAATAAGAATAATAATCCAAACTTCCAAGGAACCTCCCAAATTCAGTCTTCCAGATACGACTGTTTGGTACCTGTCCTTCTGAAGATACTGTGTGCTGCAGACTAAGGTCTGTGGAGCTGAAACTGGGACTGGGGATCCCACGGTAGCCATGACAGAGAGTGGTATCTAAAGGGACACATGCTATCAGTCTTGAACAGTGGGTCTTCAGATGAGTCTGTATGCTTATTTCATTTGTAGCCACAAGTTTTCTGCTAACTTTCAACAAATAGTCCACAGTATCTGAACTATAACCCCATTTTTCAAGTGACAGATGCCAAAGACTTTGTTAGAAAATTAACATTTGCTTTTGGTTATCAAGCCTAAAAGCTACATACAGAAAGAGAGCATACTGATAAGACTTTTACATGAGAGCAGTAGCAGTTCACAGGAAGCAGCACTTTTGTGGTCATGTCTGTGATATGGCTTTGAGGAGACTAAACCCAGATAGGCCCAGAGGAGCAGTTCAGCCAAAGCGGCTCAGTGATGTAAGAAATGGCCACTATTGGCCTTGTAGCTCTGGCTGCCCAAGTATTTGTACTCTCATTTTTTTTCCTCTGAATAACTTCAGAGCATTTTTAGGTTTTGGTATGTTGAAAACAATAGGGAAAGAGCTGATGGTTTAGATTTGATTTGGTGAGATGCTGTGTGATTGAAGAAGTGGGAGCCTAGGATCTCACCAAGTAAGAAAAAAGAGTGAAAGGAGAAGAGAGTACGGTCTATAAAGAGGCTGTATTGACTCTTTACCCTTGTTCATGCATTATAACTTTGATACTAAGAATATGTGTTCTTCAAACCTGCTAGGTGCGCTGTGGAGGAAGGGAGGTGTTTTGCATTAAATCCCTTGTGTTGTACCACTTCCGTTAAAGACTCTTTCAATCACTGTTACTAAAGAGGTTACTGACAGCAGCCAAGTTACAGTGAATGTACACTTCCAGCTCTTCTGCTTCTCATGTGGGGGTGAAATGGGAAGTGTTTTCTATGGAAATTAGAGGACAAGTATAATCAGTATTCCCAGGAGCATGTAAAGTACCTAAATGTATTTTTCCTCAAATACTCTCTGTTAATGTAGCACAAGTTGCAAACTGCTCCTTCTTTACATCATTTGGGTTTCGGGAAAGCCATCAGCAAAGGTATGAAGTTATGAATCAAGATGCACAGGTTCTGTTCCCCATCCCATCAGTTGCCTACTTCGTGATCTGAGGCAAGTAATTTTTCTGCCCATGTCACTTCCTAATCTGGCTGATGCTTTGGGTGACTGTTGACAGATCCTTCCATGTCTGCGATAAAAAATACTTTATACCAGACAGGTGGTGTTGTCAACTGCATCTCTCGTTGGTGTCTGTTCCTGCAGCATATTGAGAATTACAGTTAATAAGCTAATTTAATTTCACTGAAACAGATGTTACTTTAAATTCCATAATATCTATCGTACAGAATAGTTTTTCAAGTCTGGACAGGATGGTCAGTTTAATGTGAATTAAATGCAGAAATTTCCACTAACATGAATGGAGATTCTGCTCTGGCTTATACAGGTTTGGTTAGTTTTTCTGCCCTCGAATGTTCATTTTCTTACATATTTCTTCTTTGGTAGTGTAGTTTAAACAAGAAACAAAACCCATGTAGGTGCTCTGTCAAGGGTTGTTCTCTATTAACAGCCTGCACAGAAGCTCACAGTACTGACAGCTGTGTGAAAATGTATATGCTGGGAGACTTACTTAAAATTTCAAATTCTTTGTGCTTGGCATTCATGTAATAGCTTAGATCTGTTGGCTTCCTGAATTTGCCATTTGTCAGAAAATGGTTATTTGTGAACTTGTATGTATGGTATGTATACTATACAATTAAAATTTGGTTGTGTAAACGTCAAAAATTGTATTCCATGAAAATACCAAAATTAGTTTGTAGTCCATTCTCATCTTTAAAAAAAAAAAGTGATAAAAAGCCCACACCTCAAAATACAATTATCCACACTTAATATATTGTCCTTAGTTCTGTGAAATTATTGAGCTTGAAATCCTACTGACAGGAGAATATTTTAGTCCAGATGGCCTCAGCTTTGTGTAATTTACCTTTTAATGTATGGCTTGCCAGCTGGGACAACTTTGCTTTGGGTGAAATTTGCATAGCCATCAGATATTTGTTACATGCCTGGAAAGAAAAGTGGGAGCAAGTTCTGGCTTATGCTAATACTTTGCTATCACCACATGCTACCACTAAAGCAGCAAAAAAGAATTACACTTTTCATTTGTTCTAGGCAGTTAAGTTACATGAGTCTCTGCCTTATAAAGATTAGATATTTTTCTGGGAGCTCTTTAGTACTGACGAAGCAGGCAGTGCTTTAATCGTGAAATTGTTTCACCTTGTTAAAATACTGCCATTCTTGTTGAACAAATTAAGTTATAAAATACTGAATACGTGCACCAGGCATTTCCAGACTTCAAATAAATTTTCAGACAAAACAAACTAAAACATTATGGGAATTCACTTTTTAATGCTTGGGGTTTTTCTGGTTCTATTTTTGTTACGGTAGTTTTAAAAGATTAGTCATTACTGGTTCTAAAATAGTGCCACACTATTCTTGTAAATGTCCCAATAACAACAATAATTAATATCCCCACATTTGCATTTTAAGCCACTCCATTTCCCTAGTCATCTATTACTTGGACGTAAAATATCATTTCTAGTCAAAACTTGGCACAACATCCCCGAGTTCCATACTTTTTACCAGATGTAAAAACAAAAGGGAACTAATTCATCTTTTTTCCCTCGATTAAAGGGCTCAATAAAGTGTGAGTTAAATTTTGTCCCTGGTTTGATAAATCGTTGTCCCTTTTGAAAGTTCAGAACAGATCTGATTTTAAATAAATAAATGAAAGAATGAAGAGGGAAAGGTAGAGAGGAAGAGGGAAAGGTAGAGAGGAAGAGGGAAAGGTAGAGAGGAAGGGGGATCTGCCTCGACATTCTTAATCTCAGGAAACTGCTGCCTTCCAGTATGCCAAACAGCCTCAGGTCCTGGGTGATTTCAGAGGAAGGCTCACATTGGGCTGCAGAGTGCTGTAAGGAAACAGGCACCCTCTCCATTGGACCACCATTGGGATGGGTTTGGTTGCAGGCTGTGGTAGGGTGCTGATCACATTTGTCTCAAAATACTTCCCAGTGGGTAATTCAGCCCATGGGCCTTAACAGAGGTGTGTTTGCTTCAGAGTATGTTCAGTATGTTCTTGTCTTCCCTGAAAAAGATTATAAGCATTTTTCACCTACATCCATTCCTTAAGAAGACTGTGGTTGGCCCAAACCACAACCTATTCCAGAAGCCTGGAATTCCCTATTGAACCTTCCGGAAGGAGACTTCTTGAACCCAAGGTGAAATTTCCAGACACTTAGAGAGACCTGTGCAACTTGACATTATACCTGATGAGAAGTTTTACTCTGATTATGCTGTTCTGTTTTTAGTTTTCAATGGGAGAAAAAGTTGAGAACTTTTGAGAATCTTTGGAAAACAGCGGAAGTGTCTCCTGCTTTGGTTAGTGGCCACACAAAGCCCACCACTGTGCTGGCCAGAGCCATACCCTGTGACACTAGGACCGGGTGGGTGGTTGGTTGATTCATACAGAGCTGAGGGGCCGTTCTTCTGCTGGATTGGTTAAAGTCTGTTGCAATAGTACTGGTTTTTTACTAGTGAATCATCCCTGTTCGGTTAGAAAATTTTTTCCTTCAAGCTTGACTACAGTTCATGCAAATATCCCTACTGCATCTCCCAGCAGGGGAACTGCATGGTTGCAGCAGGTTTCTGTCCAGAACTGCTGGCTTGCCCAGGGCATAGGTGTGAAAGTTGCATGTAACTCAAGTACACTATTTTCAGCTAATGGGTGTTGCCACCACCTGAGGAGACCAGAACAAACAATGGCATGTAGGACCACACCAGGTTTGAAGCCTACTGTCAATTGTTTTTCTTATTACTGGCATGGATTTTTGTAACCCTTTGGTTTTGTTCCAGATTAAGTTGAGGTTTCAGGTTAATCTTTGAAAGTGATTTTTTTTTGAAAGCCATAACTCTGTGGATGTACCCTCAGAAGAAGGAGCAGGGAAGGAAGGGAACAGTGTTAAACCTGTATTGCTGGAAGCATCTTCCCTTGGTGAAGCGCAAGGTGCTCTGCCATTCAGGTTCCCAGTACTTGCTTGACAGAGGACAAGATGCTCGCCCTTGATGGATGGTCTGCTTTGTGCTTTGCATGAAAGAGGACACAGGCCTGCTATGGCCGTGTTACATAGACGGAGTCTTGGTGAGCACAAAATATTCCTTAAGTGGATGAGGAGTTAGGTTGATACTCAGCCTGAAGAAGAAGAAAAAAAATCCCAAAACAACTCACCCTTGCCCTAAATACGTAAATATTGGCATGCAGGAATAGTCATTTAAAATTTATCACAGAAATGGGAGTACTTTGCAAGGCGGTGCCCCTTCAGAATGACAAAAGAACAGGCATGTTTTGTAACTTGAAACTTGGGATTCCTTCCCATTTCTGTCTCTGGTGGTTAGAGTTCTTCACTCTTGCTAGATTACAAGTCCACGGGGACTTTTAAAACTACTTATTCAGACTTTACTGTTTTGGATGTACAAGAGTTAGTTACATTAAGCTGTAGCTTGGAAAAAAAAAACCTGGAACCATTTTTACAGCATTTTTAAAATAACTTTATTAAAGGATAGCATAAAAGATCACAGTTTCTCTGTTTTTACAGCTCTGCTTTGAAAAGATAATAAAGCTACTACACAGGACATGTATTGGGCTGATGATTAATGTCTCTGTGTGTTACAACTCCGAGTACTCTGAAAAGTACTTTATACTGGAATGAATGAAAATGTCACATAATGAAACCACAGAGGAGGAGTACAGTGCTAAGAAAATAACGTGTGCTAGTCGCTCGCTAGGTAACATTTCACATGTACCAGAGCCGGCTAAACTATTTTGCCTTCCATAAGGGGATCTTAAAGTACTTAACATCAAAGAGGAGCTCTGTTTTGATAGAGTAATTGATAGAGCCTGGGTAATCCTATTACCCAGACCTTGGCAGGAAGCTGGGGCTCTTGGCTTACTGAAGAATATGGTGTGGAAGTCCTAGTTTTTCTAGGAGGATTCTTTAATCACAGATCTGTAGTTCAGGCACTTGATTTTTAATAGCTTCGTTTTAAGATGAGATCTGGTATTGAGTAGATGTTGTTACTGAGAGGGAGGTGCTAAGGCAATCTCTTCTTCCTCTAGGGAAGGAGGAATATCTGTCCTCTTTTAAACACTGAAAAATTTAGGTTGGAAAGGAACCCAAGAGGTTTTGTAGTCCAGTCCCTGGCCCCAGGTCCACAGTCCCAGTAACCACAGGGTTACTCCGTCCCAGATATGAGACTCTACAGTTGGTTTTGCTGGGATCAGTGGGAGGGGCACTATCTTTTAGAAGAAAGCACACCCTTTAGTGGATGCCAATGTTTAGGAGTGCTAGGTACAGGCTTATTAGAAGTATACAAGCTCTGGCACTGCTGCAGAGGGACTCCAGCAGCTGTGGCTTTTTCCAGGTCTCCAAGGAAATACTGCAAACAGCATAACATTGCAAAAGGAAAATTGTGGCTTTGTGAACAATTCAGCACTCTCCTGTCATTCTCAAGATGATGTCCTGTAATAGTAGCCATAAAGACTGTGTGTGAGAGCTGGAGATGGTTGGTCTGGGGCTGTGGTTATTTCCTTGGAAAGGAGGAGGATGTTGTCATTTGCAAATGGCTAAGATGCTTCTCTCCCATCACCAGTTCTTTGCAAGGAGGTAGATCTTCCTAAGACCTTAGTTTCTGTGGTGATCTGTAGGAGCAGTGCTGTACTAGGTATAGATGGCGAGTTGCCTGTTGTGCGTGGCTGGCTGTTAAACACCAGGAGTTGGAGTATCAGTCACCAGATATTGAGTTGCCAGCTAACCCAAGTCCACGTGAGGAATTTTTCTTCATCTAATGTGCCTCTGAGAGTTTGCTATAAGAACAGCTCAGGTAACCTAGTCCACTAGGTTGAAATTTATCTCAATTACAGATAGAACCACTAAGCATTTTAAATAAGTATATCACTAATAGTTTGGAAAAAACCCAAAACACAAAGGATTAAGGGCCATATGTTCTCCCAGGCATGTGAACTGAACAAATGAAGCATTTTTTATAAAACCTTTTGTTGTTGTTTTGTTTTGGTATGTAGCCACTCCATCATTTGGCAGAAGAGCGACTCTGTACAGCAGATCCACAGACAAGGGTGTGTGGTCTTACAGCAGCATGGGAGGAGTCGGGTCAGAGGCAAACTTTTATATATTCACTGTGCTACTGAGGGGAGAGGAAGCAGTAAACCAGAAAGGACTGCCTTTCTTCAGTACTGGGTCTTTCTGGTTTCCTTTTCTGCAGCTGAGGAATCCCCCTCCTTTCTCCGCTGCTCATGTTAAGAGCACAGATCCAATATTAGACAGCCAGTGGAGCTGTTACAGGGTTGAAGCCTAAATGAAGAATCCATTCTGCAGAGCCAGGACTGTAGATTTTGTTGCCTGACATGTGGAATACAAATCATGTTGGATATATGCAGTATATTGTATATGAAAAATAAATCAAGCAGTGAGGGAAACAGCGTGGTATTTTCTGGACAGAGCTGCGCTTCTGGATGCCAAACATGGTTACAGTAATCTCATATTTAAGGAGTACAAATTGAAACCTGATTTGAGCATAGCCTGACAGTAGAATTATTTTAATTGATGCAGCTACAGTTTGCTGCACAAATTCTGTCTTTGCTGTGCATTGATGTGAATTGAGCAATTTCATTATTCCCTTTGAATGTGTGTAAGCAACAGAGTATTCCGTTTAGTCTGATCTTTGATGGTAAACTTCCAGATACGTAGGTTTTCAACAAGAGTGTGAAAGATGTCAAGCTTACATGGCTTTCATATTTATTTCATACTGAATGGTTTTGTACTATCTAATATTCTTGGGTTAGCTACACTGGAGTATATGGAAGTTCTATCTTATTACCACAGTAACTAGTTCAGCTTCCAAAGAATAAAAAGAAACTCATTTTAAGTCAGAAGGCAAAATAGTGTGGATCTGCCAGTCCCTATTCAGCTCCATCTGTTTCAAGCGCAGCGGTTGTGCTTGTACACCTCTGAAGCTACAGAAGACAGCTAGTAGTTCATCAGAGGCAGCAATTAGACAAGTGTTAAAGAGTAATCAAGAACATTTTATTTACAGGGAAACAAAGAGGACTTTTAAAGGATGATGGCTAAAGGTTAAGTGCAGCCTGAAAGAAAATCAGGCCGTGTAGAACTTGCAAAACCCTTGATTGCAGTATTTGCTGTACTAATTTGACATGCTATTGGCACAAAGATCAGGTTGTTATACTGAACTCACTTATGAAAGAAGAAATAATGCTGTGCTGAAGTATCTGCTTTCAAAGCTTTTTATATAGTTGTTGGAGTTACTTCATTCCCTTTGCAGCTGGGATTGCAATCTCCTTGCTTCACTTAAGAGAACCATCATGTCTGAACCAAATATTCCTCTGTTGTTGGAGTGTTTCGGAGGATGTGCTATTAGAAGAATGTTACACAACTTGATATAGATGTTTGAATCTGTTCCATCTTCTTGATTTATAAACTGACACAATCTTCACAAGTTTTTCATATATCGTGATACAGACTCCTTTCCCAGCATTTGGAATCATTTAACTGAGCAAAAGAACTTAATCTATAAAAAAGTGGGCAAGATTGGGTGGTATTTTAGTTTTGCTTCATGAGTGTAAACGTTGGTTGTCAGTCTGTTACGGTCTTTAATCCTCCAGTTGCTGGTACTTTGTTTTGTAGGCTCAAAGTTGAAAGAACAATGCAGACAGAGAACACAGCTGCATGAATGAGAACTGTATTGGACACTGTGACCATCACAAATGCAGCTCTGGACAAAAATGTAGCAGAAGGCTCTTTTTTTTTTTTATGTCAGGGTTTTTTCCTAAGCCCACACCTCTGTTGAAGTCTTTGGTGTCCACCTTTTGGCTGTCTTCTGTTCTCATGTGATTCATCCATTTCCGATCTGCCCTGGAAGCTTTCTCTTGCTTGTTTCTGGTTTTAGTAAGAAAACACATCATGGTTTACCTCTTTCTCATTCACTTTTAAGTCAGTCCAAAGAATTCATTAATATCTCAACTTTCTTCAAGAAGATACCAATTTTATCCACTTTCAGAGTAGCACATGCATATAGGGAATTGATTGAACTGAAACTTTTTTCTCTCTCCTTATTTTTCTCTTCTCCATGGTGCATACAACTTTTCTTGCAGGAGGTGATGACACGAGAGTGGCGGTTGTTAGAGTCACATAAAAATATCTTCTCAAAACACAGAACATCATCATAGTTGACTTCTTTCTCATACTGTTTGAACAGCCATATCCTTGGTAACAGGACTGTAGGAGTTGTAGCTGAGTGTGCGCTCGCCAAACACCTCCTTGCATGCAATTGAGATAATCCCAAGTCATTTTAGTGGCCAAGTTGTGCCTTCAGAAATAAACTGTATTACAAAGCAAATAGACATCAGCTTCTTAAATGACAGGGTTTTGACTGATAACTGTGGCCTGCAGAGCCTTTTATCAACTGCAGCCAGCCGGAAGGTAGCTGGAATGGAGTGACTAGCGCCAAAATTGGAGCAGCCTTTTCCAATTTTAAATCCCTAGCGCAACATCTGGAGGGTGTTGTAAACTTCTTGGATGATATTCTGGTGTGGTGGTCCCTGGAAAACTTGGAGGGAGCAGAAAGATTGAACTGTGCTGAACAGTTTTCAACTTGGTTTCTCTCTCTACCTTGTGAGCCTTATATGTGCACAGCGCTTTAATGGAGGCACCGCAAGATGTCAGTTTGCAGGATGGTTCCAGAGACTCAGCCATCTTCATCTACAAAATGTCTGTATGCACAGGCAGAAGTGTTTTGTGGAATCCTAATCCTGTTGGATGATCTTTGTGGGTGAAAGGGTTATTTGGTTTAACTCTTTCTCTAAGTACCAGAAAGGTCTGATTACTAGCCTGCAGTCTTTTTGTTTGCCTCAGTAAGTTGACAGGGATAGATGTCCTGGAGGCTGAATCCAGTTCTTATCTGAAAGGTTTCAGTTCTGATTAGGGTTTACAGTATAGTGAGGCAGTGGGAAGGAGCTCTGTGGTGTTTTGATCTGATTGATGCTCTTCTGCAGAATATCTCAGTTTTGTAAATTCTTGAAACAGATCATTCTTTGCCAATGCTTATGTTTATCAGTCTTCTTAAAAACAAATGATGGGCAGCATACTGAAGAGGATAAAGAAAGGATGGAAGCTCTCCTCCTGTGGGTCAAAATTACATTGCTGTCCCTTTCTGATGTGAAATAAACACCTAACCCTACCGGTTCAGATGACCTGTAGGGTCCATTAGAGAGGGAAGTCAATAAAATGCATCACAATTAACCATGTCTTGCTGATCTCCCACAGACTGGAACTGTAGTGGGTAATTGTCTAGTTGTGGGAGTTTTGCCATGACTAGCTTTATCATTTTGTCAGTTTGCTAATAAAAGGTCACCAAGGGTACAGAGCATCTGAGATTTACATATGGCAGATAAGGAAACGTTCAGGGGAGCCTGCTTCAGAGAGGGGCCTGGGCGTTTGTTGCAATTGACACCCATGCTGTGATTCCAGAATTGACAAGAAATGCTATTACTAAGCGGATCTGCCGAGATAATTAGGATTCAGGGTTGCATTTTTAATCTGACTTGAGTCAGATAATTTATCACAGCAGTAGCAAGCTGTCAGGGTCACACAATAAATACTGATTATGGAAGAATAAAGATTAAGTGCCGCCTTGTAAAAAGAAAAAATTAGGCCAAGTACTACTTAAGAAACATTTTATTTCAATATTTACCATGCTAATTTCATGTAATATTGGCAAAAAGATCATGCCTCTAAAACGAGTTTATTTGTGAAAGAAGATAATGCAGGAGTGTCTGTGCTCAGTATCTGCTTAAATTTTAAATTTCATTCCTAATTGATTGCAAAGAAATATTAATTCTGAAAAGCTGATTTAGCATGACTGTTCCATCCCTGTCACCACCATAATAATTTGACACATTAAAGAGAGAAATACTCTATCCTGAAGGCAGACCTAATTTGTTAGCATTAGTAAGATACTTTTAATTTAACACAGCTCTTGTTTTTGATTCACACATGGACAGTTTATGGTACTTTCATTTAATTAAAGAAACCCATTTATTAAAATATGCAACTGGAAAAATGTTTTTGAAAGCCACTTACAAAGGAATATGTTAAGGATTCAGCACTTCCACTCTCACCTATAGCTTCTAAGGATACAAAATCAAGTGATAACGTAGCATTTATGACCATAGTGCATTTTCTTCAAAAAAAATAATACAGAGCAAAGAATAATAATTAGTAGTTGTTTGTTGTATTCAAAAAGAAATTGAGAGATGCTGAAATGCAGTAGCCACCTATAGAATATGATTTCTCAGGCATCTCGTACCTCTTTAGCAATAGAGCACCTTTAGCAGACATCTTTAGATGATGTGTGCTATTCCTTACAATGCTTTCCTTGTCTTCTATAAGATCTCGACTATTTTTCTCTGTAGAAGCTCTTTAAATAAGGAGCTTGTTACTACTGAAATGCCTACAACTTAACTTCTGCTCAGCTGAAAAGGTGTTTTTTGAGATTAGCAGCCTTGCCTTTTAGAGTCCTTTTGGATTTGCTTTGTGGCATTGAGTATTTTATGTAGAGTGGTTGATGTTTCCACTTTCTGTTGGCAGCATTTGTGGTTAACTCATGTTTTTGGTTCTGGAAATGGACTTTGTGTTTTTTTGTTTTTTAAAGAATAGGACTCTAGTATCATCTGCTGAAGGAGAGCACTGATTACTGGGAAATTCCCTCGGGTGCAATTGAGAGACTGAAGCATGAATGAATGATATAGAAAGAAGTAATGCATTGTAAAATTTTAGGAATGCATACGTTTTAATGGTAACTATAGGAAATGTAAAATATTTTGTTCCAGAAAGTAAGTAGATAATTTTCTATTATTAAAAGCCTTTAGTGGCCTTTGAGCATAGATAGTCTTCTAAAAAAGTATGCGTAACTGTTTTTTTCAAGAGATGTTCTGCCTTTGTCTTAAGAGAGAGCAAGGGAGGTGTTAGTGTTACTGTGGGAGAACAGATCAGAAATTGCAAAATTCCTCAGTTTTGACTCTCTAAGGCATAGTTAGAAAATGAAAATAAAGTCACGAACATCATGAATTTTGGTAGATGCATCAATAATGAAGCATCTTGTTTGGGGCAATTAAAGCACTCAAATCATGTCATGCAGGTGTCTCTCATGGCAGACACTTGAAATACAATTTAGATGCCACTGGCACTTCTGTTGCACCTATACAAAGCTTTAGTCTTTTATCTTTTGAAATACCAGATTATAACCAGGGAACAACTTTAGCCTTTTGAGTTATTTGTGTGATGATCAGGAAGACATTATTATTTCATATAATAGATATTATTATTTTTATTATTTCAGATTATTTTCTAGGTAATGAAGTGACCTGCTACCCAACTTGAGTAGCAGGGAGCAGAAGTGTGTATCGCCCTAGCATTTAGCCTTTTGCTTGTGGGAACTACACACTGTGTATGTGAATCTAATGCTTGGGCCTTAGGATATTAAAGCAAAAATTGAGGTCAGCCCTGAGAACAGAGCACTATGTTGGCTGCAGCATGTAAATAGTTTGTTACTGTGGCCATTGGGCAATGAGTGCTAAGGACCTCTGGCCTAAGGCACAGCTGTTACAGATTCAGCAGTCTACCCTGCCTAAGCCTGGGGTAGTTTTCAAATTCACGTTGTTAATGTATTGTTAATTTTGTGTTACAACATAAACAAATCCTGGGAAAGGTGTGAGCTTAAATTCTGCACAGTGAAAGAGCTGCATTTGTAGGCAGGTTGGGAATCACATCTGCTCAGAGGGCATTATTTAGGAATTTGGTTTCCAATAGTTCCTTTCATAGTCTAAGTACAAGGGACAGTGGCTGGAGTTGTGCCTGGAGTAAATAGGAAAAAGAAGGGAGGCCACTCCCTGAAAGCCTGGCAGCTCTGCACCCTGCAGAACCTCTGGGCTGCTGATTCCTGGGTGGGTATCTGTCGGGTGAGGATAAAGGGGAGCAGGCAGAGAAGGCTGCTGAATGCCTGGGCAATGAGTGAGCTGGCATTGTTAGATCTAAACATCTGTCTCTTGGGCATCTCTCTGTAAAGACCCCTCTCTCCCCATCCACACAGCTGTCATCTGCCCTGGGTGGCCTGTAACACACATGGTGGTGTGTTAAGTTCTAGCTACCTTGGCAATGGTGAGGACAGCTGCCCTCAGTGACTTTGCTCTCTGCATACAGCCATCTTCTCTGCAAGAGATGTTTTTGACAACACGAGGTTTTGCAGCGGACGAGTTGAGCAACAGACATAGCCTCTGCTTGTAGCAATACTGGCAGAAGATGCATCAACCTCCCTTTTCATAATGATTCTGTATTTATAATACAACTCTTACATTAGCAGAACTCTGAAACTGGTTACATCGTTTACGTGCAGGTTCGTCAGAAGGGTTGCTCAGTTTCAGTAGCGTTGCATTGATTTACTGCAAGGAAGGAAAAAGGTAACAGGAAGAGCAGATAATATTTGCCTGTCTTCTCTAGTGGTCCCACACTGATTAAGCAATGAAGTCTCAAACTTACATGATACCATGGGCTCCATTAGAAGAGGGGTGGCCAGCAGGGACAGGGAGGTGAGTGTCCCTCTCTACTCTGCCCTCATGAGGCCCCATCTGGAGTACTGTGTCCAGATCTGGGGCCCTCAATGCAAGAAAGATGTGGAACTGCTGGAGAGGGTTCAGAGGAGGGCCACGAGGATGATTAGAGGGCTGGAGCACCTGCCCTACAAAGAGAGGCTGAGGGAGATGGGCTTGTTCAGCCTGGAGAAGAGAAGGCTGCGGGGGGACCTCATTGCAGCCTGCCAGTACCTGAAGGGAACTTATAAGCAGGAGGGGATTCAACTTTTTAAAAGGGCAGATAATGGCAGGACAAGGGGGAATGGATTAAAGCGAAAGGAGGGAAGGTTTAGATTAGATATTAGGGGGAAGTTTTTTACGGAGAGAATGGTAAGGTGCTGGAACAGGCTGCGCAGAGAAGTAGTGGATGCCCCGTCCCTGGAAGTGTTCAAGGCCAGGTTGGATGGGGCCCTGGGCAACCTTGTGTAGCTCCAGGCCTGGAGGTTGGTGGCCCTGCCTGTGGCAGGGGGGTAGGAGCTCTATGATCCTTGGGGTCCCTTCCAACCCAGACCATTCTATGATTCTATGATATGTTATGACAAACTAATTCCTTGTAAAATAATAAAATAAAAAGCAACTCAAGCATGCCTGTGTTCCTCACTAGGAACAGAATTTAATCATACTACTGAACGCTCTTCAGCCACCTCGCACTATAGCGATTGATGTGAATGCACAAGTCATAAAAGACCAAATATGATGTGTTGGAAGAGGTATTTCCAGTGGAAGTAAGGTGGGACGTGCTGTTGCAGTGAGCATTGAGACTCATTTGGGATGGGGAGAGGTATAATGAAGGGAATAAAGTCATGTAAAAGAAGGTTAGAGTCTTAGAGGCTAACTAAGGCTAGGAGAGAACAACTTAATTTTTTATAAATGTTATATGAAGAGTAAACAAGCAGTCAGGAAAACTACTTGAAGTAAAGAAACATGTAGCTAGCAGAGCAATTGATTGTCAGTTTGTCATGGAGTTGCTGGGGCTGGAAACTACAAGAAAGTTCATCTTAAGCGTTGTAGTGATCTTCATACTTCATGTACCTTAGGAAATAGAAATTCAGCATCTGGGGATGATAATTGTGTGCTCTGAATTTTGCTGGCAGTGAATAGACTGTGTGTTTGTCACAATAGTTTAAAAAAGCTTTAAAAAATTTCTCTTGCCTGTGATGTATTTGAAATACAATATTGCTTAGTTTCAGAGTGGAAAAATCCAGAGTATAAAATGTATTTAGCAGCGAAACCACACCCTTTGATTCATACAGCACTGGGAGCTGTATGGAAATCTAAATGGGAATAAATATGTATCAGGATTTGGTTAGCCAACACTTGAGCTATGAAGAAATACCATACTACAATTTTATAATGCCTGTTGCAGCTGTATAAATAAGAATCAGGAATCCGTAGCATCTCGAGTGACTTTTTGCAGTGTTTCCTATGGGCCTTAGGTGGTGCTGTTGCATTTTTTGCTTTCGGCTGGTGCTGGTTTTAAAGCTTCAGTCGTTTTTATTCTGCTTTGCTTTCTAGATCATTGGAGGAAACTAAGAACAGTTGGCTGCACCAATATTTGTAAAATTTACCAAGGTGGAACACTAAAACGTAACCACTTGTAGGGTGCATTTCATTTCCTAATTTGAAACACTTTAGCACCTTTATATAAGAACTAAGTAACACGGAACTATGCTCATAGCATAAGGCGTATCTTGTTCTACGTGTGTTATTTTGTCTAATGGTGTATAAATGTGAGTATAAAAATAAATTAAAGACACAAGATTGAGTAAAACCTCTCAGAAATTAAGCTCAACATGTGGGATTGATGCTGTAAGTTCACAAGTCTTTCAACTTTCCATATGGCTAATTAAAAGGAAAAAAAGTGGCTGAATTTTAGAAATGTGTCGCATTGGCAACTTGCAGAGTGCCTCCTCTGTTAAAGGACCTATGCACAAGTTTTACATCCAATTTCCTGCCCTTATCTTCCTTATGCCAGCTCACAGTGTGGTTCATTGGGAAACAGTTTGCTTTTTTTTTTCTTTCTTCTTTTTTCACAACATTAAAAAAAAAATTCCCATGAAGGTTTTTTCCACTACAACTGCCTACCCTTTATGTTCTGCAGCCTGCCAGGCTTGCCAAAACTCAGCAGGTAGCCCACATGGTATGCATGTCTGTGTGAGAACGCTCCCCTGATGTGGACAAGATGTTGGTTGTAAAATGAAGCCAACATCTTGTCCACAAGTGTGCAAAAAAATATCCTCAATCTGGACAGGCATTTTTTTGTAGGCTGAATGCATTGGGGCCGTACTAATTCAAAGACTAAACCTTTAAAAACCAGGGGAAAATAATTATACCGTTACAGTACTAATAATGCTATCAGTAGTAGTAAGCTGCAGACATATTTGTTAATATGAGACCATTTGGTTAGGCTTTTACTGCCCCTGTTTTTACAGTGATTCTTTTGGCATCTGTAAGTTTGGGGGGTTTTAAAGCTCCTATTTTAGTCTCTACAACCTGGCCAACTAATGTAACCCCGAGATTGTGGGCTAGCAGAGAACACAGGAATTAAGAGGAGAGATGCTGTCGGTTCAGTCTGCGGTTAGCCTAGAGCTCCCTTTGTGGCGGGTATTTCTGCTTCGTTGCTATGCTCTGTGTGGGTTGCACATGAGGAAAAAGGGAAAGAGTAATGTATAGACAGGGAGGGGTAGCAGTGATAGATAATCTTAAACTAGGCTCCCTTCCTCTCCAAACTCTTGACATTTTACGCTTGAGGCAAAGTTGGTTGCATAAGAAAAACAAAAAAAGCCCTGCAGGGTTATTCCCTGGAACTGTACGTGCCTCATATTTTCCAAACTAAAATTGTCAAAATGTTCTGATTAGTTTAAAACTTGGAATTACTAAAATAAGGCTTTCTTATGGAAGCAAGCCAAAAAATTGGCGCTAAACTTTAGTGGTTTTGCTTGGTGTAGGCTGAAGTGTGGAAAAAGAAAGAAAACGGTTTAGTTTTCACCTCAGTCATCCTAGCTTAGGTTTGTCGTTTAAACTTTTTTAAGCTCTCAGATTTTGAGTGCTTGTAGAAGTTGAAGGTGTTCTGGATAGCCCAGGTCTGTCTAAACCAGTACTTTTTTTCTGATACATGGTTGGGATTTTTCTGCTCTTTTGGGGTCAGAAATTTAAAACATTACACCCAAGGGTGCACATAAATGACAAAGTGTATCTACACCTTAGCTCAAGAGCACAACTCTTGCTAATCCACACAACTCACCTGCAGAGTCCATTAGGGCGGAAAACCAGGATTCACTCTTTGTTTTGAAGGATGGCTTTCCATATGATCAGATAGTGTGTGCTTAGCATAGATGCTTCGGTTTCTCTCATCTGCTCTTCTAGCATGTGGGTTAGGGCTTGGGACTCCCAGACTCAGAGGGTTTCCTGCACTAGAGTGGGTGCTCTGCAGAGGCACCCTTAGAGCTGGATTTGCTTCCTCTACATCCCCACCTGAAGGTAGTGGAATGTGGGGATGCTTAGCACGCCTGGGCATTTCCAGTAATACAGATCCACGGTGCTTACTTCAGGCATTTAAGATGTGATTTTTGTTTAAATGCCTTTTTTCTTCTTTAATAAAAATGGTTTGCTTTATTTACCTGGCGAAGTACAGATTACATATGCTCCATTTGCTTGCATTATTGAGTAAAAGCTCATGAAGGTTTAGGCTTTCTAAATGTATTTACCTAGTGTGTGCACACATCTCTTTTTCCTTTTATTTTTTCTCTTTTTTTTTCTTCTTTTTTATTTTCTTTTTTTTTCCTTTTTTTTTTGGCAGACATAATGGTCAACAGCCTTGAAACAATGTTTGGCTGTTTCAAATTACCAAATTAGTATCTAGTGAATGTTCAGGCATGTTCTTCCACGCAGTGCTTTTCATAGCTAGATCATAGAATCATAGAATGCTTTGGGTAGAAAGGGACCTCAAAGATCACAGATCACAGGATGACAGAATAGTTCCAACCCCCCCTGCCGTGGGCAGGGACACCCTCCGCTAAACCAGGTTGCCCAAAGCCCCATCCAAACTGACTTTGCACACTGCTAGGGATGGGGCTTCCACAACTTCTCTGGGCAACCTGTTTCAGTGCCTCACCACTCTCATAGTAACGAAATCATCAAAGTACATGGTTGGTGTGTGTCTGGTTTAAATAGCTTCTGGTTTTGTCTTGATCTACTTTGGTTTGAAATTTATACAAGATTTTAAAATTGAACTTCAGTATAGCTTTTTAGGAGAAGTGCAAGGTTAGATAGAATTATTTTCATTTATATTTTTAAAGAAAAAATACATTTGGTTCTTATGAATGGTTTATGCTCTGTTTCAGGGAGGTAATTCTTTCCTTCCTTTAAGATATTTTTTCTTGATGTATTACCATGCCTGACTCTCTGGGAAAATGGCTGCACACCAGTGTGTGGCATTCAAGAAAAAAATGATGGTGTGTTAAAGCTTCTCAATTGTGCATGTTATTGCCTAGTTTATGAGATCTTGTGACTAAAGAGTACTCTATTTTTAAGCACGTAGTTGGTTTTGGCACTCAGGTATTTTAAAATACATAAACTTTCTTCTGTTCTGAGTCTACTGCAAACTGAGTGCTATGCCCATTCTCATAGTGGAAAGGACTTTATCATTTTTCTTCATAAATGTCAATTTTCAAGTTTCATTTCAGTCTATTACAGGTGAACATGGCTCATAATGTATGTGTTACACTGACAGACTACAAATAATAATGTCTCTTGGAAGAGCAAGTCAGAAAATTGCCAAGCATATTAATTACAATTGTCAAGCAATGACTGGTCATAAATTTAATATCAAAGACACAGACTTCTTAAGAAAGCATCTTAACTGCTCCATTTAAAAAATTGCCCTTGAAATTGCATGTTAGGTAGCATGTATTCGATTGTAACAGTGATGATTTTTTTAAATGCACACACCCCACCCCACCCTCAACATCTTTTAAAATAACAGATCAGTAGAAAAGCTGTAGGGTTTTTAATCACTTAGTTATATACCCAGTATAAGAATTCTCCACCCACATGTCAATGAGAATAGATCATTGGTTACTGGGTTTGGTTAATATCACTTCAAAAGTGGTATTAACCAAACCTTAACTTTTCTTAAGCTGAAAAGCTTAAGAAGGCAGAGAAAAGGAGAATACCCTCCTTAAGGATGTACAGCATGGCTAAGCCACTACCTCCTCTGCATGCCCAGGTGTCTCTGTTTTAGCTGCACGTTTTTGAGGGCAGTATGTGCCATGCTAGAGGGGGCAGTATGTGCTCCGCTGCTTGGCTTGAAGGCCATGCGAGGGCAGCTTCTTCAAAGATTCCAGTTGGGCTTATTCTGTCCAGCATAGGCCATTGGATTTGCTCCCTTACTGAGGCGTTGTGTGGTAGGTGACTCAGGTGTGGTGTGTCTTGATGACACTGTCCATGTCTTACTGGAGTTCTGCGTGTGAAAGTTGCACAGGTTTAATGCTTTTTCCCTCCTTGACATGCGTTGGAAGCTGCCTGCTGCCTTTGTTTGCTATGAGGATGAGAGCTGAGGTCTAGCTGGAGTGCAAACCCCAACCCACTCTCAGAAAGTTTCCTGGGAATACGGGCTGAGATGGAGTTTTGGGATCAATACCAAAAGTGCAGATTTCCAAGTGACCAGGAGTTTGAAGGACCCAACTGTAGATGCCTCTGTAGGGTCCTCATCTTCAGAGAACATTGTAGCTATTGAAGTCAGTGGATACAGTGAATATTTACAGATTTGTTTGAAGTTCCAGTTGTGTTTGAAATATCTATAAACACTGTGAAAGAGGATCTGGGCCTAAATGTGAAGGGGGAAATGGGTCACAGAGGAAAACGAAGATGAGAGGGGTCGATTGCAGAAGACACAGAAGGAGCTGGTGTTTATTGCAGTAGGAGGTTAAAGGAAGTGCTTAGCATGTCCTTAGGAAATCCAGCTTCATTAGTTCTGTTCTTTACATAACTTTTTAATTTAAGCTGGATGGGTAGTAGACTCACCATTGGGGAATGACGTGGTGACAAATAGCTTTTAGGTTTCTGCACAGTTGAAGTCCTTTCCTTTTCTCCAGTGTATCATAGAAACCATTCCCATGGTGGACTTCCCAGCCCAGTGTCTGGATCGGTATATGGGAACAGGCAATGGAAAGGCTTGTCATGCAAAAAAATTGATTTGAGGAATATTTGGAGAGAGTCTGTGATGAGGCAAGTCGGTCTGAAGTTGTCATCACTTTCATTTGGCATAAGTTGGTGCTGCTGCAGAAAGGGATGTCTGCCTCTCCCCGCTTGGGATGCCTGTTGCCTTTGTGTGCTGTCTTTGTGCATCTGACATGGTTTTGGTTGGGTTAGCTTTCACTTGGATCATGTCCATGTTCCAGCTTGCCCACAAGCACACAAACACTTCTGCTGGGAAGAGACAGTGGTGAGAACAGGCAGGTTGATGTGGAAAGAAAGGTGGGACCGTCCCTCTTGGCTGGCAGCAGCAAGGCATGACGCCAGGCTGGGGGATTGTGAAACCATCCCCTCCACAGGGACAGCTGGAGGGTTGGAGCCTGGGTCTGGGGAGGTTTGGTGAAGAGCAATAATCAGCAATAACTCTTTTAAGGACTTCTCAGAACCGTTAAAATAACGTTATGTCTCTGAAATTATTTATTTTTCAATAATTACTCAGTAATCATAGTGTCATGGGCTTCTGATACCATAATACTAGGCCAGTTTTTTCCCTCTCTTTTTTGGGGAAGGGTGGGGTGGTGTTTGGAGGGTTGTTTTGGTTTTGTTTGTACTGGATCCCATTAAAGCACTTCTTTAAGATTTAGGACCATTGCACATGGGGGTACAAGCCTACATTAAAAAACATTCCTTCCCCTGGGAGCTGAGTGTAAACCACAGTGCCAAGGGTGGTGTGGGAGCAGGATTGGAACATCCATATAGGATTACCAGCGGGTGTTAAGACAGAGACTTCCAGTTTTTACTGAGATGAACTAGTTCAAAATAGGTGATGTCCAGGAAAAATACATAAATCTGTGGATGTTATCTCTGACCTGGATCCAAGGCATACTGGACAATGAGGCTGACTTCTCAGAAAAGATAAACATATTAAATTCAACATTAGCTTTAAAATGCAGACAGGCAGGCTTAGCTTTACCATATTTGGAATCCCAAACACATGATGGAGAAGTACTCCGTGGTTTTTAATGTCATTTATTTTGGTTAGTGTTATTCACTCTGTATTGCCGCATCCATAAGAGATGCTGATTGTGGTACAGATGTCTGTCTTCCACTCCTGATAACACACAAGTTACTGGTGGGACAACCATCAAACGCATCCACACATGGAAGAGACTTCTTTTGGCCTGATGTTTTCCCAAGAGAACAGCCCTGTGTTACACTGACACTGCATCTGCAGAGACTGAGTTTGGGACCTGATGATAAAAATTTCATCAGTTTTGGCTGCTTCATTGTGGAAAAAAACAAACCAAACCAAAAACCAAACAAACAGGACTGTTAGATAGGAGACATTAGTAAAACCCTAAATTTCCACAATGTAGCCTTATGGAAAAAGGGTTATGATGCAAGTATAGCTTCCAAGGGCATGTAATTTTGCAATTTTCTTTATGAAAGGCAACATGGAAAAGTCTTCAGACCAGGTGCAGAAACCTATACCCTGGTTTCAGTTCTTCTTGAGTGACTTTCTGCAAGCATTCGTTTGGTCTTGGTTCCAAAGCAGAATGCCAGTTATCACAAGGCCTTGGGCAATAATAAAGAATGAAAAAATAGTAAAGCTAACATATACTGCATAAAAGGAGCTTGGTTTGACATGTTGCATTTCAGATTTACCCTCGAAATGGCACAAAGGCTGTCTGGAACTATCTGGGAGCTGAGGGATCATTGCACTGGTTATAAGGTATTCTTGAGAGATGAAAATGAGGAGGACAGAGAGAGTCTGAGGCTGTGGTGTTACCTGTCCTGTCTTGCTTTATGTGCCTTGGCTGAGGGAGTTTACATGACAAATGTGTAACTTGTCCTGTAAAGCTGTTTCTTCTTATTTCCCGTATAAATAGCCTGCAAATCTTTAAAAGATAAATGTTTTCTGTTTTTTAAAATCAATTTTGGCAAATCACCAAAATTGCAAAATCAGTTTTGCAAATCACCATTTGCCTGGGCAGTGGTGAGAGCCCTGCTATTCTTTTGGATAAGCAAGGACCACATGAACAAGTGGGAAAGGAACTTGGTATCTGAAAAAGGATATACCATTGCCTGGTTCCAGATGCAATTTATAACATATGAGAATAATCAAGTCCTGAAAGGGTGAAAGTAGAAGAGGTCTCCTTGCATTCTTTACAGAAATCGTTGCTAGTGTGGTCTTTTGCATGTAAATAGCTCAGGGGTTTTAGACGGGAAGCTCAATACTTAAAAGCCAAATAAAATCTGTTGTAGTGGATTAGGCTAAAATGTTCTAAGAGCAGTCCCTGTTAGAATGATGGTTTATTTC
Organism: Zapornia atra; assembly: GCA_013400835.1. Lineage (NCBI taxonomy): Eukaryota > Metazoa > Chordata > Aves > Gruiformes > Rallidae > Zapornia > Zapornia atra. Next base: position 147,788 of record VZTU01010378.1, read on the forward strand.
TCATTAGAGTGTAAATTGCAGGGGATTGTCAGCAATAAATTCGGAGTTAGTTTGATAAAAGACATCTTCTGCAACTTGTGAAATCTAATAAAATTCATTAATATACCATGATTCAAGATTTATATAAAGGTTAAGAAAAATATGGCTAAACCTAAATAAAATATTATTAATCGTGGGTTTATTCTAGACTTAAACCACGTTAGCAAGTATATTTTCACTTCATTGTTCAGCAGTGGCAAATGTACCAAAAAATATTGGCAGAAGACTGTTCCTTAAATGAAAACAGATAGCCTTAAACTTGGGAAAGACCTGAATAAAAGCTATTTAACTGTTAAATGTATAAATGATCCCATTAACATTAGAAAGAGAAATCAAATGATTCTTTTCAGATCCTATTATGACCTTGCAATAAAATGCATGATTTTAAAAAGCACAGAAACTGTTTGTACAATGCAAGTGGTGACTTGAAGGCCCAGGAATTTCCTGAAGGAGCTTGTTATTTGGGCAGTAAGTTTGTTGCCGTTGAAGGTGGCGAGTTGTGTGGGTGTAGACTTGGTCTTCTTGGCATTTAGAAAGTGAATAGCAGTGGGCTTCTAGGTAAGAAGTGTTGTATGAGGAGACAGAAAAAACTTAAAACTGTATATAAATAAACAAGGAAAATTCATCTGGTTTTATGAAGGTAGTACAGAAGTGCACAGGTGTGAATGTCAGGATAGCAGCTACACCCAAGAACTCAACTGAATTGATTATTACTAAAAAAAATTGAACAAAACAGTGGGCAAGGCATCCCAGAGATTGGTTGGCGCTGTTTGATTTAATGTGGTGTTGCCTTCCTCTGCCATCTTTCTACAGCATAGATGGAGAGCATTCTCCAGTTTAGTTCAGTGGGTAGGAAAGAGAAATGTAGGTGCTTTCTTGTATTGCAGGTTCAAGTGCAAGTAAATAAACCAGAAACTAGTTTTGTTTGAAATATCAACACAAGTTTCCTCCAGCAAGCATGTCAGCTATTGCTTCCTCTGAGCTGGCATCTCCCACACTGAGAAGTGTGTCCCTGTTTCACTGTGAGGAGAAACTCAGAATTTCCCAGATTCAGTTTAACCTTTATAACCAAAATTTCAAACTAGTCCTTTTTTTTTACCCACTGCTCCTTCTCTCATCAGAGTCCTACATGTCCTCATTTTTATTATTATTTTTTTAAAGACAGGGAGATAGTATCTTATGAACCCAGAGGTGCTGATTATCCCAAGAGAGAAACCAGTTGAGGGCTCTTTCGTCAGTTCCTGGATGGTGATGATAGGGGAATGAGAAAAGTATGTTCTGATTCAGCTGTTTATTCCCACATGTAGTTACTAGTTTCTTAGTGATGTTCGTTTCCTTGACTAAGAATTGCAAAACCAAGAACAACAGTGGTGAAATAGCCAGAATATTGGAAAGTACTTAGTTCCAAAGTAGAAATAAATAAGATATGTAAAGAGCTAAATCTTGATGGTTCTGCATGGTGATTGTTTTGATTACCCCAAATTTTCCATTAGAAAAAAAATATAATTAAATAGAACCACCATAGAAGCAGCTTCTTTGCGTTTCTCAAAAGTCTGGGTTCTGTACATCAAAGTGTCTCTTTTGTTTACCTGTTAAATTTTCTTACCATGACAGCAGAGAGCCAGCATGTGAAGACAACTGCAGTATTGATGTTACATGTCTTTTATGGTCTGTAATTCAGCATTTTGGAATGAAAGCTCTTAGTGCGTGTCTTCTGTGCTAGAGGAAGCTCTCTGAAATTTACCCGAAGTGCAAACATGTGGCCTTGTCTTTTGTAGTTATATAAGTACTTTTTCCTAAGTGTCTGATAGCAGGAATGTGGCCTCAAGGGATAAGCTGTATTCAAGCAACATGTAATTTAGAGGACTAGACTGTGGAGTGGTGGCAGTCACTGCTTGTCTTACGTATATTTTACCTGAAAAATTACTTGGGAGGTTCAGGTTTCTCTTTCCTACCTTACCTCTTGTGTGTAATTTCCTTGGCAAATTGACTGAAG
>VZTU01010378.1:149900-213454 GCA_013400835.1 Zapornia atra
GGGGACAGGAGGCGGTGGGGGACGACACTGCTAATGTTGAGGGTAAAATGAGCTATGATAGGAAAGATTGCTGATCTCATTGGTGGTATCTTCTTGAGCAGTATCTGGTACTTGACACTGAGAAGGTGTTCACAGAAACTAGGGATTAAACGCCCCAGGGAAGGCTGAACTACCTCTCTTGTTTGTTGGTGGAGGAGAGGGATGCCTCTGAACAAGGATAGTTCAGACTAACCCCATCAAGCCCTTCTCTTTGCATCGAGGGCAATAGCATTGGTGTAAACACCAGGATCAGGTGAATAAAGTACAGTGGTGGTGGAGAGGTAGACGAGGTTGGTGGTATATTGCATGGAGATGAGTTGGTGGGACTTGGAAAGATTGACTTGATCTTGGTAGCTAATAGAAGGAGGCTCTTCCCAACTGCACAACAGTGGTTTCCTGTTGATCTCATGAAGGAGAGTAGTGTTCTCAGATGGCTCTAGAGAGATATTCTCAATTAAAAGCTACCCTCATCAATCATCTGTATCAAGGTTTGAAAGATTTTTGATAGTAGTGGATGGATTCTTAAGGTTATCTAGCCTTACTTCAGGTGTAACACAGGCAAGGAAGTTCCCTCACCACTTCTGTAAAAAAGCTGTACTCTTCTGTGGCATAAGTCAGTATAGCCCCCAACTGTAACTTGTGATTTGAAGTAGAGCATGCATTTTGGAGAAACATCCACTATTGGATTGCAGCCAAATGACCAACTTTGTTTCACTTGGTAAATTTTCCTTACTGTGAACTAGGTGTTGGGTTCTTCTAATTGGAAGTCAGAATGTTTCCAACTTCCATCCACTAGACAATGTTATCCTGCTGTTTATTTAAATGTACGGGCCTTTATGTATGTTTGTAATCCACAGCAAATGGATTATTAAATTGTTCTTTGAAAAGTTAAGATCTTTTTAAGATGCTAATCTAAAATACATTTTCAGACTTTGTTCTGTTGCTGTTGTAGTGTTTGCGTGCTCTGGAGAAGACTCCTTTTTTTAATTGGTAAAAATGATGATGAGTTCTTTTCCAATTCCTAACTTACTGTGATAGCCAAAGTCTTAAGAAGAGAAGTCAACCACCGCATCAACTCTTGGAAGGGAAATCAGCAGAACATGCCCTTTTGGTTTAGCACCAGATTTTGGCACGCAGGCAGCATTCTCAGTAATAAACTGATTAATATGGATAATAATGTTTAGTTTGCATATAATGTTTTTTAAAGTGTTACCAGCTAATAATAGTCATTAATCCACTGGTAAAGTGAGTTCTTGAGCTTTCTGGTATCCTCTTGTTTATTTGTTTTGTTTACTTGAATGGATTTTTAATGTGATAATGGGCCAGATTGTTTTTGATAGCATGATGTCATGACTGATTGAACTGTTCTGTTTCTTCCATTATCTCTTGTCTGCTCATCACTGCCAGTATTACTCTGAATAGCTTCTCTCCTCCACTCCTACAGCAGTTGTGTGGGCTGGGGACAGGAGGGTTAATGTTCAGGATTTTGGTTATCTTCTGTCAGAGTTTACTTTAAATTTCATGCCTTTCATGTTCATGTTTCTGCCATTAAATCATGACACCATGGTGTGGTTTTCCTCTGCTATGCTGGAGATACTAGAATTTTATTTTCTTTTAATCCTCATCACCTGTGTTCTCCCATGCTCTGGATGAGGAGAGCATTGTCACTGCTGAAATGACGCACTGGACCAGAACAGTTAAGCAGCAACACCTCTGGGAGGATGGGGGAGCAGTCTGTAGATGTTGCTGGACTTTAGCTCCATAAACAGTGCCAGTCCTTACACAGTTCCCATTCTTGACAGTCCAATAGGCTGAGGCGTGTGGTGTGCTAAAGTGCAATGTCAGATCAGACTACATGAGGGGGATACCCTTCTCTAGTTGGAAAGTAATGGGGAGAGACAAATATTCAGGCTGTAGAGAGAGTTTTCTCAGTGAATTCACAGGTGTACATGGACACACTGTTGGGCCTCTTACTAATCTTGACAATGCAGGGACAGTTCTGGGAGGTTAGCAGTTTGGCATAAGAATGTCCTTTTATCTATTTATTTCTTAACACTGACCTTCCATTGTGGTAGTTGAGTTTTAACCAACCTTCCTTTTCTGGTCTCATGGGACTATTTAAGTAAAACACCTACCTTAACTACTCCCTAACTTTTCTGTCTTGCCCAGTTTTACACATTTTAATTCACCTTTGCAGTATCTTGTTCTGTCAGGATACCTTCATATAATCACAGAATGGTCAGGGTTGGAAGGCACCTCTGGAGTTCATCTAGTCCAACTCTGCTGCTAAAGCAGGATCACCTAGAGCAGGTTACACAGGATCTTGTCCAGGTGGGTTTTGAGTATGTCTAGAGAAGGAGATTCCACAACCTCTCTGGGCAGCCTGTTCCAGTGCTCTGTCACCCTCAAAGTGATGAAGTTTTTCCTCATGTTCAGATGGAACTTTCTGTGTTCCAGTGTGTGCCTGTTGCCCCTTGTCCTGTTGGTGGACACCATTGAAAGGAGTCTGGCCTCATCCTCTTGACATCCACCCTTTAGATACTTGAATGTATGGATAAAATCTCCTGGAAGTCGTCTTTTTTTTTTTTCCCAGAATAAAGAGCCAGGTCTCTCAGCCCTTCCTCATTCACGCCACATGCTGGTTTGGGTCACCACTAACAACACCCACAGTATCAAGTCCTTCTGTGGCAGTGCTCACATCTTACTTTACTTACCATGGCTCCCACTCAAGTGCTGCAGTGACCCTGGTGGTTTCATTCCACTGAGCACAGGTTTCGAGTAGTGCTGAAGCCTGCTGGTGTCTGATCTTGGAAGTTGCTGAGCACCTCATGGAAGTGTTTTCAATTACTCCAGTGTCAGTGGGAGATGAGAATAAAAGTGGTACTGAGCAGCTCCAGCAAGTTGCTGCTATATCACCCCTGAATATCACAGAATCATTAAGATTGGAAAAGACCTCCAAAATCATCTAGTCCAACCGTCCCCCGCCACCTATATTATTTACTAATCCATGTCCCTAAGTATCTCATCCAATCTTTCCTTAACACCCTGAGGGATGGTGACTCCACCACCTCCCTGGGCAACCCGTTCCAATGCCTAACCATTATTTCTGAGAAGAAATCTCTTCTCGTTTCTAACCTGAACCTCCCCTGGTGCAACTTGCAGCCATCCCCTTTTGTCCTATCACTAGTTATCTGCGAGAAGAGGCTGACCCTCAGCTAACCACAGCTTCCTTTCAGGCGGTTGTAGAGAGCAATAAGGTCTTCCCTCAGCCTCCTTTTCTCCAGACTAAGCAGTCCCAGTTCCCTCGGCTGCTCCTTGTAAGACTTGTGTTCCAGCCCCTTCACCAGCTTTGTTGCCCTTCTCTGGACACGCTCCAGGACCTCGCTGCCTTTCTTGTAGTGTGGGGCGCAAAACTGAGACAGTAGGATGATCACCTCCCTGGTCCTGCTGGCTACACTATACCTGATGCAAGCCAGGATGCCACTGGCCTTCTTGTCCACCTGGGCACACTGCTGGCTCATGTTCAGGTGAGTGTCAACCAACACCCCAGATCCTTTTCCTCTGTACAGCTTTCCAGGCAACCTGCCCCAAGCCTGTAGCACTGCCTGAGGTTGTTATGACCAAAGTGTAGGACCTGGCACTTCACCATGTTGAACCTGTTGGCCTCTGCCCATTGATCCAGCGTGTCCAGGTCCATCTGGAGGGCCTTCCTACCCTCCAGCAGATTGACACTTCCCCCCAATGTGGTGTCATCTGCAGACTTACTGAGGGTGCACTCAATTCCCTCATTCAAATCATCAGTAAATATATTAAAGAGGATGGGACCCAGTAATGACCCCTGCAGAGCACCACTTTTGACTGGTTGCCAGCTGGATTTAACTCCATTCACCACCACTCTCTGCGCTCAGCCATCCAGACAGTTCTTAGCCCGGTGAAGAGAATACCTGTCCAAGCCATGAGCCGACAGCTTCTCCAGGAGAATACTGTGGGAGACTGCTGAAGTCCCTTTGTTTGTTCAGCCTGGAGAAGAGGAGGCTGAGGGGAGACCTCATCATGGTCTGCGGCTTCCTGATGAGGGGGAACAAAGGGGCAGGTATCGATCTTCTGTCTTTGGTGACCAGTGATAGAACCTGAGGGAACGGTATGAAGCTGCAACGGGAGGTTTAGGTTGGATATTAGGAAGAGGCTCTTTGCTGAGAGGGTGGTTGGGCACTGGAACAGGCTCCCCAGGGAAGTGGTCACAGCACCGAGCTTGACTGAGTTCAGGAAGTGTCTGGACGATGCGCTGAGGCACGTACTCTGACCTGGCTGGTCCTGTGTGGAGCCAGGAGTTGGACTCGATGATCCTTATGGGTCCCTTCCAACCCAGGATATTCTATGATTCTGTTTTGTTGTCTCCCTTTTAACTCTCTTCCCACATGATGTTGCTGATGTGAGAGGACTGCCTCTCACCACAGGGCCACTTGGCCCAGGTCAGGGTTTTGGGTGAGACAAGCAGCTGAGAATGCTTGGGGCAGAAGCTGGAGCTAACCCTGGCCCTGTGCCTTTCAGCCAGGACAGTGGTTCTCCAATGTAGCAGTTCAGCAAACCAGAGTCAACATTCAGTATTTTCTCAGACCATAATGCACCAAATTTTACCCTCTGGCTTCTAATGAACTGCTGTTTAATATAATTTTGTAGACCAAGGAACCACTAAGCATATGCTTGTGGGAATCACTGTGCTAGCTGAGAGGGCCAGAGGTTTCAAGTCCCTGTAGTTGGTCAGGTCAGCTATTAAACATGGCTAATGTTTACACAGAGATTGTTGGTGTGGCTTAGGATCTACATCGAATGAGCAGAAATGTGCATTTAAAGCATTTTATTAGACTAGCTTTTTGCAGGTAGTTGAAATAAAGCAGGAATTGGAATATGCATTAGAAGATACCATGGTGCAACAGCTTGGGCACAGACTGAAGAATGGAGATAGCGGTAGCAGTGTTTCAAGGCTGTTTCTGAATTTTCTCTTGACACATTCCCCACATTTGCCAGCCTTTCTGGAAGCAGAAGGGGATGCAGGCATGGTGTCATGTCTCATTAGTGACAACCTCAGAAATTCAAAAATCATGTCAGACCTGATCATGGCTGATTGTGGTATTTTGAAATTTGAGTAATACTTAAGTTTCTCTTTGTCTTTCTTTCTGGTTTGTGTGCTTTTAGGATGCTCTCAAAGTGTATTTGCAAACTTCTTTAGAGTTTAAACCATGTCAAAAAAATCTGAAACTACAGGGGTCAGAACATTTTTCCTCTTTAGATACTAAAACACAGTTGTCCTCTTCTCAGAACAGTCTTCCATCAAGATTTATATTAAAGAACCATCAGGAATTACGCAAGTCAGTAATTCTGTTGTGTTTGCTGAATCCTGTTAGGTGTATGCTGCTTGTGTAAGAGGTCTCCAAAAGCATAGTCTTTAAAAATTCACTATTTAATTATTTTGGCCCTCAAAAGCAATGATTTTACTTGGCTATTAAAAAAGGGAATATACATATGTGTTTAATATATATACACACACATATTTTATTCATATGTATGCATATAATAGAATATATATATGTGTATACATGTATATAACTGTACATGCATGTGTGTGTGTGTGTATATATGAACACATGTACAAGCAACAATATAATCCTAAAATTCAGGACATGGATTCTTAATCAGGGCAGAAGACTTAGCTGGAGCAGAGGTGTGAAATGGAGAGGGCTGAGATCCAAAGGGCCCTAAGTCAAAACAAGTGGTAGAATGATACTGGTAATAATACATGGAGTATGCATGTTACTCGGATGTAACAAAGCTGTTGGAGAACAAGGCAGAAATGCAAGTATGGATTGATAATATATGTAAGTGTAATTGGAGTGTAAAGACAAGTGTAAAAGGTCTAGGGCTCTGATCTTTTCCGGAAGAGTGGGGAGTAGACATGATGATGGTAAATCTACCAAAAAAGCTGTGGAGATTCGTTAGTGAAAACTCTCCATTTAATTATTTTACTTTCACATATTCATACAGTATGAAAAATTGCGTGAGATCAAGGAAGTAGACAAACTACACCTTTGCACACGAACCAGCTAAAAGACAGTGCATAATAGTCCCTGGATACCAGCTGGAGTTTGAGCTAAGGAGCATGTTGCTTTAAACAGCACCATATGTACATGCTGTCTATGTATTTTATACACAGACATTGTAGGAAGATGTATTTTGTGTTGTTGGAAATAAAAAGCAAAGGCCAGTGGTTTTGGATTCCTCAAGAGAATGTGAGAGGTTGAATGTTTTTGCTGTTCCTTTTGTGGCAGGTGCTGTTGGTGGTGTCGCTGATGGTGGAGTGAAGAGTTTAGAGTTTGTTCCTTATTACTGTTCCTGACACAGTGATTCACATTTCTGGAGTTCCGTTATACCAGATTATCTAAAGCATCCTTGGGGTGTCCAAGTCTACTGTGGTGGGTTTGTAGTTTGTGAGCTGATGGTAGTTAGGAGCCATAGCACAAGCGGCCTGTTGGGGATCTCTCAGGCTATCCTGTCACCTGACTCCGTAAATCCACCCTTTGACAAGACAGAGATCTTTGGGGCATCCCAAATTTGCAGATGCTGTTGATGCAGACATTCCGCCATCCCATGATGAGTACTTTCCTGCCTCGCCAGGCCTACAGCCCTTTCCAGACCCTTCTGGAAAAGGCAACTCTAAACGAAGGGCCGAGTAAATAGGTGGCTTGTTTTGGTGGCGGTGAGGCAAGGTGAGGCGGGCCGTCGCCCGCCTGCAGAGGGCTCTGTGACACCGCGTTTCCCCCGGTCGGCGGCGGGAGGGGGGAAGGGGCTAATGCTTCCAACAGTCTGGTCTGAGTCTGGTAAACAGACTAGGAATTGTGGGCTAAGTCCTTTTCCTCAGGCTTTGCACCAAGGCTGAGATCAGATGACTCAGTCCGGACTCATTATTTTAATAGCCTACAGCTAGTTCACATAGCAGCGGGAGTCCACAAAAAAGGCATTTAATTGTTGAAACTCAAACTGGTACATTGTAACTGCAGATTATAGTATTCAAATTTAAGTGATTCAAGTAATTTATAAAGCTTTTGCACAAGCAAACTGAAAGTTAAAATACTGATATTGTAATAAAAAGTAAATAAAACATACTTTTGTACATTAAGACCCAATTAAAGAGCATGATTTCATTTAACCGACTTAAAACAGGCAGGTGATATTTGCCAACTACAGCTGTGTTTTACATTAGGAAATTAATTAAAATAGTCATTTATACTTTTTTCCACTTGCAAGTTTTAGGCCTTTCTGTATTACACCATCTTATTTTCTCTTCAATCATTGTGTTATGGTGCATTTGTAATCTCACTTAGGCTGCATCACAACTTGGGTTTGTTTGCTTTTTTTTCTTACCTAATGAAAACCCGTCTCTCTGCAATAACGCCAGTGGAACAGATCAAACAGTGCTGAAGGAACTTCCCTGCTGTCTGCCTGAGAGGCAGCGCATTGTTAGTTATTCAGATGTCAGTCCTTTTCTTCCGCATCCTAGCAGGGTTTCCCTGGTTTCATCAGATCAGTCCGAGCTGGAGGTGGGAGGGTGGCTGCCGGCGAGGGATGCGAGGGAATGGTTTCTGTTAGACCAGGCGAAACTGGGGGATTTACTGCTCTTACGTACGTGCTTGGGTCTGGTACAACAGCACACCCCGAGACCAGCGGGGACAACATTCCAAAATGCAAATCAGTGTTCTGCTTTTATACCTTACAGCTGAATAATTGGACCTCGAGAGCTATTCTTGATGCCTAGGTACTTCCCCCCAAACCCCCAAACTGCTAATACAGTGATTACATAATGAACTGTTAACTTTGTCAGTCATTTGTTCCTCCAGGCAAAGCAGCTTAAAGCGTGGAAAGGTACATTTTTAAAATAGCACGTAATTACAGACACCAGAGTTCCTTCTTCCTTTTCTATGAAGGCGGAAGAGCATGTAGGAGGGTTATCTCATTCCTTCTTCCCTTTCCCTTGTCTACCTTCACCTGAACTACTTTGCCTTTAGGAGGAATCTTTCGTATTGGCTCCTTTACAGATGTGTGAGTCACTGCAGCAGAGTATGATGGATTGGGAATGTTCAATTTGTCTTTTAATGGGGCTGGGTTGTTTTTAAGTTGCTATCGTCCTTTCAAACAGCTCACTCACGATGCCTGAAAATTTGGTTTATTAAGACCAGACATTTCACATTCCTAATGTTAAGATTGCTACAATTTTCCATTATAAGCTTTACCCCACCCAGTACTGTGAATACAAATTTATAAATCAGTTTTTTAAAATGCTTCCCCTTCTAAATATTCGCTTACATTTTAAGCTTGGGAGAGTATATTTTGAACTAAATGCTCTTTCTCAGTGGGAGTATCACACTCTCTATCGGTATTCTCCCAAACAGACTTAGTATTGCTTTAAAAATGAAATCAAACAGCAAATGCATTGTAAGTGACTTTGGTGTCTTTGTATTTGAAAGAAAATCGGTGTCTATAGGTTTTAAAAATTAATTTATTATGCAGCTTATTACCACAGTTTCTTTTTACCATATTTTTGTTGAACGTATATTCTGGATTGCTTACTGTTACTGATGTTGCTGGAGGTGCCATTGCAGACAGTATGTGGTATGTTTCTAAAAGACAAAAAAAATGTGTTGGTTAATGTGTTTGACTATTGCTGTATAAAATAGTGAAATTTCGCTTATTTCTTCAGATTAATATTAGGCATCCTTATAGCTAATAAGCAATGCTTTGTGATAATATCTATTTTTAAATTCTTACTTGATGAATCTGTCTTCGGGTGTTGACTTGAATTCTCAGAAGAGCTTGGTATGAAATGACACAAGAATACCCAGACATAAATGGAACATTACAGGAATAAAATATCTGACATTTCAGCGCTTTCCTCCTTAAAGCTAAAAGTCCTTGAGGCATCAATAAAACCAAACCAAGTCCAACAGTAAAAGTGCATGTCATGCGTACACAGATCTATTTCTATGTAGGGCTGACTGAAAGAAATTGTTTTTATATAAATAGTTATAATAAGCTCTTCAAAAAGGAAAGAGGGTGGACCAGTAATGGAAAAAAATACGGTATTTTAGGTTAAGCACATCTGAAAGTAAAACGTCCTACTGGAACTAGGCAACTTGACAATACTGGAGCCTGTGCAGAGAGCCAGAGCAGGGCTGGTACACTACTTAGTCCCACATGAGAACTATTTTGAGATTCGAGTCAGACTTAGGAGATACAGACCCCTTATTTTTATTCTGTGAGCAGCTTAATTCCATCTTTTCCAAAGAGACTGGAAATTTAATAAGGTTTACAATTTCTACAAATAAAAAGGTAAATACAATTTAACTTCACACTTTCCTCCTACTAAAATAAAAGTTAAGTTTTTACTCTGCCTTAAAGAATTTTACACTTCATTCATGTGGAAGCATGGAATAGTCTAACAGGCCATAAAACGGGAAATAACAATATTTAAAATATCTAAATTGAATACCTGATAGGTTGAGTTAGAGAGGATTGCTGAAAAGATACCATCAGTCCTCTTTCATGTGAGGCCATCTTTAGTCATTATATCAACTTAATACACAGAAAATGAATGTGAGGGGTTTGTATATGTGATGCAAATTTTAAAACTGCCAGCGTGCATTTTTAAAATAATGTGTTTTAAAAAATACTTCAAATGTAGAAATACTCCTTTGTATTTCATGTTATTGATGCCTGCTAAGATCCTCATTTTGGTCTCTAATGTTTTATGGCAGCATAACCTTACATTATTCTTGTATATTAACAAGGATATAAACTGAAATGTAAGGATGCGTGAAGCTATATTCAGCAATTAATTAAGCAATAATCCATAAAGTATCTGTTGTTAGCAGCAGGCAATAACGTGTTTGTTCGTTAATGGCCGTAAGCACAGACAAGGCTGATGAATGTCCTAATAAGCCTGTTGGTAAGTGCAGGGAGGACGACTTCCGAAATGACGACTGCTACAGTGCGCTAAAGGCAGGGGGGTTGCTGCAGCGTTTCGAAAATCTATCCCGACTGCAAGGAGGTCTGCAAGTGCTTTACACCATCCAAATGTGCCTTTTTTGCCAATGGCAAAACCCTGGAGTTCCTTTGGTAAGAAATAAGATGATGTTGAGGCAGAGCACAGCGTAATAGTGAGCACTGTGATCAGGCGTGCTTGAGAAGACTGATCACAACTTTTTAAACTGTTCTATTTGTAGCAGGTGACAATATCGTGACAAATAGTGGTTGCCTTCCTGCTGCTTATCTCCTCAAAGTGTATCTTTTGCTTAACTATTGCCTCTCGCTCCGTGGGAATTACAGAATTTTGAAGTTGCAACTCCTTTCTGAAATTCACTCATTTACTAAAACAGGGTGGGAAAAAACTGGGGAAGGAGGAGTGGGAGGGAAAGGGAGGAGAACTGGCAATATGTTTCTCATGTTTTGGAAATTGCTGTTGCTCTCTTGAATTGATTTCAGTGAGCTCTGATTTTGTTCCTTTTAAACACAGAAATGTCATTTGTTTATTTTAATGGCAGAAGGATGACGAGGGCTTCTCCTCAAGTCCCCAGCACCAATCTAGGGGATAAGTCATGAATTTTCATTATGAATGAAAGAACTAAGACTGCATGTGTCCTGAATACTGTTCTAATGTTATCCATCCAGCATTTTTTCTGTCAATTAAAAAATAATATATATATATTAAAAAAAATGCAATTCTGCATTTTGCATTTGCTGCATGATCTACACAAATTCCAGAGGAATGCAATAGCATTTTCTTAAACACACACACACAGAGCCTCCCCCCCCCCAAAAAAAAAAAATTAAAAAAACTTCTTTGGAAGATTCAGAAGAGTACATTCATTTCTAAGTAAACAGCTATTTTTATGGTGGGGAAAATGAAAGATTACTTTGGTGTTCCATGGAAAGTAGGTACAGTAGAGTAAGTGTAAGCATATTCTTCACTAACAGAATCAAGTAGAAAAAACCCCACCAAAACACAGAACAAAAGGAACTCTTTCCCAAACAGAAAATATTAAATATATAGCAAATAGATAATATGTTAAATACGAAATGGGAAGGCAGGGTGTATGTCCAGTGTTTGGGATTTTGTTAACCAAAATAGGAAATGTGATTCACACTGATGTTTTTGTCTGTATATTCCCAAAATCAAGAGAGATACTAAATTCCTTTCTAGTACTTTTAACACTGCTTGTATTGATGAAGAGTGAACAAACACACATTCCACTGTAGGCAAGCATATGCTTTGGGATAGTTAGGTAATTGCTGCTTGATTTTTATTCTGTTTGAGTGATAATAAATCATGTTAGCATATCACTATCCATTAGCTCCACTTACATAAGTTTAAATATGAAATTGCTCAGTCTTCTGAATCAATTTTCATTGCTAGAAGCCCAAAACACCTACTTGCTGGATATTTATTGTGTCTTATTGTAGCTTTTAAAAATGTGTGAAGACTTGACAATTAGAATGAACCCACTGAACTCTTGCTGATACTGAACAGACTTCCTAAGGTTGCAGTCTTGAGTTTATTGACAGCAATATAAGTGTGACTGCATGTTGTGTTCGAGTCTTTTCAGTGATGAGGCAGAAAGGCAATGCAAAGTCTGCACTTTGGTTTTTCCCTCAGGTACCTGTGCATCACAATGATCTCTACTACATCTGTTGAAGATGCACATATTCAGAAAAACGGGTATTACACCATAGGTGATTTTGTGGTGATAATATTTTTATTTTTTTCTCTAGAAAACAGGTTGAATAATGGAAATGAAAGAATTGCACCAATAATAAATTACCCTTATGTGCATGTTGGAGTCCAATTTGGATGCGTGGTATTTCTACAGAACATAATGAGCTGAAAATCTTCTTTCCAGAAACTTAGAAATGTCCTTTAGTGATTTGTTTGATCTAGTTAGGGCCTGTTTTGAAATGTGATATAGGGTTAGGGGAATAATTGACAGGGAATTACTATTTAGTTCTGTTTCTTGGTCATTTTTGATATTTTTGGGAAAAAATAGGCAAAAGTGTTTTGTGTAGATCATACACATTAACACTGTAACTCTGTACACTTTAACTCTGTAACCTAAACAGTGTGGAGGCACGTGTGTGATGATGCACACATCTTTATGGGGCTTTTTCACCCTGACTTTTCTTTTTAGAGTTTTGCTAAAACTGTAATGGAAGATCTCTAAAGGAAAAAAAAAAAGTGGTTGATAGCTTCTGCGAAGTAAGAGACTTCTGTACAGAGCTGCAGAGTACTACTGTTTCCCCGGCACTACAAAGAATGGTATGTGAAAATGCCCAAGGGTGTTCATCAAAAATTTGAGTTAATGGATGGTGTGAAATTTGCTCATACATTTCTTTTCTCATTATCACATAAATTGTGTGGCAAGGCATTACTGAGGACACAGATTGTCTCTGCTTTGGCCCAGTTTTGTGAAGTTGAACTGAGAAAAGCCTTTCATCCTTCCCAGGAGAGAAGACAGCCTGCTGCTGAGCTCCTGTTGTTTAAATCTGACCAGATTTCTCCGTAACTCGGTAATAGTTCAACTTAAGAGTTGTCTCCTTTTCCCAGCATTAGCTAAACCAAATCGTGTTGCTTTGTCTTTACTTGTAAAGGCAGCAAAGGGTGTCCAGGACAGTTCTTAACTCAGGGGTTCACTAGTGCATTTCAGGGTTCACAGAGTCCTGTCTTATTGAATCGGAGTCCTGCCTTGGGAAGTGGATCCTCCTAATCACCTTTCAAAGTAAAGGCCTCCTGAAGTTTTCAAACACTGTGCAACTAGAGGTGCTTTCTACCCTAGCCTTTTTGATTCCTTGAACACTGCAGTGGAATGAGAAAGACTGTTGGAGCTAAAACTACTGTCCTCACCTCCTTATTTCTCTTGGTAGAGCACTGATGAAGTATTGCATAAACATCTTGAGACAAAGGTGGGAAAAAATCGAGGGGGGAAGCAGATAGAACCAGCACCTTGCTCTGATGGGCGTGGAGAGTAGCAGGAGATTTAATGTGGCACTTTCGGAATGTAGTTAAGCCACTGTGTGTGCCATCTGTCAAGTTGGTTTGACCACTTTTGATCTAAATATAATACAACCAGAACGTAGCACAAATATGCTGTAAGGCAACCAAGTGTTGGGTTAAGGAGCAATCTGCTGAAATACAAGTGGTGGAAGCTCAGCAGCATGATTTCTCATGTTCTGGAAAGGTGTCAGGCTTTCCCCCGTACAGGCTAGCCAAATTAGGCAAACATGAATATGAGCTTGTTGTAGTTTGGTGTAACTGCTGCTTCAGTGGCTCTTGTAAGCTGCAGTTACAGCTTTCTGCAAGCCCCATATTTTCAAAACATTGGTACAGTCAAGGCCAAATTTGAGACCAAGCCTATCAGAGCTGGTCATAGCGCCTCTGTGAATCACATATAGGAGAAAAAAAAACTGCTGGCAGGCGCACTTTGCCACCGGAGCGGGAGTGAGAAGATGTAACAAGCTGCACAGATTCCAAGGCCAGGCCCGCAGGAGCGGGGGGGATGAAGAATGTGAAGAGAAAGTTCCCCCTGCAGCTCGTGGTGGAGTCCATGGTGAAACGGGTGTCCCCTCGAAGCCCATGGACGAGGACGGGGAGCAGAGACAACTATGCCTGTGAAGATTGATCCACGCCTCAGCAGGTTTGCCAAGGGACTTGTGACTTTGCGGGTGACCAGGCCGGGGGGTCTGGACCCGGACGTCAGCACCCTATGGAGGGGAGAGTCCTGCTGAGAGGCCTGTGGTGAGGGGATGACTCCCCGATAGAGAGGACTCACGCTGCAGAAGGTCGTGGACACGACTCTCGCGTGGGTGGGACCCCACGGTGCCGCAGGGGAAGGGTGTGTGTATGTGGAATCCCCCCCCCCACAGCTGAGATGGAAGACAGCTTGGGAGGAACGGACTGAAACCCCTCACTCTCCATTCCCTGCCCCCCCTGTACTGCGAACGGGAGGGAAGAAGGGAGCGAATCTCTGATTAAAGTCATGAGTGCGAAGAGGCGAGGGGTGGGGGGAGGAAGTAGAAGTGGTAATATCTGGGGAAGAAAAGCAGCTTGTTGGGAATCACCGGAACCCCACTGCCCATTCCCTGCCCCTCCCCGCGCCATGTTGGGGGGGGGAAGAAGGGAGTAAAATCGGGATGAGTTTTAAGTTTGCTAAGAAGGGAGGGGTGGGGGGAAGGTGCTTGAAGACCTGGCCGCTTCTTATCTCGTTCCGGTTCACTGGGTGTAGTAGTTGTAGTAAGTAGTAATAAATCACCTTTTTCTTTCCTTTATTCTGTGCTGCGTCTGTTTTGCCCATTGCACTAATTGCAGAGTGAGCCCTCTGTCCTTATCTCGAGTCCTAAGCCTCCTAATATCTATTTTCTCCCCCTTTTCGGCTGAAGGGGGGAGTGAGCGAGCGGCTTGGTGGGTATTTGGTCTTTGGTTAGAGCCAAAACCACCACAGAGCTGAATGTTACTATCAATGTTTTTCCATGATTTTCTGTGTGATAATGAGAAAAGGTCAGAACTAATTCTGTTCTGCTGCCTTTTCCCTTTGTGATTCAGTGTACTTAAGTCAGTGGTGAGACACAGGGCAAGGTATATATGTTATTGTCATGTAGTGCTGTAATTTTTCCAAGCTGGTGCACAACTGAACAGTGCTGTGGAGCAGCCCTAGGCTTGAGCATCTTTGTAATGTGATTTGCTTGTTTTGCTAGCTCAGAATAATCCCCTTCCCCTCTCCAGTGTGCATATGCAGTCACTGAAGAACAATAGGCTGGAGATCTCAGTTTGTATATGTTTCAGAGACTAGATCATGAAGAAACCAAATGTAGCCAGTTTAATATTCAAATCCCACAAGGTAACTGTGATGCATCTTTTTTACTGCTTATGGACACAAGGACAGATCTGGTCCAAGGAGGGGCTGGCTTCCTGCAGCAGCAAGCTGCAGCAGCGAGGTAGAGGGGGAAAGGGCTCCTCACACCCTGGTGACCATTATTAAGGAGATCCATTCTGATGGGCAACCTGTTTGTGTTTCTCCCTTTCAGGTGAGATGTCAGTTTAAAAAATTTCAGTTTATTTGCAACTCCCTTTTTTAGCTACCTTTACCCTTAGTCTGGGTGTATGACCCCATAGCTCTTACACAGAGAGTTGTGTGCTGCAAGAGTTCTATGATAAACTGACACCATCACCCGAGTATCACTGTGGCATGATCCTGAAACAGTTGGTACCCACTGATAGTTCAATGAAGTTTCTGGGCGAGTGTGTTCTGTTTCTCTTCATTCTTGACTCCAAGGCTTTTGGGGGTGATGGAGCTTTAAAAAGCTGGAAAAGGTTGATTAGGAAAAGATTTTTTCTTTTTCTTCTTTTTTTTTTTAATTTGAACATTGCCTCTGTTTTTTCTGTAATTTTACGTTGGTAACAACAACTAATGCTGTTTATGTTATATTGCCACCTATATGGAAGGTTGTGCAACACTTTCCATTATAAGACTGTTTCAGTTGCTTATTATGTTGCCAACATTCAGCTGTTTGGGCTGAAATTTTCCATGCTGGGTGTCTCCTTCAGGCTGAATTTCTTGGGAAAGTTTCAATAAAAATAGTTGAACCATTCCAGGGAATGAGAGGAGGGGGAAATACTATATTTTGCTCATGTTTATTAAGGTTGCTGCAAGGACTTGATTCAGAAATCATTGCACCTACGTGTTTTGGAGCAGGGAGTTGAATTATTAGGAAGGTGAAAGGGTGAGGGGAGAAAAGAGGGCTAGAAGAGATGTCTTTCTAAGGAATGGGCTCCTCCCTGATGCTGTGAACCATCTGCAAGAAAGCACACAAACCCCATGTCTGTCAAAACAGGGTCAATGAATGGCTGGGAACTGAAGGATTCTTCTTGTTCCACTGTGCCTACATGGGATATTGGATTTGGAGAGAGAGGCTTATGAGTTGCAAACAATCCTGGGAAGATGACTAAAATCTGTGTAGTGGTGAAACTAGAGGAGCAGTGTTATGGATTTAAGAACTGAAAATAGCAGGTTTTAGATTTAGAAAATCTAGGTTTTAGATTTTAGAAAAAGTAGATTTGCACAGCAAGGAGAAGATGAATGTGAAGATGGTGAGAGAGACTGTTAAGCAAGGAGATGGGATTTAACCTAAGTGGTCTAACAGCAGCCTTTGTTAGTTACAGTTCATTTTCTGTGTCTCACACATCTTGTGCATTTAAATGAGGCAGAAAGAATTGTATGCAGTCATGTAATTTAGGGACTAGTATTCAACCTTAATTCCAGCATGTTTCATTTCTGAGCATTTTATGTTGCAACCATAATGTACTTTCAACATGAAAATTAAAGCCTTATTTGGAAATGTCATTCTATACCCAGCATTAAAACGCTTATATTGGAAGCTTTGAAGAACACCACTGTATTTAGGCACAGGTATAATGGTGCATTTTCATTTAAAAAATAAAAAAGTGTTTCTTTTTATCGATTCATAAGTTTCTTTTTCAAAACTGTAGCACTGCCAGCAAACATGTATGGGACTATTTGGATCTGAAAAGGTTACTTGAGTACTGATATACTGAGATACCAGGAACTGAACTTCTCAAGAGACTCTGCCTTCCATTTCTCTCAGATGCACAGTGTAGACAACAAATGACGTTCTGGAAAATACCCAACATGTTTACCCCAAATGGGAGCAAGTTAAAAGGACAAGGAAAAGTTTCAGTTATAACTTCAAATTTTCCTGATTTTTATGGACTTCAACCAGACTGGTTATACCTCAATATTATTTTAATATTGTTATTTGTGGCTGAGTTTATTAAATAGCAGTGTTCATGCTGCTGCTTTTAACACCTCACACTTGAGGTTATCTTCCAAGTCTTCAAGGATTTATAATGTTGCCATAACATTTTCTTCAGGAATAAGGCTTCCTGTCCAGAACCAAGCATGCATCATACTACAAATTCCAAAAATAGTGAATTAGACGTTTCCTAGTTGGAGGAAAGCAAATGTGTACTAACTGGCCATTTTATTTAGCTCTGCTTGCTTCTTTTTTTCTTGAATGAAATTTAGACATCTGTTTGGGGACTGTTTTGTCAATAATACTGCACCCTTGTTCAGAGAAGAGAAATTTAAAACAGAATTGTTGCTATGGATATCTGCTTTTTAAATATTAACTTCATAAAAATGCCATCTCTGGGTTTGACATGATGTATTGTCTCTGTTCAGAAAAGATAAGCTGTCATGTCATATACCTGGTTATTAATGCCTGTGGATTGTGCATTGTTGTTATATATCATGGTAAAGATCCACTTATTAATGCCTTCGTGGTAGGGATGTCTAACCCCTCATTTTATATTTTCTCCCTTCCCTATGCACCACTTAGTGTTCCATCAGAGCTGTTTTTTTGTTAGAAGTCTCCCCATAAATGCAGTCAGGCCTGGACCCATGGCAAGTAGAATCTACCCAGCTTCTACCCAAACAGACTGTGTGTTGGAAGCAGGCACAAAATGTTGGGATTCTATGGAGCCTAAATGAATATAGTGACTCACATGAATTTAAACGATTGGTTGAGGCACAGAGAAGATGATGTGGCACATATTAAGCACTGGCTGTGCGACCACACGCGACCTGATGTTGATGTTAAGTGCAGTTGTTGTGATACGGTCTGCAGAATCAGTTTGTCCAGCCAGCTTGTGGCCTGGTCAGGATATAAACTAGACCAGATGACTGATGGGGTAGAATACCCTCTGCCTTCCTCTCTTCACGGCCAGCTCTTTTCCTCAGGAGCTAAAAGTGGATCTCCCAGTCCTCCACTGGATTGTAGATGTGCATCAGGGGTTGCTCCATGTCTTCCCATATGGTGAGGAACATCAAGTCACACAACAGGCAGTTCAGTCACGTAGCAAATATAGTTGTCTCATGACAAAAATACTCAGTAGAATGACGGGTTGGCCCCAGCTAGCTCCACTGCTACCGCTGCAGGCCACACTCCGTCCCCCCTCCAGTGAGGCAGCAAGCAGTACAGGGCTTGGAGTCAGGCTGTAACAATTTCTCTCTGACACGCCTTGTTTGTCACTCTTGTCCTGTGCTCTGGCGTTGGTCACCCACAGGCTGCAGTGCCTCTGGGGGTGTACCCACCCTCCACCATGCAGCACTGCCTACCCCTCTGACATTGTTGTCTTCTCATTCCCACTGTTGTTTTCCTCCTCTGTCTCCTCCTTGCTCCCTCCAGCATTTTTTACCCCTCCTTAAGAACTTTTCCATTGAGGTGCCACCAGCTTCACTGGTGGGCTTAGCAGTGTCGTGTGGTTGGTCTCTTGTGGAGCCGGCTGAAACCAGCTGTGGCTGATGCAAGGCAGACCCCAATCTCTTCGCACCTTGTAGTCCCCTCTGCTACCAAAACCTTGCCACCTACACCCAATGCAACAACTCAGCATCTTCATTATTTCACAGAATCACTAGGTTGGAAAAGACCAATTTCCTCCACAGACTTGTTCTCTGAGGCTACTTTTATCCCCAATTCTGCCTCATTCTCTTTCCTAGGCTCCACAGAGGAGAGCGTAGCTGTTGAACAAAAGCCAGGTCATGCTCACTTAGTTCAACACAGCCCTGCTTGTGGCGGGGGGGGGAGCGGGGAGGGGGATGAACTCGATGATGTCTGGAGGTCCCTTCCAACCCCTAAAATTCTGTGAATCTGTGAATACAAATTGCTGGAAATTTTTGTCATTCTGTTTCCTTACTGGTTTGCACATGTGTGTTTCTGGGTGACAGCTGGCTCTGAGGCGAGTGTAGCATACTGGCTGTACCACATTCTCACCTCTGCCTGCACCCTTCATGGTTTGCCAGGGTTGCAAGAGCTCATTATGTAAAGTTTATGTCATGGCTAAAACCTGGTTTACTCTGTCTAACATGGTCAGACAAACGTCTGGGTGTAATTTAACTTCGTACTAGTACATATTGTTTCATTCACGGGCTTAGTTTGTCATGAAGGACAGAGGACTGTATGGACAAGCTGATTTACTTTAGCCTGTCTTAGCAGTCCTTCAGGGTGGCTCCTAATGCAGTGGAGGGAAAAGACAAAGGGTTAAAATACTGCTTCAATGCTAAGCACAAGAAGTCTGAATTGCAGAGATCCCAAGGGAGGGGAACCCCAGTCCTTTCAAGTGAGGGATAATGCAGGTGCCAGCAGTGATGCTTTGAATGTCGGCATAATGCAGTATCAGGTGTTCTGGTGTAACTGTGTAGGCATGTGGCATAAACATGGCCTTTTTCACTTCAGTTGTTCTTTTCTGGAAAGAACGGGAATAAAAGTGAAAAAAGCTATTTTTATTCCAGGTGAGAGATTTCATGCAAAAACTTGGAACAGTTGGAATTACTGCCCTACTGGTGTACAACTTGTGTCATGCCGGTGGAATTCCCTCTCAACATCCCACAGAGATGATCCTTGAGTTGCATTAGACCACCTGCAGTATGTACCAAAGCTCTACAAAGAGACCTCATTTGGTTTTCAAGAGCTGGGAACTCCAGTTTGAGGAACTGCAATTGAATTGAACATCTTTTATGTCAGGCAGCAGTGTTTAAAACCTTTAGACAAAGGATGTGATTATCCTGAATTGGAAATGTTGTATCTACACAATCTAATTCATACCTTGGACATTTCAGATTCAATACATCTGCCCCTAACACTTTTCTCTATTATAGCTACTCAGCTACTTTTTCACGGAAGGATTGAGTGTAGTTATTGTAAAGGATTGAGCATAGTCGTCATTATATTGTGTGCAATGCTGATCTCTGATTGGAGTTTTAAAAAAAATTGTGTGTTTGTACATGATGCAAATGCCTAATGTTAGTTCTATCAAAACCAGAAGCGAGTGTCCCAGACCTTGAGCACGGGAGTAAAGCAGTTGATGGCGAATTTTTTATTCTTGAAAAGTGTTGTGGAGGAACTTGTCGTGGATGAGTTTGAAGCTCTGTTTGGTCACTGAAAAATGCTTCTTTATCTAAGCTTGCTTGTGGACAGTGTTTCAGACCTCTCATCCTCATGATTGTCTTTGTTCTAGATTTATGACTGATGCAGCTCGACGTGAGCAGGAATCTTTGAAGAAGAAGATTCAGCCAAAACTCTCTTTGACTTTGTCAAGCACAGTGTCCCGTGGGAATGTATCTACTCCACCTCGCCACAGCAGTGGAAGCCTTACTCCTCCAGTCACCCCTCCAATCACTCCCTCCTCTTCATTTCGCAGTAGTACTCCTACAGGTAAGCACCTACTGTTTGGGTTATCCCAGATAAACCAGCAATTTTGCTACATGGCATTTGGACAACAATAAATATACTGAGGCATTGGGAAGAACAACACCTAAAAAAGAAAAGCTTTGGGCTCTTTTATTGATGTTTGGTTTGCAGTCTCTAAGATGTGTTTGGGCATTTGTTTCTAAACTTGTCACTAAAACATGGAAGGACACTAATTTTCAAAATCACAATGGAATTCTTACGTGGAGAAACTAACTGGAAATAGAAAATTTGCACAAGACCCCTGATGTATCAGTGGGAGAGCTCTGCACATGGTAAAGCGCCAGTCTTAAGACACAAGCAAAAGTGGTCAAAATCTTCCCACCCACTTCTTCGCTTTGGGTTTGAGTTGTTGTTTGGGTTGGTTTTTGGGGAGGGTTTTAAAGAGGGGTTCAATTTGTAGATAAATGAGTGGACAGGGAGGGATGTTCAGCTGTTGTCATCATGTAGAAATGACTTTCACTAGGAAACTATATTCAAAAAAAGTAATGTATGAAAAAAGTGATCTGTGTTTTCTTCAAAAGAAATATTCCAGTTTTCCCATATACCTGGTTTCCCAGGTATAAAGTTCCTGGGAATTTTTTTGAACTGATGAGAGAAACTGAAAATTGCTTCCTGTGCTGAACCAGATCTCTTGGCCCAAGTCAATCTGGTTTATATTTGGTAGAGATCTTGTCAGATTAGTCTGATACATTTCAGATAAAATACCGGTGTTTCATTCTAAAAAGTTAAATGCATAATACATCTATTCTTCTCTGTATTAAATAGTATCAACATATTCTTAATGGAAAATCACATGCGCATCCCTGCTTTTGATAAACTGGTATGCCCTGTGTTTTATATAGGTTATTTAATATTTTAGTGTTAATGATTAAATGGAAAAAATTGTACCAATCCTTGCAGCACTCTGTCTGGGAATGTTCTGAAATTAATTGGTTGTCCAGTGTGTCCCTGGATATGAAAAAAGGAAGAGTGTTGAGAAGAGCTAAATGATAGTCCTAATGTAATACAGAAAATTTTAGAATGAAGATTTTCTTATCTTCTGTTTGAAACGAACTGATTCATTTCCTTGACATCCTACAAATGTCAAGGAGTTTCTGCTTTCTTTTGTTTTACTTTTTGTACAGCTCCTCCTGGGAAGGCTGATTCATGATGTGGTCAGGTAGTATAACTTTACACATCTGTCAGAAGCATTGGTTAGCAGTGTACTCTTGGAAACATGTTCCATCAAGTAGTAAAGAAAAAAAAAACAATATCTACTGCAATACTTTTATTTTTATTATTTATGTATTTTTCAAATTTTTAAAGTTACTCAGAATGTTAGTTTACCTGTAGCTAGGAGAACCAGCTTGTTTTGGCTAACTGAGCTCCTCGGAGTCCTGCCTGCCAGGTTATAAATAATACCAGCTTCCACTTTTTTCACTCACTGTTCCAACTTCCCCGTTGGAGTCCTGTTCCAAGGTTAGAGTTTTTAACTGCCTGGTAGCAAAACTTGTATATTCTTTCTTGAAGATTTCTATAATTATTATTATTTATTTGTTAACTCTCAACTGAGTTGTATTTCAGCAGCTTCTTTTTTGTAATCTTAAAAAGTTTTTTTCTGGATCTAAAATAAGCATTGAGATTTTTCTGATAACTGCAGAATTTTTCACAGTGTTTGCTTGGCATAGGATTTGTTCTCTGTGATGGTTATAACATACAGAGATGATGAGGTGCTCAAAGTCCTGCTGTGGCTGAGTTTCTCTTTCTGTCAGTTCGGTGCCTGCAGAGTGAGCCCAGGAAGGCCAGCAGAGTAATTCTAGATAGGCAGCTCACAGGTCTGTTAGTGCCTGGTGCGAATCTTTTTCCCTCAAGTGCAAGTATATATGGCAGTCGCCTAGCAAGGTGATAAAACCAAAGATAGTTAGGCAAGATGTGTTTCAGGGAAACAATTTAGAGCGTGTAAATCGTCCTGCATTTCAGCGTCGCAGTGCCTACACAGCTTTCAAGCCCCACAGGCATACCCTCCACTGCATCCAGTGAGAATGAAGAGTATTGCTGTGTTCCTTCTGTGCGATCCTGTTTGATTTGTACTCCGAGCAAACTCTTGTTAACTCATCTTTGAATACAGGTAAACACGTATGTTGTGGTAACTTCAGAAAATAAAGAGGCTTTTTGTTCCTTAGGTTGCCTGAGAGAGCAACATTTGGGTTGATGTTAAGTATTTGTTATAATCCAAATACAATCATTTTCCACATCCTCCTTTGGACTATATTTTGTCAAAACCAGAATGGAATTGATGTGACCCAATTCATTAATGAAACACTCAAAATGGCAATTTCTCTTTTATTGTTTCCCATCTTGGTGGTGCAGTACTTTGTTGGGGTACATAACTTCAGCAGTGTACCTGGCATTACTGTTACTGCACGAGGTGTAACTCCAAGATGGTGTCACTTTAGATGCCAGAGAGAAAGCGTGCCTTACAGGCTGGTGAGATGGCATACAAATATGTGTGCTCCTCAGCAAACTGTCCACCATTCTTGTTCAAGGTAGAAAGCAGGAACTTGGCTAATCTTTTGGGTCCCGTTCTCCATGTTGTATCCTCCCTTTAGGTATGGTGCTTGGCTTGGCTTTGCTAGGTCTGGTCGTCTTATCTCAGGTGAAGCTTGAATCCCCATCACCTCTGTGCATGTGCTGACAGCTGAGTCCCGCCGTTTCCTGATGCTGTTAAGCTCCTGTTGTCATTTTTCAGCAAAGCCCAATTTCATATCATGATCTCTCATCCATGTATTGACCAGACTCAACTCCACTTAAGCTTGTGAAATTTGATAAGAAACAGTTCTAGGTGGTTTGGCTGCAGAGAATGTTTGTTAAGTTTTGCAGTAAAAATCCATGCCAAAGGAGCACAGGCCAAATTCACAGGCAGAGCTGAGCAGCTTCCAAGCTGACACATATACATGCTGCAAATGTTGCATGTGTATGTGTAGCACCTTCTTCTGCATAAATGAGATCATTCATGTAGAAGCAGAAATATTCAGCAAAGAAGTGTGCTCTTTAAGGCTCTTCTCAGGTAATGAGGTAGACGTGTATTTATCTGCAGGCTCTGTATGTGTTAGTCCCCTGAAACGGCCCATTTGTGGTTTTGGTGGGAAGTAGAAATGCAGCAGTTAATTTTCTATACCTCCCCTCTGTTCCCTCAGGGGTGACTGGCATGTGCTCTCTGCTTATATTTGGCTTTTTGTTCCCTCTCCTGTAACAAGTTTTCTCTTCTTAAGATCTGCATCCTCTAATGACTGGAGAACTTTCACTTTAAAAATTTGTTGCCATTTTAGGTTTAACAGTAGGGTCTCTTGGGAGGCTTTGTTCAGCAGGCTTAAATGCTCTTGTTAGAGTTCACAGGCAAGATTTAGCAAAAGAAATGGCTTCCATCAGCAATACAGACTCCTTAGGGTGATAGGGGAATAGAGCTAAGTAGCACCAGCACATAGCTTATTTTGGAAAGACATATTAACAGTGTGAAAACATCGAAATATCTATTTAAGGAGCGCTCAATTAAGTCACAAAAACTTATGTTGCCTTTATTTTTAAATGTCAATTTTAAACCCACAAAACTAATGAAGTCTAGTTATGGATAAAAATGGGGCTGACATTGCATCTTGAACATACGCTGTTAATTTTTTAAGTGTTTTCATACATCAGTGTGGCTCACAGATTAAATTCCCACCCCTAACTTCCTGGGGTTTGAGTGGAAGTATAAGAGCATTGACATAGCTTTGAAAACTATGACATCTCTTCATACTGAAAAGCTTTAAAAAGGATTCAGTGATAGTAACTTATTGGTAATTCACTATTAAAATAACCTGGTCCCAATTTTAGTTACAGAAGTAATTCATGGTAATGAGTCTCAGACTTACAAAAAAAAAGCTGCTTTTCCATTGAAGGAGTGCAAGAAATCATCCAAAACCACTGTTTTGTGTTTGTTTTTTCTTCCATATTTATGACAATTTTTTTTTTTAAATTATTCCAGGCCGGTAGTAAATTTCAGCCTGCAGTGAATTTTTGGCCCTCTTATAAATCCTGAAGCAAGAGTTTAATATTACCAACTGGCTTTTTAATGGCTCAACCCTAAGTCTTGCCCACCCCAAAAAAAAGCTGGAATAGTTGAAAACCTCATCATTAGCATTACCTTTTGCTCTGAAGAAACTGGCTCTCAGACCTCCTTTCCTGTTTATTTTTGTTTTAAGAGATTACAAGTTATAACATTTATGCTGGTTTAATAGGTTTATGGACCTACTTAATGGCTGATCATGTTGGGCAGCAGATGGCAGCCAGTCCTGGCAGCGAGCATTGAGGATGCTATGGTTGGCTTGAGTAGTTCCGTCTGTCTGTCAGTCCTTCCACTTGTAAAGGAGATGAAAGAGTCAAGTTTTCATGGGTGGTCGTAGCTGACCCCATGAGAGAATTGGCAAGTCCCATTTTGATTTGCAGCTGCCATTTAAGTAGGTGACTAACTGTTGGTTTATCTTATTAATTAGGATAAATGCCTTTCTGGGGAGTCATATTTGTGGTGTCATTTTTGATTGACAACATTTGAAAGGTTTTACCTTTCCTTAATACAGCAGACTTCCTTGAAATTTCCACTAGCCCAGTCTCAATATTTACAAAAGTCAGCCCATTTTCTACCCACAGAAAATACCTAACTTTTCAATCTCTTTTTTGTTCCCTAGTAAAACATAAAACTAATACTTAATTTTAATTTGGAGTAGAAAATACTTTGTAAGGCTGGCCCTAACCTTAAAGGAATCTAAGATCTAAACAGTGATATTCAGACCAAATATGCCTAAACATTCAGTACCCCAATATTTTAAGACTTTAAAAAAAACCCTATGTCTGAGTCTTTCAAGTTAGTACTATTGATGTAGGAACCATTACATTTACAATCTGAGAATACTATTTGATTGGTGATTTAGTAGTTACTCAGGTAACTGAATAGTATTTTGGATACATAGAGCATATTCTTCAACTGAAATCAAGACTGCTTTGTAACTGTCAGTAATCCTAAAGCTGCACTGTTTTAGCCAGCTAGAACATAGCATATGAAATGGGAGGTTTTTTTTCCTAATGCATCATACTAATGATCAACCATGACTTCGTCAAATATGTGATTTAAAGACAGAAAGTGAAATTTAATATATTTTCAATTAAAAAAGAAAATCAAATGGTGTTCACCTGGGGTGTATTTTCAGAGCCTGATGCAATTGGAAGTACTTTTGATACCCAGTATGACTGCATTCTTAAATATCTACAGTGATTTTCAATATATTTGTTTTTCTTGTAGATTTAGTTAATAAACTAAATTATAGAGAATCATGTCCCATTTACATCATTAGGGAATATCTTCTATGATTAATATATTGTATATATAAACATCAATTCTGTAAAATTCTTACAACTCAGGCTATTAATCTTTTCTCTTACTCAGATGGATTTTGTTCAGGATTCAAATGCAGCTACTGGCAAAACAGCCACCAAAAAATTATCGCTTCCTCCTTGTGTTAACGAGCGTTCTTGCTACTGATGAAATAATTTAGAGCTTCATTGTTCCCTCTGTACGTGACTAATTTACAGGGGAGGGAAGTCTCTGTATGACAACTGAAGATCACTTTCCTCCTGCCAAAGGCAGTTGGGACTCGGAAATGAATCTGTAAGGATTCACCTTGCTTCTGGTCCATTAAGGAGTTGGCTGTTGTGGATGCTTTGATTTGGGGAAGCAAAGCGCTGTGTAGCAGTTTATGAGGTTTCCCAATAAACCTTGTTATCTCAAGTAATGTTATCTCAATGACATGAAATATTGCTCTTTAGAATTCTGTTGTATAGCATTTGCTTTCATGGATAACTCATGAAGGAATCCCAAGAGCCTCCTCTTCAATGTATTCCCTTTTCTTTTCCAAGAATGCCAAAGTTGAAAGAAACCCACCCATTGTTTGCTGGTAATAGCAATCAAAAACACAATAGTAACCAGCCATTGGAACTGTGCATTGAAAGAGAGTAACAAGCATGCTGGAAACTAATATGGTTTAGATTCTAAATGTGCATTTAATTTTTGTTACTTTAAGTTGTTGGTTTTTTGAAATGCGTTGTCTTCTCGTAATGCAAAAGGTCCTTCCCCTTCATAGGTATCAAAGCAGCTAACATTTCAGTACAGTTTCCATATGTTATGCTTTCAACAATGAAGTAATCATATGGCACAGGCAGCTGTTAGGCAGAGTGCTGTAACAGCACGTTAAACAGAATCCAGCAAATAAGAGATCTGCTCAGCTAAGCTACTCCTAAGTTAACGTGGACAGTAGAAATGTAAAATAATGGGTTCACATCTCCCCACCCACAAAAACTGAGGACTGAGAGAGGAGTGAGGTGCTCAAACTTTTTTCTATATGGATGTGCTATTAATAATGAATATGTAGCCAAAATGAATCTGAATTTGTAGCAGAACTACCATTTATTTCAGAATCTCTTCAGCTTCTGTCAGCGGGTGGCATTTGTGACCTCTGTGTTACATTGAATCAGAGCAGACTGTTCTGTTCATCTGCAACAGCTTTTGGAGGAGGGGGGCAATGCAGCCACAGCTAGACAGAGCTGGCACTTTTGTGAGGGGCTTCTTTTCTTAAAGATGGTGCAAAATATTCCTTGATAAAGATTTTAAAGGTGCTTGAAATTAGACTTGGGAGCCTCGATGCTTTTTGAAAATCACGCTACAAATACAGGTCATGTGCACGTAAGCACGTGATTAATGTGAAGCACCTAATGCTTAGAGAGGAGGTGAATGTCTGGCTTTGAGCACATAACCAGCATTTGGTCAGACTGGAACGAAGTATTCTGTGCTTGCAGAGTTGCAAGCTCAGGAATTTATGTATGTACAAAAGCCTAACTTCAGCCATTCACATCAAAAAAACTCTTCACCTGCGTTAGCGTGTTGTAAATGCTCAAGTTTAATTATTACCCCATATGTTAATGTAGTGTAGTATCATGCAGATGTAATAGAAAAAAATAACAAAAAGTAGAAATATGAGTTCAAATCCCAGGGCTCTTGTATTAAATCATTGCTGAGAGTGCTACATTTTTGTGTGTTTGACTTATGGGGTGTCTTGCATAGTAAAGCAGGAATCAGCCAAGTTCTACTGCAGCTTGAAAAAACCACGCTTTCAGATGTCTGAGGAGCCATCTCATTAGTTATCCAGATTGACAGAAGTTTCTGCTTGCTTAATTGCCTGTTCAGAGCCTGAAGAATTTGTATGCTGAGTTTTTATTAAAAATTAGATATATAGACCCACTCCAGTATAAATAGTATGGGCAAATAGCGAAGCCAGACTTGACAAAACGAAGACCCAATTCTGTTCTCCAATATAACGAAAGTTTGTCTGAATGCACTTGATGTTTCAGGCCTGCAAGGTACGATAAAGTTTGTGATAAAATCTCTTGAGGCAACTGTATTTTGGTCTGTGGCAAAACTTCCCTCTGAGGGACTTCACTGGTGCCAGGATTTCACGTTTCTGCGCATTCTGACGAATGAGAACTTTCTTCATAATTATCGCAGCCAAAATGGTTCCATCTAATTGCAGGTTTGGGGGCCTATATTAACCCTGCTCACTAATTAATAGATACATGTGTTTGCCCAGCATTTAGCAGTCTGAGGCACCTATTCGAAAAGTGCCTTATGGGTGTTCTTGTAAAAAATAAATACATAAATAATAACTTTAAAAAATAATGAATGGCATTGTGCAAAACAGTTGATCAACATATGACTTAACTATAATATATGTGTGTGCTTAGACATGGCATGAGATTTTAACATCAGCTTTTGGCTGAGGTCGTGACTGAGCATGAATAATAAGTAAAATCTGTGGTAGTTTCTAGTTTCTGCCTGAAGGAATAAAGCTATAGTAGGAGGTTTCCAGTAACAAGAATAACAAGTAAAAGTGCAATTATTTCCTATAGGGGTTTTCTTAGCACAGGTGGGATCTGTTCCCTGCAACAGCTAAAAGATGTTTTTCTGGAGCTAGATGTCACACCCCCCTTCTAGGGAGCCAGGTTTTAACCTTATACATGCTCAGCTTTTGTCACTGTGCTTGGTTACGTGCTTCAGAAGTGGATCTCCATTCTAACAGTCATCTGCTGGTGGCTCTCTGGGTTCCGTAGAGAGGCAAGAGTATGTATTGTATTGGTTACTCACTGACCAAAGCAAACCAAAAGAATTACATTCCCAGAACATACTGGAGCTCTAAGCTTGGAGAATCTGTGGAGCAAAGATGATCTCACATTGCATGCACCACAACAGTGGCGATGTCCTATCTTGGGTGCAACTGCATTGCAAATGAAATTTACTAACTTAGAGCTCCTCATCAGACATGAAGACCAAGGATATTACCTTCATCAAACCTGGACAAATTGGTGGCTCAATGATTTCCAAGTACACCTAGGTTGTATGAAAGAACTGTATCTTGGTGTCCTGAAGAGGCTGTAGGTCTCTTCTGCTCAGGGACCAGGCTCATGTAACTCTTTGTTTTCTTAATCAGTTTTCATGGATGTCTGATAAAACACTGGCAGTAAAAATAACTTCTCATGACAGATTAATTTCTTATCATTGGAGATAAACTAGATAATAACATCCTTTGGGAGCATGGAGGGGGCTGTAGCACTAAGGTGTGGCTGAGGGCCAAGAGTCAGAGGAGGAAGTGGAACAAGTGTGCAGAAAGGAAAGGGGAGAGACACTTTGCCTAGGAAATCTAAACAGGACAAGTGTTTACAGACAGAATTTTTCTAAGTAAGTTATTTCATATTTGTCTTTGATTTACCAAAGAGTATCTTGATTTTTCCTCTCTGTACTGTTTTGTTACGTGCCATTTACAGAAATCTGGCTGAGTCATTACCTGGGCAGGTGCTCTGTGGTTTGGCTGGACCCTAAAAGAAGGATGAGAGTTGGCCCAAGCATCTTGATGGCCTGGTACAGGGAAAGCCATGGTATCCTTTTTTTTTGTCCCTTAGGCAAAACTTGAGTCTTTAGGGACTCTGCAAACCCAGACCCCGTTTGCCTTATGGGAGTTACCTGGCGTGTACCAAAGGCCACCTCTTTCAGTGCGGATGGACCAGGTGAGAGTGTTGGTTATGGCTTTGCAAGGAGCACAGGGCTCCATGCATGTGACTACGGTTCAAAGTCCTTTAGCTGTGGGCTGTGGATCCTGGAGTATTTCTGTGCTACACAAGCCAACACAACCCATGAGCATCTTCCTTTTTCTGAGGCTTGGGCTTCCCACTGATCCAAGGCTGTAACCTTGGAAAGATGGAGCAGAATTATGGGGATTCTCCTGTAACTTCAGTGGTTTTCAGAAGGAAACATATCAGGATCACCTGCCCTGCTCAGTCTTTTTTTTTTTAACTCCATCCTAAACTACCTGAGTACAAAAAAGACCTGTACTACATTAATGGAATCAAGTAGTACTTAAAACAGTTGAAATTACTTTTAAAGTTAAAAGTCCATTTGTGAGTGTGTAGGTAAGATTGAGGTTAGATAGCTGATAGGAGAGAACAGGGCTGTGATTTGAGGGGAAAATACATAAAGGCTATTTTAACAAAAAATCACAATTCTTCTCATAGCTTTCCTGTGCATTTTCTGTTGTTCTTCCTTTTCCTGCTTTATGGTCCATCTCCCTTATAACTCTGTTAAATTTCTCATTTGCTCTTTAAGTTGGCAGTAAAAATGTGCTGAGCCCAATTTACTGCAAAAATATGTTCTGGGACGATTGACTAGGTTGTCAGAGTTTGTGCTTTCCAGTAGAATTCTGAATCTTACCAGAGAAGAAGGCCCATCAAAAATTTACCATTAAGTCTTATTTATCTCATCTCCCTCACTACGGTAGCTTTCCATCTAACCTCCTGTTTGTTGTACTTTGCCTTCCCGGTCCCATCAGAGCATTCCTGTTTCTTACAGACATAAATTGCACCGACAATTGGAAAGCTACTGTGCTGCAGAATTGTATTTTAGTTGCACATACCTGTAATTAATTGTATGGGAATTTTCACAGTACTCTCCCCAAGGAGCAATTTCATTGGAAAGTAACCGAGTTGTCTAGACTACAGCAACTCATAAAATCATCACTAGTTTTGGTTTTTGAGCTACAAAGCAGCAATAGAAACATGGCTTGTATATTTAAAGTACTTCCAAGCACAGGAACTGTTTTATAATCCCCATCGTAGTAGTCTAACCTGGCAAACCATTTATAAAAGGGTCGAGAACAGAAAATGCACAATCACCTTAAAGTAAAGATTATCTCTCTGTTAATTTGTGATAGAGGTTTGGGTTGGGGTTTTTTTGATGTAGAAGCACATGCTCTGTACATGGACCTTTCATCTTCCAAATGTATTTAAAAAATGCACATTTTGTAGAAGGCACGTTGTGCCTTCCTTTCACAGCTTGTGGCTGAATGTTAGGAACAGCTTCACATTCAGAAAGGAACAGTGGCTCTGGGTAACAATGACGGTATTCATGTTTGTTTACACTGCAGAGGGCAATTGGTAGAAGGATTTGTTTGAGGGGGTTTTTTTTAACTGTTTAGCTTTTATAAGTAATCTGCTAATTACCTCGAAAATTACTAACTGAAAGCACAAATGTTCTTCAGAGTTGGAAACTGTAGTTTAGGCATATGGAGCTGTTAGGTCCTTATTTAAGTCATGCCTATGTATATGCAAATATATACATATACAAAATATCACACTGCAAGATTGAATGGGATTAATTTGCATCATTGTAGTGCCTCGAGAACTGGGAAGAAATACTGCTGTAGCTGTACTAGTGCCGTATGTCTGCATCCTGAAAGCAGGTTATGGTTTTCAAGTTTTTTACAGCGCCTAGCAAGGGAAAAAAAGCATACTTCCTTCAGCCAGCGCTTCAGTGTGCTGAAGATGGTGAAACTTAAGCAAATGTTTGAGTTTTCCTTGCACTGTAGCCAAAGCAAGTCAGAAGTAGAAAAAAGCAAGCACTAACATACCATTTCACACTCGGTGACTGAAAACACAGAGAGGTTTATTTCATGGGGAAATGGCGTATTACGAGTCCATGATAGCCAGTACGTGATCATCAAAATGATGTAAAATTCTAGGAAAAGCAGGGTGGTTTGTAGCTCTTATGTGTTCCTAAGTGAGCTAAAGGTTATTTTCTGACCCCCATCTACATAATCTCTTGTCTTTTTAACACTTGTGGGATGGCAGGTGAAAGACACCAACCTAATTCTTGCTGAAGATGAAGCCTGGTGCTTTGTCCATGCTAGCACAGGCTCCTTCTTCTAAGGTTTTTCCATAAATAGTCAGACAGCATCAGTCATGGCAGTTTCTCAGCACCTCTGCTTCTGATGCCAAAGGATAGAAGAAGCCAAGGAGCAATGGAAAATAACAACTTGAAAAGTACTTTCATTTCAACTTCAGTCCAGTGATAGATCATCTGAAACAACTCACACCTGCTAACGTATGTTTGGTGCACCTGATTGAAACATTGATAGCCTCAAAGAATGGTCTGTGACAGCATACCAGGCTCAGTGCAAATTTAATTATGTCAGGATCTTTGTTTCTTTGAAAAAGAGAGAGGATGCATGTATTCTTATGTTTGGGTGTTAAAAATGCATTTCTTTCTCAGAAACGTGAAGTAGGATAAATCAAAAAGCACAACAAATCTTTTCTGTATTTTTCCACATCGGCAGGATGACAAGAGCCTTTATTCTGGCTCCAGAATCGACAGGCATTTTATTTTAGTACTTGCTGGTAATTCTGGCTATTGTCATTAGGGCTTCGTTTCAAATTATACTCATGGAGTTTCTTACATGTAGATGGTCAGTGCATATAAAAGCAGGTAGACAGAAGCATTAAGCATACGGTTGTGCAAAATAAATCCTCCTGCCCTCAAGTGCTTTGAACTGGAGAATCTGCCATTGCCTCCCGTGCTACTGGTCAGGGGTTTGTAACTGTCATGGGACTCATCAGCATTGAATTCCCACTCCCTGAAGCTGCTGAAAGAGCCCTGAACTGCCCTGAGTCTCTGCAGCTCCACCGCACCCTGGTGCTTCACAGGCAGCCTGAAGCAGGATCCCTCCGGCATGATTCAGCCCGTTCACACGTGAGAGTCTAAGGTCCAGTGTCTTGAAATCCCCACATAGCTGAACCCTACTGAAATCAGCTGCGTTGTTCGTGCCCTGAGTGCTGCCTTCACAGATAGCAGTTGCTTGGATCGGAGCCTGGTGGTAGCTCCATGCGTCCTCGCCGGGCTGGGGCACTGATGAAGGCAGAGCCCTCGGCAGTCAGGGTGGGTGAGGGCTGCGTGCGTTACCAGTTTTATGGCCTGTACAGCAAGTGGCTGAATAGCTTTTGTACAGCTGTAAAGCACGTTTAACCTGGTGTTATAAAACACGTCTCGAATGCATTTTCATAGCTTCATAAACTGTAGTTCATTTATGTAGGTTCCTTTTATTGTAATCCTTTATCTTAAACATGAAACTGTTTCCTGATACTTTCCTTTTTTGTTGTTTCTTATGAAAAAAGGGGGAAAGAAGAGAAAGGAAAAATTGCCTTTTTGTAATATGCATCAGGAGAGCCCTTAAGTACAGTACAAGTGCCCCGAACTCGTATTTTTGTATTTCTAACCTCAGAATGCAGGCCTAGCAACTAAAAAGCCAAAATAACATTAATTCTGACTGTTCTTCACTGTGTTTTTTGGAGTATAAGTTTGGAACAGATGTTTGGGGCGAGAGAAGGGAGGAGGGAGGAAGGATGGATTGTTTCTTTTTCTCAGCCCCAACTGGTTTTAATTCTTTCTTGAACATTTTGAAAATATCTTTAAACATTTGCCAGAGTTCAATTAACATCCTGTGACTAAAGGTGGAAAATGTCCTACTTTGTTTTTTCTTCAAACATATACCTGCTCTTGCTGCTCATGCCAAAGCCAGCTAAAGAAAGGATTCCAGCTGGCAAAGGTTTTATTACTTTTACATTAATTTGCAGGTTAAGCCTCGAGTTGGGAGGGGTCTGCTGGGCTGATGTATTTATTTACTTTTTTTATTTTCATGATTTTAAAAAAGTGCTGTGTAAAACACTGCCATTTAATTACAGGAAGGTTATGTGCTTTTTTGGGTGAGTGTTTAACAGCTTATTCTTGTTTACATGAAGTTGTAGAAATCTAGTTTTAAAATATGTTTAAAGTAGAGATCGTGTTCTTGGGTTTCTCGTGTTTTTCCTGTACTATGTATAAACAGAAGATTGTACATTATTGAAAGCCCTTTTTTTTTTTGGTGGAAAACAGGATTGGGGGGGAAAAAAAAGTTTATATAAGAATGCAAAATAACTTCCTGAGACTATTGGCGCACTGTGACCATAAAACCTCAACAGCACATTGTGCAGTGACATTATAACAATTTGCTTTAGCACCTCTGCAGCCGTCTCAGAAAGTCCTGTTCCACGAAACACATGCCGTGGTATCAGTTGACTGTTTTTTTCCAGCATCAGCTCTTTACATGCATGTTTTTGTGATTAGTTGCTGGTTCATAAGTGATTGGAAGTGGAGAGATTAATTTTTTTAGTTAGTTAGCTTTTTACACGTATGTTTTATTTGCATACATTTAACCATTCGGTAAATTGTAACATATCTGCTTATGTGGGTGTGCAAACCCCCATTAGTGGATTTTTAATCTCTGGGTTGGGATTTTCTGTGTTTGAGTTTTAAAGATTGATATACCGATACCAAGGTGCAGGCAGAGCAAGATAGGAAGTGGCACACATTTGCTCCTAAGGCCCGATAAAGTGCAGCTGCTCTGCCAACCCCCTGGGGTTGCCCAGGGAGGTGGTGGAGTCACCGTCCCTCGGGGTGTTCGAGGAAAGGTTGGATGAGGTATTTCAAGACATGGTTTAGTAAATAATACAGGTGGTCAGGGGGCAGTTGGACTGCATGATCTTGGAGGTCTTTTCTAATCTTAATGGTTCTATGATAAATGTTTCTTTTTCGGGAAAACCATACTGCTCTTTGTATTGGAATCTACATTCACATAATATACGTAATTATTTACGTGAGGTGCATTTTATTTTAAATTCTCTTGGTGCTTATTCACAAACTGAGCCTTGCTGCAGCCAGAGACAATAGAAAATTAGTTCTTCTGGGTAGTAATAGTTCCTAAGCTCTGGAGGACTGGGGTTTTTTTAACCTGAGCATTTTTAGTTGTTTCTCTTGCAGAAGTGGTGAGCAGATCGCACGTGTAAACAGTTTGGTTTTAATAACAGTGAATAAGAATGTGTAATAACTTAATGTCATATTAATAGTACTTTAAATAAAAATCTTTTGTACCTTTATCACTTTAGCTTTACCTCCAGGATTTTAGGTGATTTCCCACCTAGGCTAGCCTATTATTTTATACTAAAATAGTGTGTTGGGTTCTGTGTTTTACCGATAGGATCTGACATGTGCATGTGCTTTCCAAAGTGGATCCAAGCCTTGAATATGTTTGAGCCTCTTAAAATTCAGCATGAATGCTGATGCAGCATGATGCTTACGCTGAGCATCTAAATGAAAGCTAAAGGTGATTTGAAACTCTGGAATCAACCTATCTACCATTTAATTTAAACCACCAAGGTTATCTGTAGGTTGGGTGGGTAACTGCTTGTGGTTATCACCCTCCAAAACAGCTGTGGAAAGTATCTTTTCAGACTGTTCCTGTGACTCTGCATGTTACAGTGTCCATTTAAGTACCTAGTGCATAAAAGTAATGTTAAAAACCATACTGCTCTTTGTATTGGAATCTACATTCACATAATATACGTAATTATTTACGTGAGGTGCATTTTATTTTAAATTCTCTTGGTGCTTATTCACAAACTGAGCCTTGCTGCAGCCAGAGACAATAGAAAATTAGTTCTTCTGGGTAGTAATAGTTCCTAAACAGCTTGGTATTTAGCACTTGATACTTGATCTGAGCTAGGGGCGGACTGAAAGGAAGGGTGGTTTCTCCAGAAGACGTTTTTCTGGCCAAATCCTGCTCAGACTAGTGGCTTGAGGAAGAGTAGGATGCTGGCAGCGGTGACGGCTGAAGTGCAAGACGAGGGGCACGCTCCTGGTGCGAGCGTGTGCGAGAGCAGCCCAGCAGCAACCGCCACAGACCACACAGCCCACGGGACCCGCTGCGCAGCGGCTGGCAGCAGCCAGCGGGACATGCCCTGCACCACCTCCCCGCTCGGCGCAAGGCCAAGGCCCTAACGAGTTGTAATTGCTATTTTGATGGCTCTTTTGTGATCACGCGGAGGGACGGAGGTCTCTGCCAGCCTTGGCAAGTGCCCATTTGACAAACCATAACCATCTCAAGCAGCTCCCTTGAGCGACAGCAGAGCTGCCAAGCATGCAGTTGGCTTTGAGAACAGATTTGCCTCGCCTCTCCCAGAAACAAGGATCACAGATACTTTCTGGGGTAAGAGAGAACTTTTAACTGCATGTGCCTGTGCCCATTGGCTGAAGAAAGGCTCCAGTCTTCACTATGGTGAACCTAGTGCTCACTTTATGTAGGTACTTAATCTAAGCACTGCAGTTGCGTTTGGTATCTAAAATACCAGTGTCTGTAGCACTACACAGTGCTGTGCTTAAACCACCCTGGATTTCCTTCCAGTTGTATTAGAAACATGTTTACATCACCATGGGCATGGATGATAAAAGTATTTTTGAACATACAAGAAATTAATTTGAATGAACCTTTCACAAATGCTGAAAGACACTTTCTGTCCTTTGAGTCCCCTTCTTCACCTGCCCCAAAACAGGCAAGCTAGCAAAGGAAAAACCCTGGCTTGGTCTGTTTGTAAGACCCAGTGTCTGAAATGTTTTGCCTGAGTACCAGCTTGTGGACCAGAGAGTCTTGCTACAGCTTCTAGACTAAAGGCTTGCATAGCAGCTATGATGCATGTTATTTGTTTCATATTTCATTGCCCCTAGCATTTATTCCCTGTGCTTTATATAAAGGAAGAATGTTTCATTTTGAATGATGATACGTCTTTAGATCAGCAATGAGTATCAGCTGTTCTCCCTGCTGGTGAGCATGGAGGAGACTGCTTCCATGGACACGGAGGGAAGAAGTCTGACAAATCCATAAATGTGCTTTAGTGTTAGACCAAAATTCACATAATATTAATAATTCACTTCTTTTATCAAGGCAGCTGTCACAGTATATGGGAATGCAAACTTCTTAACATAAGAAGTGCTCTCATAAAACTGTTCCTGTGAAATACAAACTGCAAGGCCCGCACGGGACAAAGTGTGAAGCTGAATTTTTATGAGAGATCATTGGAATTACCATGAACTTTCCGTGACACTAGCAATGTTGGTTCCCACTGCAGTAAGCTGTTTGCTCATAGTTATTCATTGTATACTTAAATGTATGCTTTCTGGTCACAAAAATAATTGGCAAGGATGTTTTGGGTTTGTTTTTCTTCATGGGAGGAGAAAGGAAGAACTCATAATGTTCTTGATCAGAAGTCAAGATAGTTTGTGTTCATTGCAATGGCACACACAGCTTGTGCTGGTTTTCATCAGCTTTGTCTTTTTCACATGTGAAGGCACAGTATAGATTTAAAAGTGACATAACTACGAGTGATGTGCCCCCGATAGATCCAAAATTCATTCAGAGTTGAGGGGGAAAATCCTCTGTAAATCTCACGGCAGAACGATTTCACTCACGCAAAAGGCAGAATTTATCTTGGCTACTGTGGTGTGAATACCAAATAAACCCGAGAAACATAAAAGATAAGGCTCCAGATTTTCAGCAGTGTAGTGGGATGTCGTCTATTCCAGCATGTCAGATGATTAACTCTCTGCAGAATGTTTCTGAGCTACTTAAATTACTGACTTCATATACTGGAGGAAGAAAAAGCCGAAGGGCATTCAAGAGGTAAGATCTTTGCTGTAGGGATTAAGTGATGTTCTTGCCGACTTCGATAGCAAAACTGACTGGCAGGAGAGGTAGAGTTGAGTCTTTATGGTGCAGCTTTGCTTCTCATCACTCTCCAAAGACTGCTTACCAGCAGGCAGTAATCATAATCCCTTTTCCTGCAAGTGCAGACTTCTGGCAAACAAACTGCTGTGATGCAGGCAGCCTTCTCGTGATGGGTTGTGCTTAAATGCAGAGTGACAATTAGAAGAGATAGAACTTGCCTGGTTATTCTGTGACCCTGTATGTTTTCTCTTTTCATAACTAGTAATTTTATGTAATACCTGGCTCTGAAACAGCATACTGTGCCAGCTGTGCCTAATGGCGACCACCTCTTCTTTGAGGAGTGCTGACATTGTCTCAGCATGGAAAATTCCAGACGAAAAAAAAAACAACCTAAAAACAAAGCTAGCATTTCTCTTCCTGGCCTTTGTTTTGATTCATTCTTTAATCTGTTGGGGGCAGCAGAGATGAAGTGAGCCTTTTGGCAGAGCCACTGGAGTAAGGAGAGGGGAAACGGCAGTGTGTTGCATGCGATGGCAGGGGCGGTGTTAGGAAGATGTTATTGAGCCAGATAATAAAATATTTGGTTAAGTTTGTCCGAGGTGGAACTATGTAGGGTCTCTGAATGAAAGCCAGATGGTGAAATTGGATATGGTAAAAAGTGACAAGCTAGCTAGCAAGGAGCCTCGGAAAGCATTGCCGGAGAAAAGAGGTAGAGAAGGCTGTTCTCTTGCTATCATAGAGCTGGTATTTAGTTACAGTAATAATCTTGTGTATTGGTACATCACCTTGCTGAAAGCATGTGCTTCTCTGTCACCCTTTCCTCTCCATGTAGTAAGATGCTTCACCTCAGTGAAACGTGAGGGTTTGGCTTTGGGGGGAGTTTTTTGCTATTGAGTCATCTGTAACCTAATTCTGATGTTTTCCCTTTGAGTACTGCACGATGAGAAACAGTGAGGCCATGAGCACGCGTGCTACAGGAACAGCTGTGCAGTGCGCCAGAAGGGCAGCATGCCCCAGCAGAGAGAGCATCCCGTTTTCCACGTGCATGGCAATGTCAGTGAGCCAGCTCTTAAGAGCTACTGCATGTACTTGGCCAAGTCACGCAGTCATTACACCCTGGGACAGGCCATAGGTTAGATGCAAAGGCCCTCGGGTTTTTTTTTCCTTTTAAAAGGTAAATATTTACAGTTATTGCTGTAAAATCCTAACCGGGTTTTTTAAAACGAAAAAAGAAACCAACCCCACAAAGGCAAGCAAGCTGTATCTTGATCAAAGTGGGGTGCTGTGCGCTTCCCCGTCGGCGCACTGCTGGTACCCTGGCAAGCCGCCCGAAGGAGCCTGCAGCAGCCAGCGGCTCGGGTTGCACTCCTACACCTGACCTGTAGCCGAGGGCCAGGGACTCCTGCTCGGCGTGGGAACAGCTTCGCAAAGCCACCGTCCTCAGCCTTACAGTACTTAATTAAAATACCTTCGTCTAGGGGCTGTTTATTATGGCAGCGCCAAACTGTGTGTTGTGCTTTTTGTTTTTCCTCTCTCCCCCTACTCCCCCCACCCCTCCCCGATGTGCTGCACAGAGTCAGTGAGGCACCGTGCGGGTCGCTGCTCTTAGACACTGACAACGGAGGAAATTAAATTCTGAGGCGGAATCGGTTAAAAGCCGGACTAAATCACTGGTGTTTTCCTATGGCAACTGAAACAACATCATTATTTAAAGGATAAATTTTTATTGCTAATGATTTTATTTTTTTTTCAAGACAGCAACTTTTTTGCATTTTGTGTATACCAGGAGCCTCTTAATTTTAAAAAAAAAAATCCCAAAATGTATTTTATTTTTTAACAAGCAGTTGAGTTCAGTAGGACGCTACCAGCAGCGCTAGACTGCAGTTCCAGCTCTGTATAAAGT
Organism: Zapornia atra; assembly: GCA_013400835.1. Lineage (NCBI taxonomy): Eukaryota > Metazoa > Chordata > Aves > Gruiformes > Rallidae > Zapornia > Zapornia atra. The sequence continues at coordinate 189,183 of VZTU01010378.1, forward strand.
AATGTGCCTTTCAGGTACTTGGCACAATTGGTATTACTGTTTAGTGCATGAAGAAATGCAAATTCCTCTGGTTATTCATACTTGAAAAAGCTCATCGTATTTGTAAAAGCCATAGCAACAAGTCTGGATTTAAAAACTTAAGACAACAGAGCATTTGCTTACACTGTTCAAACAGGTGGTTTTGTTCAAGTAAGATAATTAAAAGAAAGCCATAAGGATGGTTTGACTCCACAGATGCTTGCCCACTCGTTTTGGTTTCTTTTGCCTGTCTGGTTCAATGTGTCTACCTGTAGGTGAAGCATGGGCAAAAGGTGCTACAGAACTGGGTCTTACTGAACAGAGTGGTTAGAAGAATTAAAAGGGTGCCCTGAAAGTATAGGAAGATCTAGGGAAATACAGAATTGTGACAATTGCTGCTTCTCCTCATTGTTCTGTGTTCTTTTCCCTTATATACCATATTGTATATTAAGTTTGGTAGAGCATTGATTGTTGTTCTGTAAAAGCATGCACCTTGTTATCACTAGAAGTAGTGGTGTCCTTAGTAGCTGCCATATGGCCTCATATAGGTTTTTTGGGAGGAAAAAATCTGATTTGGGAGGAAATCAGCCCCTCTTAAGGGGGCTTACAGGGTAGGGAGGGCGTGTCTGTGTGTGATTATAATGGGAGAAGTTGTTGGCATCAGCATGTAGAATTGTTGTGTGTTTTCCCATCCTGTGAGTGCATACAAGTATTACAATAGGGTTTTCTGTTGCATTTGCTTGAAAAAAAAGCCAAACCACTGAGCTAAAAAGTTTGAAAGTAACAGCTTGAGGAATTTTTTTCCATCAAGATACAATCAAGGGCAGGAAATCGTAGCAGCAGAGTTGTGGTTTTGCCTCCATTTTTTTATTAGTTAATTAAACTATAACAACTCTTAAACTTCATTTTAGGTAACTGTTCCTAGAGTTCAGGAATATTTTAAGAGGTCAATAGTGCTTTCTTTGGCTTTCGCTCGTTCGCTGTGGGACGAGGAGTCGCCGTCGGCAGGGCAGAGCTTTCCAGATGTGCCGCAGAGCATGTGTGCGTGTGCTCATGTCGACAGTTGTTGACGGTGGGAACCCATCCATCTTTCCTCATCTGCACACCACCCTGTATGGATGAAAACCACAGGACAGAAACGTGGACAGCCTGACATCTGTAAGCAAACTCACAGGCTCTGAGTAAAGCTCAGGAGCCCTGAGTACTTGCAGCTACCAGTTGACATGCGTTTTGACTCAGTGACGGAGAAGTGCCGGGGTCCGAGTGAAGGTACAGAGGGAGGGGGGGATCCAAAGGGAAAACTTGGAGACAGATAGGTGTGCATTTAGTTTTGCCAGAAGCACAAAAAGTAAATCCCAGAGACCAGGCTGTACATTGCAGTGTGGGTTTTTATCTATGAAGGCAGGATGCTGCTTTTTTAGCGCGCCATAAGGCATCTGTCTGCGTTTTCTTCGCAGCGCATAGAGCTGCTTAGAGACATGCCCTTAAAGGGCATATGAGGGAAGCAAATGGGGCCATGCAAATGTCACAGAACTGTCTTTAATAACAGGAGCTATTCCAGCACTTGGAGCCAAATCGTCTTTCAGCAAAAAGGATAAAATTTAGCAGAGCTGGGAAAAGGAAAAAAGAAAGGGGAGGGGAAACACAGCACCACCTCCTGCTGACACCACAGAAGTTTCCCTCGGCTTCTCCTCTCTCTCTCTCCCTCTTTGTGCATATATTTTCTTTTTAATCAGCTGGGGCTCTTCCCTCCCCTGCTTTTTTTATTTATTTTTACAGTTGGAATTCTGCTTTCCTAATTTCTCTTGTTTCACGTTTTAACTTCTTTGGAGAATTTCATTAATTGCACTTTAAAATAATAAATAAACTCAGCACCAGCTGCTCAAATGGCTGTCGTAGCATATCTGGAACATAATGCGGTCTGTGCAGGGCAGCCACACAATGCAATTTATCCCCACACCTGAGGGAATGAATTTCACAAGTATAATTGCTACAATATAATTCTTATTAATGTTGTGCTATAATTCCTATTAATTCCAAAGGGCTAGTAAATGCATTAGGACTTGTCAACATATTATTTTACACTGTTTATGATCTGTAGAATTACACTCTTCAGCATTGTATTGCATAAAGAAAAGCCTTAAAATTAGCTTTAATTGCAGGGGGGGGAAACCACATTTTCTGTTCGAGCACTGGGAAAGGAGGAAGGATCCTGGTGTTTGAGGAGTAATGAAACTGCATTTTAAAGTCAGTCCTTTGAACTTCCTGTGCCATGCAGTTAACGTTTTATGAAGATATATTGATAATGCCTGTCCTGGTTATTAGAAAAAGAACCACTGGTGTCTTTATGAAGGAATAAATAACTATAAGAAAGATAGGTTTATAAAATTAAAAAGAACTGTCTTCCAGCAAAGACGAAAGTGGGGAAATTACAAGTCATTGTAACTGATGTAATAAATGCAGAATGTGTTATCTTGCTGTGCTCTTATTTATTCTTGTTTTATCTCACTACCCCGCTTTTCTAGGTAGTGAATATGATGAGGAGGAAGTAGACTATGAAGAATCGGACAGTGATGAGTCCTGGACTACAGAAAGTGCCATCAGCTCTGAAGCTATCCTTAGTTCAATGTGCATGAATGGAGGGGATGAGAAACCTTTTGCCTGTCCTGTTCCTGGATGTAAAAAAAGATACAAGGTAAGCAGTAGCACAGACCTGCCTTATTTCCTGCTCATGTAGTGAGGGGGGGAAAGCCTCTTAAATCAATTTGTACCTGTCTTGTTTAATAGACTTTTCACATTCATTTTTGTGGTATTTCAGCAGAGTACCTACTTTATTCACTGGTTTCCTCTCAAGCACAGCCAGGTTATCAGTTTTACAAAGGATGTAGCCTTTTTCATCCCTGTCTGTCAAGAGAAATTACGTATAGTGACTCTCTTGCTTTACACATTTTAACTAGCTTTCTATTATTTAGACAAATTAACTGCAGAACACAGGAGATACTATCAGCAAAATAATCTCTTGGGTCCCTCTCAGCAACACGGAATAAAAAGCTTCTGCCCATCCGTGCCAGAATGAATTCCTTCTACTTCACTGCTAGAGATCCTGGCTCTCTTTCAGGGAAACTCTGCCCAGGGTTCTTTTCCTGGTAAAGGTGATATGTGGAAGGCGGTGGATCACGTTTTGCAAGTCAGAGGTCACCTCAGGAAGACAGAGCCTGAGGGAAATTCTGGCATCACTCTTTTCTGGGTCTGAGTCTGTGCAACATGCTGGGAAGCAGTTCCCACCCACCCCACCCCACCCCACCCCACTCGTGCCTTTTTAATGACTCTCCACCATGAGAAATTTTTGCCTGTTTATGGGAGTGAAACATCTTTAACTTTGAACCTTGAGCTGGCCAGTATAGAGCAACGTGGTGTTTTGAGTGTTGCTTCACGTGAACCAGTGCAGAGACAGATGAAATGGTATTGAACAGCTTGGGCTTCAGTGTGGCATCTGTAGCCATTGGCACATGGGAATGGGAGCAGCAGGCTGGCAGGTTCCCCTGAATCCTTTCCTGACATTTTTGCCTGAAGTGCTGGAAAGTTCGACCACTGACCTGTACCCCAGAAAAAGCAGTGGTCATTGGCCTGGCTTCCTGCTAGTTTGATTTTATGGCTTCTCCTTTAAATAATTGGAAAGCAGGGACTTGGAACAGAAATATGAAAGGAAAATACAGGAAGGCCAATAACGCTTGAGATAAACCAGTGGTGACAGGAATGAATAAACTCTGCCTGAAGCCGGGCAGCAGCTGAAAGCGCCTGTGGGTGATGCTGCAGCTGTCCTGGGGCAGCTCCCACAGCAGCCAGTCCCTGCACAGATCAATTAGTGTTGACAATACTTACCTACAACATGAGCAAGAAAGCAGCACGCTCATTTCTCTGTGACATATACAAGTCTTGTCCTTTTTTGGCAAGAGAGTAGCCTGGATTATGTAGTGGTTATTCTCCTCTTCAGGTACAGGAAAAACTGAGCATCTCCAGGGGCAGAGCAGAAGGAAAGATGTTTTCAGACTATTTGCAAGTGTTACTTTGTAGATACACCCACATGATTCAAGATTAATATTTTTCCTCTGTGTGTGTGTGTGTGGTAGAAGCTGTGCCAGACGAGAGGTGTAGTATAAAAGCTAAATCCCTAGCTCAGGAAGCAAACAAGCCATGGTGATTGTTAGAAGATGCTGTGCCCACAGGGCATCTATGCATCGCAGAAAACATTCACTTTAATGGCAAAGGCTAGAAGGAGAACCCTGTAATTTGCTATATCCTGTCTGCTCTCTGTTTGACTGCCAGCCCTCTGTCTTTTTATTGCCCAAATAAGCAAGCTGTTGCTGCCTGCTTCTGCTATCTCGCTACCTTCATCTCAAATGCATGAGGACTGTCGAAGGGATATCTTGTGCACCATTAATGGTAGAGCAGTTGGACAGGGAACAAATTAACGAGCCTCAGAGAGTCTGACAGGCAGAGAGCAGCAGCAAATAAAAACTACCGTATTTTCCAAAGATACTCACCTCTGTTTAGTCCTGATAGGAAAACACGTTTCCTTAAACTCTGCCTCACCTCATTTCTCTTTTCTGTGGCCTGTTTCCTCCCTTTTTTCAGCCTCTTTTTTTTTTTTTTCTTTTCACATTTTTATCTTTGTTTCCTTCCTTTTAGCTTTGTCTCAGCTGCGTTTCTTATTTCCTCTTCATCTTCCTTCTGCTTAACCCCTTTCTCTGATGAATTATTTGCAGAGTCTGGGTAGGGAGTCCTGTGATCAAAGCACTGGGATTTTCTGGTGGGTACTGGATAATCACAGTCAGGGCTGTAAAACAATTATAGAGCTCCAAACAGGAACAGGGACATGCACATACAGTAATTGCCAGGCTCGCTTTACGGCTGAGAAAAGGATGCATTCCTTTAGGGAGCAAGGAGGAAAGGAGGATATATACAGTTTTCTTTTGTCTGGCCTTAGGTGACGTACATTTGAGAAGCAGAAATGTTATTTTGAGATGTGTTATTTGTATTACAGTACTGCTTAAAGGACCCAGCAGGGATGGGGCTCCTTTTTGCAAACAATGTGCAAGGGTAAAAGATGGCCTCTGCACTGAAAAGCCATTATGGAAAGGTAAATAAGACAAGAATGAGTACAACAAATACTCCCAAGGACTGGGCTGGGGTGGACAATGGAAACTCTAAGAGAACATGTTTATACACAAGCCCAGATGAGTATCAGAAGACCCTCCTGGCCTCCTGCCCAGCTGCTATCTCTTGGCAGTTTCCCATAGGCAGTGCAGTTGAAGCGATTCATAAACAGTTTTTCTCCAGGAAATTTTTTCAGAAATAAAATTCCTCTCTTATGGTACATCCTGATACTCTGTACAGCTTGGCCCAGATTTTCTTGAGGAGCCAAAGTTTTGAGGGGAAGGGTGGGACGGGGTCACTTGATTGTACATGCATTCATTTGTGGGATAGTCAGAAACAGTGAAATTAATCTGGAGCCCAACGGCTTCTAGATGTTTAAAACATCATAAGCCTCTGGAACGATTCCTGAAGCTTGCTTTCTTCTTCCCTAATTATGGCTACTGACCTAGAGAACAAATTGTAAGTATTTTATAGGCCTGGTTCTGGCCAGGCCAGAAATAACCTCCCCAGGCAGCCAGCACGGTTTTATGGACTTCTTTTTTTTTTTGGTGGTTGTTCATGATTTATATTTCAGGCCTTAGATTATGATTTTTAGGAAATCAGCTGCATCTTTCAAAGTACCCCAGGAATCTCATCCTTGTTTCTGTGGAGCTGGCCCTCACCACATTTTGGATTTACACCCACATTTGGGTGCCCTGTCCAGAAGCCTGTGGGTATTGAGTAGTTAATGTGCTTTGCAAAATGCCACCTGTAGGAGCTAAAATATGGAGTTATGAAGCCAGCAGTTAGTTTTCCTTTTATTCAGCACCACCTGTGTGTGCCAGGAATTTGGTCTCTACCTCTGGAGGAGGACATTCAAAATGAGTATATGGTGTAGGTAAATTTATTCCTAAAACTAGAAAACCCCACAAACAAGGCAGGTAGACCATTACAGAGAAAAACCTTGACTATTGGTCATAATTTTTCTAGCTTGTACCAAGACAATAATAAAAGAAAAGCAGATTTCCATGCGTACAAAACGTAGCCGATCTACACGACTGCTTTTTGGCCTCCGGCAGGAGGAGAAGTTTTGTCTTCTGAGGCGTTGGGCTTGTCTTTCTGGCAGGTGACAGGATGAGGGTCCTTGGCCTGTCGGATGGGGGCGCCCAGGAGGGCGGGAAGGCTGATCAGGGAGGCTGTGACTGCCGAGCAGTGAGCCTCGAGCAGTGAGCCTCGCCAGAGCCCAGGGAAGGAGAAAGGAATTTACTTAAAGAAATGAGCAAGCCAGAGCTTGCAAGTTGAGCAAAGAAGAACCAGACCCACAAGGAAAACTTGAGAGGGACAGCCAGGAGATAGACTAAACCTGTATGAATGTCCAAGTCTGAAACAAGAATCCTCCCAAACCATCCTTGGTGTCTGTGTTCCAAGATGATGGGGGTGGCGAGCTCCCACACCTTCTGTGGTGGACTGGCCTCGTGAGTACTGCCGTGCGGGGGGCCCTGCCCAGCAAGTGCCCTTGTGTCCATGCCAACCAGGTAGTGCCAGTCTGAGCTTCCCTATCTCCTGATCTGGGCCCAGGTTAATAATTATTTCCTCCTGTTTGAGATTTTAGAGTGCCCTTCTATACTGCCATCTTCTTCCTCAATCGTTTCTGAGAGTAAATAATGAGCAACCTAAGTAACTAGAGCAATAAAAGTGATGTATGAGTTTGGCAGTGGATTTTGCCATACCTCAACAAACTCAACCCAGACATACAACAAAGTGTTTACATTACAGCAGTGGGAAAAGTGCTGAAGAGTCGACTGTAATTCTAACAACAGTTTTCTTGTAGACAGGCGTACAGGTCAAATTTCACATCACACTAGCTCCTCATACTCTGCCAGGCTTACTATTTTTCAAACCTTCCACAGCCAAATTCATTCCACAGAGTCTTCTGGTTTAGCAGTTCCTTACATTTTTCTGCCCAAAAGTACTTTCCCCCCGTTGACCAAAGGGTGTGGTGTGCTCTGTACTTGAATCCTGGAAAAAGTGCATCAGGGCAGGAGTGCTGTTGGTGTGGAACAGTGAGGAGACCTGTGATTGCAAATTTAGGGCGTCTGCCACAATTGATACTAGTTTAAAAGTATCTTGAAGTGATTTCTCTCAGTAATGAAACATCTAAACAGGTTTCTGTAGGTTCCATGCAAGGTTTGGGAATAACTTTGGCTTTAAAATTTCACTGCAGTAGCAAATGTTTAGCAGGTCAGCCCCAGAATTTACCTTCTTTGAAAGTCCTTAAGGGTACTTAGATGTTGGCAGATGCCTTAGGCCAGTACTCATGCCAGCAGTGACATCCCCAGCCCCTTCACCTCCACAGCCCTGCCCGTGCTGAAGGTTGTAAGAAGCTGTGTGAAGGCCGCCTCAGGATCTTGGATAACCTGTAGGGAATTCATGTCGCTGTTCTCAAGGATCATTTGTGGCTTTGATGGGCTTGGCTTGGTGGTATGTATGGCCCTGTGATGGTTATGGCCTTCTACTTGGTCACCCATAACTACCTGCACGGAAGGCTGGTATTCGTACATCTGGTCAGTACTGGGGAGTGACGATTCTCGTCTCCCGCACCCCAGGTGGCAGCTGTGCCAGGAGTTCTCCAGTGGTGAGGGTGCAAAGGACAATTTGGGGCTGGATTTGCATCTTCAAGTGAGGATTCAGTGCTTGGGTGCTCTAGAGGAGAGAAACCTAAGTCTGTGGGCAGCGCAGTTGCTTGGGGTCTTGCACCCTTTTTCCAGGGTGGACAGTTCAGGCTAAGATTTTCTTCCTAAAGGGTTTCCAAAACCCAGCCTCTCCAGGCACCCGGGGTGCCCTCAAAGGCCACTGCAGCTGAACAGACCCCGCTGGGCATTACAAGTCCTGGCGAGAACAGCCGCGCTGCCTACGCTGCATGATTGCAACTGGAGAACGGGTGTTGCCTGGAGATTAAACACCCATCGCTGTGGCGGCACAGCGAGCGTGTGATCAATGGGGACTGGCACTTCATGCTGTGAGCACCCTGTGGCTGTCTGGGACACCGGGCAACGGTTGCTCTTGCAGTTCCACTCCTCCTTGCTTTCCTGATGGGAGCCCCAGCTCCTCACGCGCTGCTGGCTGCGGTGGGAGTGGGGCGGCGGAGGGCAGTGCGCGGGGCAGCGCTGTCGGTCATGGGTGGGACGTAACGCCTGAGGGTCCCACTCAGGAGAGGCCAGATTCGGAGTCAGGGGAGGAGAAAGGGGAGTGTTGGCAGGAGAGTGGTATTGAAGCGGTTAAGCCTGTGCCTTTCTGGGGTTTGCTGTCCCATGTATACAGTCTTCTGAAGTGTTAGGAGTTGGAGCTCTGTTCTGTTTACTGAAGCCTTTTTCTTTTCCCTTTTTAATTTTTCTTATTTTTAAACAACTTGTCTGACTTGTCTCATTGCTGTGAGTTTCAAGCTGGAGCTTCCACTTACTGGAAGCTGCACGTTAATACCAACAACTGAACTTGCTGTTCAAAAAGAGCCAAGGAGGCTTTTGTTCTGGGTAACACCAGGCAGTGGTTCAGCAAAGATAAAATCCCTGAAACTTTTTAATTTAGTGGCTTAATTAATATCTGTGCTGTGAATTGAATATTCTTTTTATTAAAAAAAACCCTGAGATACATACCTGGAAGCATTAGACAGGACACAATAGAGCCTCAGAGCTGTATCTTGTCACAAATCACCTCAGCATCTTTTTTTCTTCTTCTGAGTAGCTCTAATGACAGTTTGCCTTTCCTCATTTATCCAAGAACCCAAACTGTCTTTAGTGGAAGCAGGTAAGAGAGACCCCACTGAGACATACGCTACATAAAGCACCCTCCCATACTAGTGAGACCACACCAGCTTCTTCCACTCTTCCTGGAAAGGAAAGGGAGGGAGAAGGCGATGACTTTGATTGATGATCAGGAAGGTTCTTGATGAATCCTAGCAGAAGTGCTGCCCATTTCCCGACTCAGGCAGTGTGAGGCTAAGTGTGTGGTGCTGCTGGCATTGGTTCTTCTTTCCAAGCAGCAGTGGAGATGGCTTCTATCCTTTAGGCTGCAGAATGCTCCCAAACAATAGCTATTTTGAAGACAGCTTCTCTGGATTATTCTCTCTACGTGCGTGCCCTCTGTAACTCTTTGAGTGGTCCCTGTGGATGGATAGCTCTCTGGAGACAGTCTGTGAGTGCTCAGAATCTGCTGCTGCCTAAAGAGAGACCTAGAAACAATGGCACACGACGGAACGGACGCGCCACGGAGGGAGCTGCAGCTTTGTGAAGAAGTGTGACTTGGGTCTCGATGCCAGTTCTTTGTTTGCCTCTGAATAACACAAAATTTGTCAGTGCTCTGTGAGGAAAAAACCGTCAGGAAGCGAAGAGCATCCCTGTGAGCCTGTTCTGTGGTAGTGTTTGGATGTACCAAACATTGGGAGATAAAAACCAGCGTTCCCCAGGTAGACCAACATCAGGCATTAGCACCACAGAGATTATTCTCCTTCTTGTCCTACCCACCTTGTACATTGAAAGCCCCACAGACTGGTAACACTGTGCAGGAGGGAGGTCCTGGCACTTTGGGTGATCTCACCCGTCAGGTTCATCCATCTTTGTTTCTTTTAACAGGAAGCCAGGCCGCTGTCAGGTCGCTCAGCCACTAACGTTGTGCTTTCTTTCTCACCTCACTGGCAGAATGTGAACGGTATCAAGTACCACGCCAAGAACGGCCACAGAACGCAAATCCGCGTACGCAAACCCTTCAAATGCCGCTGTGGGAAGAGTTACAAGACAGCTCAGGGCCTGCGGCACCACACAATCAACTTCCACCCCCCCGTGTCTGCTGAGATTATCAGGAAGATGCAGCAATAACATGCTGGTCACAAATGTGCCAAGAAACCCTCACCAGCAGTTGCTGATTTTGAGAACAGCCACCTTTTTCAGGGGAAGCATTCAGCAACCCTTTAAAAAACAAGTTACCTGCATGCTTTAAGAATTTTCTGTAATTTTGGAATGATGTCTCTTTGTAGGGTTAATGATTTTGTACATTTGCACATGTAATCATCATACCCATTCCCATTTCTTTGAGATAAGGTGCTATAAAAGCTATAGGTTCTTCAGAACATTTTTCTCCAAAACAGACAAAAATTAATTNGCACTGACATCCTTTCAAGATTGTAACGTGATGACGACTTCTCGATGCATCTGTCAAATGTGTGTGTGCAAAAAACAAACCAAAACCAAACCACCCTTGTCGAAACTCTAGTTAACATGCCTTACATAATGGAGTTATCCGTGGAGTAGCAAGTCTTTTAGGTAATGGAAATATAAATAAGAAAGAATGTTTAACATAATATGCTAAAAATATTTTCATACTTAAATAACATACATAAAAAGGTGTGCTTGCTGTATTTTATATTATCTTGCAGATCTTTTTGGGTTGTTTTTTTTTTCTTCCCCCTCTCTTGAAACGCTGAAAGCCTTGCCATCCCACCTAGTAAACAATCACTTTAGTGTTAGAAATTACCCTTTTTTTTTTTCCATTATTTTTAATTTTTTTTTCTTTTTTGGGTACAAGATGTCATATTATGTTCACGCCCATCGAACTTTCAAGGACCAATCTCCCAGTCCAACTAAATATTTACCCCTGAGCTATCTGTTAGGAAGACACTTGGAAATACTTAAGTGCAAATTTATGTGTGTGTGAGAAACAAGGTTTTTTTTGGGGGTTGTGTTTTGTTTTTTTTTTCCTTTCTTTCTTCATCTCAGATGAAGTTTTAAAGCACTTTGTAGTTCTCGATTGCCAACAGAGTTAATGTTTTATGTGTTGCCAACTCTTGCAGCTGCCGCGCGCGCCGGCGGCTGCAAATAAAAATTGAAAATTCTACGCATGGTTTAAGGAGGGTCCGTTCCTTGTGCTCGGGGAGCTCCTAACACCCCTCCCTCGGGGTCGTTGTAGTTTGGAGATTCATTTTGCTTTTTCTTTGTGCAGTTTTTTTTTCTCCCCCCTCTTTGCCCCTTTTGCTTCTCCTTGTAGGTCACTGCATTCCGTTTGGAAGTGTCTGTTTAGCTTTATGTTTAATTTTGCTGAGTTATGACATATGAGCCTTACTGAAGATTTAAGTGCTTCTTGCAGCAGGTGGTCAGAGACTGACTCAAACCAAAAGCCACCCTGAGAGCGCTTCGTGTCTGGACCACACCTGAGGGGTTGGTGCTCGCCACCCTGCCTTGAGCACTCTTCTCCCACAAGTGCTATTCCTGGAGCCGAGGTGGGCGGCCCCGGCCCGGCCCCAGCCAAGAGACACCTCATACTCCGTGAGCGGGAGGGAGGGACTCACTGTTTGGAACACAGCAGTCGCCTTTGCATAGTTCCTCTTCTTTTATGTGCAAAAGAAAGCTCAGAGAAGGGATGAGCTTTCCCTTTATTTTTCTTCCCCCCACTCCACCCCCCCTGCCCCGAAGCTTTAAAGGAAACCTCGGGAAGGATGGCCATGGCCTAGTCTCCAGCAGAGTAAAAGTCTCATTAGAACACAGGAGTCATCCTAACAACGAAGCCTGTAGAACACCCGAATTGATGTAAACCATCACTTTTCTCAACCCCTAGAGAGGTGACAGCACCCGTGCCGCGCGGTGCCGCCAGCCGGCTTCAAAGGGTGATCCAGACATGAGAGTGAGCGGTGCCCACGCGGCCCCGGGTGGCCGCTTCCCACCCACCGCATTTTTAGCAAACAGATCTGGCCAACAACCGCAGGGTTTTCTTGGCTCTGCTCCTAGTGCAAGAAACTACAGGCTGGGTAAGTTCGTTCAACAGCTAAACAGTCGTAAAACGTCATTGTTGCATGTAAATTCCTTTCGGCTATAAAAAGGAAATTCCAGTTTCTATTTACCTATCCGTTGTGACAGTATTATTAAACAGGTAAAGATGGGACTATTTTGTTATACTGTGTATAGTGAATGTATTGTACCGTGTCTGTGAAAAGTGTGCTTTAAATTATATTTTCATATGTTTTGTTGGGGACAAAATACTTTAAGTTCGGAAGCGACAGAGGTTTGTTTTAGAACTGAAGGCAACTTAAAGAATTCCTGTCAAGAAAGCTGCTGCTTATAAATGTAAATCAAATCACATTTAAAATAAACTGCCTCTGACCTAAAGAGCCAGCTCTTCGCCTCTTCCTCCCCCAGGGGTTACGTTCCTGGGCTGCGTGTACCCTTTCACGTGGCTGTTTTACTTTGGGATTGTCAAACCCCAGAGTCCACAAACACCCGGGGCGACTTAATCGCTACACCCTTAATGCACAAAAATTACAGTGGCTGGAGATGATCAAAAAAAGCTCATTCTGATGTAATCAGTCAAGACCTTGAGGTGGTTGAGGCTCCTGCCTTGCAGCTGGCACAGGAGCCCCTTCAGTGGTGGGCTCTGGGTTACTGTTCCTCAGAGGGCTTGGGCAGTGACGCAGCTATTGCTCTGAAAGGAGCAATCATTGACTTCTTAACTGGGTGAGGGTGGGGTGGAGGTGGGTGGCTGTATGGGGGAACCACCACTGTACACACGACAGACCCTCTGCTTGGGCACAGCCGAGGTTGGAGGTCACCTCCTCAGATTGCAGAGGCCTTTAGTGATGTCATAGCGAACAATGGTTCAGTTTTAGAACCTGTTCTACAGTAAGAAAAACTAATGGACAAAATATTCTTGGAGTACTTGTGTGCTTCCACAGAGCAGCTCTTGCCAGGAAGCTCTCTGTTTAAAAGCAGACCTGAGATGTAAGGCTTAGAACACTGAGGACTGACAGTGTAGCTGCTGCCCAGGGCACTGCGGTTTATCGGTTATCACACAGCTTTAAATAAACCCTGCAGGGAACAGGACATTGCACATGGGAGAACTGCAGGCAGGAGAAGCTACTGAGAACCTGAATCCCAGAGTCTGCATCTCAACCAAAGAACATAAAACTGAGGAGAGTGACAGTGGGCGTCGCACAGAGCTGAAACATCATTGCCCATCAGTACTTAACGCCTCAACTCCAGCTCATTTCAAGACGAGCAGCAGAAAGGACAGACCACCGACTCCAGGAAGGGTTTTTGCTTTTAATGTAACAGGACTACTGTACAACGAGTGGAAAGCAAATATACTTAATGCAGTTAAAGTAAATATAAAAGGTTTAGGTATACACACACCTTTTACTGACCAGAAAAAAAGACATGAAGTTAAAAACGCAGGTTTAAAAGCCCAAAGCCAAAAGGAACACAAGTCACTGCTGAGGAAACAGAACAGGATTCTCTACTGAACACAACTGCAACGGAACAGCAACGGGGTCGGGGGCTTTTACTTCTGAACAGCTGCCTTTAGGCACTGAAGCAGAGCAGTTCCTTCCAACTCAAAAATCCTGCCCCCCGGGACAACACTGTCCCTCAAGGCAAACATTCTATACGTAAAACTGAGGTCTTTGCTGTTGCTTCTGTTGCAAGCACCTCAGCTCGCAGAACATGCACCTACGCCCAGAAGTGTACCAGGAAACTGGATTTTGGTAGGGTACCCTAGTAGCTTTCTGACTGAACTGTTGCTCAGAGACACATCTGGTTATTCCAGCTTTAATCGTGCCTCAGGCGTCATGGTTCAAGAGAAGCCCCAGTGGTTCTTGGAGCTGAAGAGCATCATTAATCTGGTCTCTTTTTCTGAGGTCAAATCATTCCCGTGTCCTTACAAGTTCTGCTGAGTAGGGGAATAAATAGCTACATACACAACAGAGAGGGGAACAGTGTGTGTGTGTGTGTGTGCATTTTTTTAGCATAATGTTAGGTAGAGAGAAGATAACCCAATAGCAGCTTCCAGCCGCGATTCCTCACGGCTCCTGCGAGAGCACACCGGCTTTTAGGCAGAAGTTTGTGCTACTACAGAGAAGCTGCGCTGGTTTTGTTCTGGAGGTGGGCTACTCAGAACTGGGGGGTGGTTTGGGATGGTTTTGTTGTTGGGTTTTTTTTCCTTTAAGCTACACTGCAAAACAAAGTGGTTTTAATCAAAATTCAATACGTTCTGATCAAAGTGCGTCTGAACGTGCCTCTCAAAGCCCTGCTGATCGTAGTCAGGCGGGAACTGCTCGCTGCACATGGGGCACACCTTCCAGTGGCTCTCCACGTGCTCCTCAAACTTGCTCTGGTCGTAGTTGGGTGGAAACATCACATCACAAAGAGGGCACTTCTTGTGCAGGTCGAAGCTTCCCAAGGAGATGGAGAAAGAGACAAAGAAAGGAGGAAACAGTTATTAGAGCCACCACTATGAAGCAGAACACAAAAAGCAGTGTCCCTTTGCCACCGGCATCAAGAGCTGTACATCAAAGCTAAATCTGAGCAGACTTTGTGTCTAAGCAAGTACCATACAGGTAACTGAAGCGCTCCAAGTAGTTTCACTGAGGAATTCTCAACTAACATGGCGTTCCAAAAGTGGCATAATTTTGACATAACTCCAGCTGCCACCAAATACAAACCTATTCTATGTCTTAATAGCCAAGCAGTTTCATGGGAAACCACGCTCTCTGCTCATAAATGCTTGCTCTCAGCAAACATAACACTTTATAAAAGCTCTAAACTTAGGTTCACAATTAGGGTGGAAAGAGAGGGGAAAATCCCAAAAGCAATTCATTCATTTACCAACAACAACAAAAAAATTGTGCAAATTCCAACAAAATAAGGTACAGCACCAATGATCTACCCAGTCCCACAGCGTATTCTCTGACAGTCCCACACTGAAAATCCTTAATCATCTTTCATCTCCACCCCAGCCCAGGGTTACAGAAACCCATCTGTGCCATCACAGACCTGCCAAATTAACATTTACCTGGAGTCAAAGCAGAAACCGGTTCCACGTTCATGCAAGAGAAGACTCGGGGGATCAGGAGCAGAAGGTACAGTGTTGTCATCGTCCTATTAAGACAGTAAGCGTTTTAAGTAATGCCCACTACAAGCAGCTCCCACCCAAATACATGTTATCCAGCACAAACATGGATGAAATTTGCCTGTCGCTGTGCAATCTCTGCAGCCTAAGCTTCACTCCGGTGTAGAAGGGGAGATGTGGTTAGCAAACACAGCGCGCTAAGCGCCTTCGGACCGCGTGCCCAGTGCTGCGAGAAGGCGCCCGCTGTTGCCGCAGGGGAAACGCGGGCAGGTGGCTGCCAGCGCCTGAGGCGCAAGCCTGAGCAGAAGCCCCGTGTTCAGCTGAGTGCGGGGCATCGCGCTACGAGCCCCGACAGCGCGTCAGGGAGAGCCAAGGCTCAACCCTGGACTCCAGGCAGCTGAACGTCAAGTCAGACCTGCAAAATCTGTCCATTTACATTTCGGCAGGGGAAACGAGACCTCGGTTTCCGTCCACATGCCTGTCTCCAACGGTCAGTTCTGAGCCCTCTGCTGCTGCCACCAGCCAGGCACATCCCACAGCCATCAGGCACGTCAGCTAAACCCTCCTGGGCTGCCCCTTCCCCACACCCACAGCATGCAGGCAGCTGCAGCGGGCATGGATGGGGACGGCTCTGGCTCTGCTGGGAGACAAGCAGGTTTTGCCTCAGAGCTTCTATGGGGTTAGGAAGGCAGGTCGGACCCTGGGCATCCAGTGCTCCTCCCTCCACAGAACAAGAGAGGGGTTTGCCTGCTGCGAGAAATTCCCAAGCAGGAAAATGCAGAATTCCTAGAGCAGCTGGGTTCAGAGAGTTCCCTTAATTCTGTGATTGCATTATTATGAATTAAGATCACAGATTAAGCACAGTGATATAAGCAAATACAATTATTAGGGCACAAAAGGAAAATAAATTGACCAAGGAAGCAAATCAGAACTGGGTTTGCAGCAGTATCTAACTATTTCTTACAGAGCATCTGGGTTCCACTCTGCAGTTAGTGCAGCACAAAGCCTGCTCACTTCGAGGTGAGAATACAGGTAAATTCAGCAAGATGTTTGAACCTCCAACTCCTAAATAATTCTCCTCCTCATCTCAAAGACACCTCACACACAAGAATTCTTAATTATTTAGCTGATCCTTAAAGATGGCCATGCAAGGGACCAGCTGTGACAGCAAACACATCGTGTTTGTGTATCTAATACGTATCAGAACCACAGAATATCCTGGGTTGGAAGGGACCCATAAGGATCATTGAGTCCAACTCCTGGCTCCACACAGGACGAGCCAGGTCAGAGTACGTGCCTCAGCGCATCGTCCAGACACTTCCTGAGCTCAGTCAAGCTCGGTGCTGTGATCACTTCCCTGGGGATCCTGTTCCAGTGCCTGACCACCCTCAAGAGCCTCTTCCTAATATCCAGCCCAAACCTCCCCTGTCGCAGCTTCATACTGTTCCCTCAGGTTCTATCACTGGTCAACAAAGAGAGAAGATGGACAACTGCGCCTTTGCTCCCCCTCATCAGGAAGCCATAGACTGTGATGAGGTCTCCCCTCAGCCTCCTTTTCTCCAGGCTGAACAAAGGGACTTCAGCCCCTCCTCATAAGGCCTCCCCTCCAGACCCTTCACCATCCTCGCTGCCCTCCTCTGCACACTCACCAATATTTTTGTGTCTCTCTTGTACTGTGGCACCCAAAGCTGCACCCAGTACTCAAGGTGAGGCCACACCAGCAGAGTGAAGAGTGCTAACACGTTCATGTTCAGACTAACATACTTTGTCCCAGTGACGAGTTAATAGGAACAGGACAGGAGAGGAAGATTCCCCCAATATTTTTCTTCTCCTGACAACAGCTGTTCAGTTTCAGGCACACAGCGTTTCCATTAGGCAGCTGGCAGGCCTTGCTGTGACAGCCCTGCTAGCAGCAGACGTGTTTTCCTGCCTAACTCCCTTGCTTTGCACCTGCAGTAAAAAGGGCATATGGGGTTTAAAATATTACTTGGTCCTTCTGTCATGAAAGAGGTAGGGTGTATGGATGCACTGAAGCAAAACTACTTCATGTACTCCTGTGCTACAATGATACAGCTTACATAGTGCCAAAAACATGGCACACTTGCTCAGTACCAGTCTGTAAGCAGAGCAGGACTTATGTGAGAAAATGAATGTGCACCTTTCCTTCAGCAAAGCAGTTCTGCTCCAAACGCAGACCTAAGGAACATTTAACTCCTTTGGAAAAGACTTTCTTACAGTTCTTCACTGTTTGTCACTCAGTTACTTCTTGAACATTGGGCATTTTTGTCACAGCACTTCCTGCTACTTGGTTACCAATGCTCAAACGGAGGAGGTGGTGTTCCTCTGGTGCAAGGGCTCTTCAGCCTCAAGTTCTTTATGTCAGCTTTGCTCAGGACAGATGAGCAGACTCAATGACAAACACAGAGATTATTCATTATATTATGGGTTATTATGATCATGATGAATAGATTGATGTAGCTTGAGACAATTAATATAACTTTAATTTGTGTATTTTAAGAATATATTTGCTTTGGATTTTAGTAGAATATGGCTGTAACTGTGTGAGCTGTTTTGTGAAAGTGGCTACAAAACTGAGCCATAACGGTGCAACAGCCTTGAAGCTAGTGAAGATGGGGGAGTCATAAATAATGAGACCAACGACCAATTAAGAGACAGAGTATATCTTGTTTTCAGTTAAAAGGGGTTCCTAACTAGTTTGTGTAGGAATGAAGGTGTTTTTGAGCTCAGGAATGTGTTTTGGTAACTATGGAGAAAACCATAAAGAGCAAGCACTGACAGAGAGGAAGACGTCCAGCCTTCATCCCTGAAGACCACCAGAAGACCCCCTGAGTGTCACTGAGCATGCTCCATCTGGGAGGAGTTAATGTAAATGGCTTCCTGGAAATAATTTGCATAACACTGCCTTTTCTTAGAAATTATAATGACTCTGTATAGTTAATCTGTATAAATATGAGAAATTTGACTTTAAACAGTGCACACATTCAGAGGAGCGATCCCCTGTGTGCCCAGCCCTGCAATAAGGGATACCTGCTTCACAGTCACCAAGGCTGGTGAGCTTTGATTCCAGCTTTCCAGCATCAATTAGCGTTGAGCAAGGATTTACCAATGCTAACGGCTGGTGCGGTACATCAAGGGCATTAACCTAAATGATGCAGCTAATGGGGTTACAGGTGGGACTCTCTTCCCATTCAAAATTCGGACTGTGGTTGGCCAACCCCCACCTGCAGAAAGGGTCTTTTTGCTCAGACCCGAAACAAAGAGCTGACCTGAATGCCCACCTGTAGCAGAACACAAAACTACTTGTCCCAGAAGTAACCAGCCTTCCAGACAACTGCTAGGCCACCACAGAGACCCGAGTGTCCCTACCGGAGAAGGAAGCCTCGCCGCCTTCACGCACACGTTAGATGCAGATTAAAACGTACCGAGTGGCAAACGAAATATGTCTGTGAGACATGACTCAAGCAGAAGCGATCCTACCAATGCCCTCCACCCATTTACACCAGCCATGCAGCAGCCTGCTTAAGCACCAGCTTCCTCACACACACGTCTGCTCTACCACCACAGTCCATGGGAAAACCCGAGATTTTAACTGGAACCAACAAAATGCAAGCTGAGGTTTGCCATTTAAGAAAATCATTTAAACAAAATCAGCACTGCCTCTCCATCTTACATATAGCTTTAATAGATTAGTAAGTGGGGTGTGGGTTTTAGGTTGTTTTGGGTGGGTTTTTCACATTTACTGTAGTTATTGTAGCTATTTGCTCAGTGTTCTTCCCATCCCCCTCCCGCCCCCCCCTCTCTTTTTTAAGGAAAAAAAAATCCCCAACATTTGGGACCCTGCTGATCACTTGGTAAGATAAAATTGTTCACATCTCTTGTCCTGTCTTCCAGCTTCTGGCATGGTGACACCCTGCCATGTGCCAACATAACACTCCTCCTCATCCATTTTTGAAAACACTGATTTGAAGAAGGGTTTGCTTGCCTCACCGTGGCACCCATGCCCGCTCGGGCATCGAGGCCTTGCAGGCTCTACCTTCAACAAAGTGCAAGTTGTTTCCCACAGACAAAGCAGGCTTTTCTGATGTCATGAGGAACATTGTTTGCTATGTCCTAGGGGCACAGTTTCCTCACAGTCCAGTGCAATTAGATGTAAAAACCATACTGCATGTCCCTTACAGTACCTTCTGACCTCGCACCATGGGAGAATGACAAAACTGAGTACCTACTGGCACTACACTGTTAAAACAGGAAAAGCCTTTGCTCTTGGCCAAGCGTATGAAGACAGAGCAGTCCTTGGCCTTTTGGGGTGCTTAACCCAGACAAGAAGGTGGAAAACCTACACCTCAAAGTGCACACTGCAGAGATCACAGTGTAACTCAAGAATGGTCACACACTAAAATCTGAGGACTTCTCTTAGCCTGAGAGTACTTCCCACACGTTGTAATTGCAAGTTACACCAAGTATACTATCACCAATGAAAAATTCTCATGCACTGCCCTGGGGAGACTTGGAAC
The DNA here is from genome assembly GCA_013400835.1 of Zapornia atra. Lineage (NCBI taxonomy): Eukaryota > Metazoa > Chordata > Aves > Gruiformes > Rallidae > Zapornia > Zapornia atra. The sequence goes on from VZTU01010378.1 coordinate 208,757, forward strand.
TTCTGGAAAACACAGAAATGTCCCACTGTATCGGGCCTGACAGCTGTCCATCCCTGTCATTTCAGCTGTACAAACCTCTACAGCATGGCCAGTAAAAGAGAGAACTGTACAAAGGGAGGACAGAACTTTATCCATCTTGGCTCACCATCACTTAGTGCCTGGTTTCTTCCAGCTAGTGTAACCAATGATACATTCTTTATTTTTCTAAGTGATGCTACACGTTCTTTTCAACCTGAAATCTAACAACCAGTCACTCTCCCACAAGGCTAGCTGAAGCTGCTTTGCAGGAGCTTGACAGTAACTGCTGGGAGGCCAGGCCTCAGTGCCTCAGCCCATGCTGTATTTTAAGCACAGGCAGCAGCTCACTCAAGACCCCATGATCCAGTCATCCAAGTTACATGGACAGAAACCCCAGACTCCAAATTCTGAGAGACAGTTTTATGTGCCCTTTGTGTAGAGGCAGCTTTCCTGCACTCCAGTCTGACAGCCAAGAATATGGCTGCCTGTACTTAGCCCTAGACCTCTGCAGTGCCCTGCAACGATGTAATAGAGCTGATGTGGCCTCATGTCCTTACAAAAAGTCTGGTAACAGGCACTGACAGGCTGGAACCATGGTAAGTAAGCCTAAGAAATACCTGGCCTTCTGAATTCAGAAGTTTGGATAATTAGGTTACCAAACTGTGAAGGATGCCATTAACACCATGACTTTACTATCACCAGTCTGCAACTGACTCAAACTGCCATGGTGAATTCCAGGGACTGGATGACTCACAGATAAATACAGTATTATCCAATAAAGCATAGTGAAAGAGAGGGGCTTTGCCACAGCAAGAGGAAGAAGGGAAAAATGGACATTAACTATCAGAGATAAGCACAACTCACCTAGTTTTTTACAAGAATTAACCAATTTTGTCTCAAGAACTGCTTTCATCATTACAACTGCAATCAGTGCCAAGACTGCAGAAATTAGAAACAATGCCATGGCACACTGTAAAAAACCCACAGACTTCTCCAGCTGCTGCAGATCGCTTTACCATGCAACAGTGGGCAAAGCAACACCCACCTTAAACAAACAGTGAGCAGCCACTCCGCTAACGTGCGGCGTGGGTAAACTGGAAAGACTACAACACACATTCTCTGCTCTAGAGTAAAATCAAACCAACTCTTTTAGGTGTCCCTGCCCCTCTGCAAGCAGTCTGGTTCCCCAAGAGGGGTACCTGGATACCAACGGCTCCTTTTACGTCTATCCTATATAAGATGGTAAGAGGCTGCCAGGGTAAGATCAGGCCAGTGAAGTGTGGTGGGTTGTGGGTTTGCTGGGGTTTGTCTCCTTTTTTTTTGGTTTGGTGGTTGTTTTTTTCCCCACTAGAAGACTTGACCATGTTGGATTGATCTCAAAAAATACCCTGACCTGGCTGTCAGCTGCCAGAAGTTCCACCCTCCCACCCCCCACAAATTTACTATGACTAACAACATTGTTTAAGAGTCTCAAGATAATTATTCTGGGCTTACTGCCAACTGGAATCAGGACTGTGTTTCTGAAACTCACACTTCACTATTAAATATATACGTGTATGTTTTGTTTATGGACCTCTCCCATACATACCTGCTTCTAGGAATTATTCTCTCAAAATTATTACATTTTGGTCAATTACTGGACCATGAGCAAATGGAAAGTTAGTGCTGAGTGGAAGACAGCAGGAATTTGGGGCAAGTCAACTACTCTGCGCAAAAATCCCGCTGTGTGTGTGCTCATCTGGCATGATGAATGCCAACCAGCTTATCCCTCTCTGAAATCACAGTTTAATTTTGCTGTTCCAAAAGCCAAAGCTGTGAAGAATTTCCCCAAAGTCTTCAAGACAAACAAAACTGATGACTTTTCATGTCAGCCAAATACCCGGAAATGCCCATTCCCAAGGAACAAAGTTTTAGGAGAAAGAAACAAAGTTGGAACACAATAGGAATGTTAAACAAAATTCCTGATGCATTTGGAGATGCATCTTTATTTGGTCTACAACTCAAAGAGTAACTGAAGACAGTGAAGGCAGCATAAATTTCAGTATAGTGGGAGTGTCAAAATCACCTGAGAAGAGCCAGTAACAAAAACGTCTTCCCTGAGAAGTAGAAAGGGAAATCATCTACACTCAGGGCAAGGGTGAACTGCATTCTCCTTTGGAAGAGGAAAACTACTCATGGCCACATTAGGTGCAAACACCTCAGCGGAAAAATCCTCATGAGCTTGAGACTTTTGTAATTTGAAGTAGGAAAGATAAGAGTGACTTTGCAGACAGATACAAAGACAGCAGCTGCACCTCAAACAAGTCTGTTACAAGGCTGATGAAGAAAAAAGTTTGCATTAAAGCCAAACAAAAACACTTTATGAAGATTTTTCAAAAACAAGAAAACACGTGGGATTCCTGTACGGAAGGACTGCATCAATTCAGACAAGTCCAAAATATTCCAGAGAGGACAATTCCAGTTCAAGTAAAAGAACCAAGTTTTACCACAAAAAAAGAGAACTAAGGGGTCCTGACTTTCTCTGGATTTGTCTTGCATTCCCCCTAACACTCCTCCCCTGCATCATCACATGTTCTTTCAGTCATTTAATTCGACTACTGACCAGTCTGCAGCCACATTCAGGTTGATTATCCAGCTGGCAGCTGGCTGTTAGAACAAGAATTGATTCTCCTCTCCCAAGGGATTGTCAAAAAACCCTGCAGGAAGTCAGTATCTAAATCCTTTACCACATGCACAGGAATGTAAACACAGCAACTACAACAGGTCAGTTTGACTTGCTAGACCCCTTCATAATTTGCTGACCTTTTCCTTTGGCTAGATGAGTATCTTAAAGGAAAGGAGGTCCCATTTCTGGCCTTCACTCTGTAGAAGCAGGTCACACAGGTATTCTTACACAAGGCATGCACACGCTTCCCTACACTTACCTTACAGGCTGACAAAAGCCTATTTTAGTCATATCTGAGAAGTCTATTTACAGTTGTGTGTACACCACCTCCACTTCATTCTCTCATTTATCACAACATTGGCCCAGAGTCTCAAAGATTTGTCATCTTAGATAAGCAACACAGACATCATCATCAGTAAACCACCACCAAAACATCCATGGAGTGGTGGAAGTGGCTGCAACACCCTCAAGTTCTTTGACATAACGTATAGCAATGGGCATGTGGAGAGAAGACAACGGAAGCCCAGACAACACTGATGCTTTAAATAAAGCACCAAGGCTACCAAGCCCGTAGGAATCCTCCTCCTCCAAAGGGCTTACACCTTACTGGTTTAAAAATGCACAGAATTACATCTTAAACAGCTTGTTTTAAAAAACAAAAAAAAACTAGAAGAACAAAGAGCAATCTCTTATTTATCATTTTATATTTGCTGTTTCTTCTGCACAAATGACAGGCTCTCCTTAATAATGAATTTCCTACATATATGGAAGTTCTTCCTGGTTATTTCTTCAAATACTGCATCAGAACTGTTTAATCTTTGGCACATTACTAAGTCTCCTTCTCACAACTACTAATTTCCATATAAATTTGTACGCTACACATACAGTTTATTTTTGGGAGGAGAAAGCAACTAGTTCTCATTTGTAAAAAAATAAAGATATAAGTTACTTGATTTAAAGGCACCTTTTCTCAAGCTGAACTTTATTTAAGCCTGCTACATTCCATCTCATTACAGTACTCCAAGCTGTGTCAGCAAATGAGCACAAGACTCTGGTGCTGTTTCTCTTGGGTTTGCAAGAGGGCAAAGCACATAGATCAGAAAGAACACCCTGCTAATTAAACTGAAGATGACTAAAGAAGAGAAGAGCTTGTCACATGTAATATCTACGTCAAGAATGATCAGATTAAATATGCAAAAAGTGAAGTAAAGGTGGGTAACAGCATTAAGCTCACATTCTACATCTTGAACAGGCTGCAAAAGTTCTGACAGATTCTCTAATTATTCACAGTAATGGACACTGGGGGCAAAAGGCAGGAGGGAGAAATACATTTTTCTCCATTATAGGTGCTGAGCACCAGGGCTAAAATCATGCCTGTCTGAACACTGATCAGTTTCTGCAAAGGTTAATAGCAATTAAATGTGGCAAACTAGACTAAATGAGAAACAGGTCATGATACCGCTGTACTTGCAAAGACCACAATACTTTGCAGAAAGGTATTTCTTGTTTAATAGTTTTGAAGGTGCTGGAGTACTCAGAATAAGAAAAAGAGTAGTAAATCTGCTCCTGTTCAAGTGAAAATACACAGTCCAGTTTGTACAGAAGCCGATTTACTAAAAGAGCAACATACAACAGCCTAACAAAGGAATCGGTGACGTATCGTTACTTGCAGTTTAACCAGCATCAGGTAATAGTCAATCAGCTCTCCCAAATGGCCTAACAACAAGAACTGCACAAAATGGAAATGATAAATGCAGATTTGCAAAAACAGAAGAAAAGACTTACAGATTAGAATGAAATACCTGGTGCAATACAAAATCCTGGTATCGCTATCCTTTAAATCTGTATTTGTTCTGTTGCAATTGAGTTCCTACATACAAGTTAAGGAATGAGTAAGACGTGGTTACATTTTGAGCCCTCATCCACACAGGAGTGAAAAAATCACAGTCTGCTGAGATTAACTAGATTTTTCTACCTCAGTATTTAAAAAGATCAGGAAGCTACAGTCCTAATAC
>VZTU01010383.1:0-15426 GCA_013400835.1 Zapornia atra
TGGGCCTGCCCCCGTGCGACACAGGAGCGCGGGAGCGTTGGCCGGTTGCCACCTGGCGAGTGCGGCCGTGCTGCCCTGTCGCAGAGGGCTGCCAGGCGGGGAGTACTGCCTGCGCTGTGCTCCGAAGCCACAGACTTGTTTACAACCCTCATCCCGTCGCCGAAGAGGAGTGCTGGCCCCTTCCAGCCCTGAGGAGGGGTGATGCCAGCTCCATCCTAGCACCGTGTTAGCAGTCCCGACTCACAGCCCGAGCATGGGCACGCTGACAAGTTAGAACTTCGCAGTCGGGCCGGGATTGTAACGTCTACATGCCCTTGGAGCTTTTGATCCCGAGTGTGCGCTAAAGAAATGCTCACGGGCACAGCCCAAAACGTGTATGCATCAGCTTGTATTCTGTCAGCCTGTGCCGTGGAGTTTGCTGATCTCTGTTCTTTGTGCCTGTGTCATGGTTTTGGACTAACAGTTCATCTGTAACGTCTGAGGATAGATGCCAGATCATGTGGAAATACACGCCTTTCTGTTTTGCTCACACGTGTTTCAAGAAGGGCTGTCATAGTTCCTTTTTGAACACCACTTTTAAATGTTGCTTTTCAACTCTGTTAGTTCTCAGAACCTTGTGCAAGTACACAAAAAACAAAGAGAACACTGTCCTACTGTTGGTATAAAAATACAGACCTTCAAAGCCCAGGTTAGGAAGAAACCGGCACTCTTTCCTGGTGGATAGCCTAAGTGCTTCTAGTTGCTTCTACTGGTGCATTAAACTAGGGCATCAACTTTGTTTTCATCCATGTCAAAGTACTGTTTCCCCTCAAAAGGCTTGCCCATTTTGCTGCCTTGTCTTTTATTGCCAGTGTGTTGATACAGCTTTACTGTAATTTTTTTCTTTTTTAAAGTGTTTTCATTTGTTTTTAAAAAGATAAATTAGAAATTAAATGGCTTGTTTTACAGGAGAGGTCTGGAATGCAAAGTTTGATGGAAGCTCTTTTGTAAATAAGATTCTGGGCTTCTCGTTAGTTTATTTGAATATATTCATGGCTTCTAACAGAGGCACACAGGTCACAGATAATGAAGCACCTCAGTAGTGGATACTTGTGGAAAATCTTGGCCTAAGCCAGTTGTCTGAAGGTGCTCAGTAATTCTGTGGTAGAGCAACAGAACAAAACCCAGTTCTTCTCTTCTCTAGTTCCTTAGTCTATGAATTTTTTTTTTTCATTAGTTTGTCACAGAAGACAAGGATATTCTGGGTTCTGGGTTGCCTCAATCATCCAAGGACTAGAGCCGCATAGTTCTTTCCACATTAGCTCCATGATACGGAATATGAGTATTTTACTTGGGGGAGTGAGAAGGTCCTCAAGGATCTATTTAATTTATGTAACAAATACGTTTTTTATAATTATTTGTGCTTCCACTTTTAATTAAATTTCACTTATACTTAATTTCAGCAGCAGTTACAATATGCTTCAGAGGTGAAGAGCAAGACTGTTCAGTTCATGAATTTACGAAATGCAGGAACCCAGAATGACACAAGGTAAGTTTTGACATACTCGTATGAAAATATTGTCTCTGCTTTTAAACTAATTTCTAGACATGGTAAGACTATCAAACTAATGTCGATATGATGAGGAAGAGCGCAAAAATCAATCCAAAAGCTTTGTGGCTGAATTTGGGAAGTGCCTTAGGAAATCATTCCTAAACATAGGCAACTAGCATGAAGTCTCTTGCTTGCCCTGAGGGGATGTGACAGGATACTTGTCAGAGGCTTCTACCCTCTTGATGCAGCAAGTTGGAGGCCTGATGAAGGATTGTGCAGATGCCTAAAATGGCTTTTAGTATTAAGTAAATGAACTGCACTCTGAACCATACTGGCTAATCCTGCGGCTTTCCATGCTCCACACCCCCTAGGTGTTTCTGTGGTATCCATCAGGTAAGTGGCACAGTGTATTTGAGTAATTGGCTAGCAAGAAACTGACAGAATTAAGTTCTGTAACCTCAACTGAAAGCTACTGAGTGACCATAAGCCATAGTAAGTGTGGTATTGCCATACCTATAAGCAAAACCTGAAACAATTTCACTTAATTGAGCGTTGCTAGAGTTACCCATTGACTCAAAATTGATATGGATGGAAAATTGATTTAATGACATCTTAATTTAACCACAGAAGTGATTTAATTATATTTGGTTAATTAAATTGATCTAGGCTTTGCTCCCACTATTTCTGACTTGATGAGTATAACAGGAACAGTCTCATAAATGCTCTAAGCATTATGTAATGGCTGTGAGGGTGCTTTGAGACTATCTGAACAAGGTAATCACACACTTCAAATAACATTTAATTACCAGGCTGCATGGATAATTCCAGTTGAGAAGTCAAATGCTGTAGGCAGATGTGGCATGGGGTACTGGTGTTTCTAAACTTTGTAACTACACTGATGCTCGTCTCTCTCTGTAGAGTTTAAAACTAAGTAATTCTTGCACAAAGTCCTTTTATGAAAATGCCTTATTTTGAAATACAACTCTGTCCTCTTAGTACACAGGAGTCAGTATATGTAAGGGAAGAAGTACAAATTCCCCGGTTTCTACTATCAAAATATCAGTATCACCTTCATTTATAAGGTCAATTGTTACCTGTATTACCTTAAGAAAAATGCTTGTGTCATGTGATTGTTTTATGCTTACTTTATTACATTACTCCAGGATATGGCTTTGGTCTGTATTTGTTAGAGGTGAAATACTCTCTTCCATGTTTTTCCTCCTAATTATGGGCTTGCATGTCATTTGCAGCTCTTTAGATGAGACCACTTACGAAAAACTGGCCGAAGAAACACTAGATTCCTTAGCAGATTTCTTTGAGGACCTGACAGATAAGCCTTTTACCCCAGAAGATTATGATGTCTCTTTAGGGGTATGTTTTAAACGTTCCATTACCACTGTAATTATTGTAGATTTTTTTTTCTTTGAAGGAGAATTTTAAATTGGTCACCTTAGTGCCAACACATAAGAGACAGTGACTTTTTACAATGACTTTTGACAGCTTTATTTTTAAACTATTGTTAAAATGTGGAGTAGCTATTTTGGTAAAAATGTGAAGTGCTGCTGTATGATTTGAGGACGTAAAATGTTTACTGTATAGAGAAAGCCATAATACAGAATAATAAATGAGCGCAAGAGGATGCAGCAGCCTTTGTCTTGACCTGGTAGAATATGTTTGTCCTGGCTCTACAGATGACAGCCTGTGGTGGAGAGAAGCAATAAAAGGGTGCAGCGTTTGGATAGATGGTTGCAAAAATGAGACCAGGGTGTACATGAGAGACGGGTGCTGTCAGGGGAGACGTCAGGTGGCTGCTAGCCTTACAATGGGAGCCTAATTAGGCTAGCCACTCAAATTCTTTTATAGGAGTGACAGACTCAGATTAAAACTATCCATTCTGTTTGTATTGTGAGTCTACTGGGTTTTGTTGTGCATTGATCTGACCATGGCTACAGCAGCCACACAGCTGTTTGCTCACAGACACCCTTCCAGTGGCGAGGGGGTGGGGGGATGGGAATCAAAAATGGGAGAAGAAGAGTAAAACTCATCAGTTGAGATAAAGACAGTTTAATAGGACAGAAAAGGAAGATAGTGGTGTTGATGATCATAAGCAGCACAGCTTCTCGCCAGCTGAAGTCAGTGCTCAGCAAGACCCTGAGCTGCAACACATCCCAGCCCACCCCCCAGCTGTATACAAAGCATGACACTACATGATATGGAACACCCCTTTAGCCAGTTTGGGTCAGCTGCCCTGGCTGTGTCCCCTCCCATCTTCTCATGCACTCCTTGCCTTCCTGTTGGCAGGGCAGTGTGAGAAGCTGAAAAGTCCCTGGCTGCTGGGTGACAACTAAAGACATCAGAGTGTTACTGACATTGCTCTCATCCTTCATCCGAAACAGCACTATATCAGCTGCTAGAAAAAAATTAACTCTATCCCTCCCAAGCCCAGCATGGGTTTTTAAAATACACAATTCCTGAGGTTTTATGTTACAGTCCCTTCGTGACTTGGAGGAGAGTGCACTTTCTTTCTACACTGCTGTCTGCAGCACGTCTTTCACTACTGCCTTTTTTGAGGTCACAAAACTGCTGCTCCTTCTTCTTGGCTTACCACAACGAAGTTGCTTTCTACTAGCTGTGTCAGTTAAGGGGACGTTGAAGCAGATGGGTTGCACTGGGGAAAATAAATAAACCGAACACAAAAACCAAAACCACCATGTAGTTTTTGGACTTGCTGTTGTGTAACTTTGTCATCATCATGTTCATTCTTTACTTTTTATAGCAAGGATAGAAAATAACATCTTGTTAGTAGGCTTCTGTTGTTGCTTTTAGCAAATACTATTTGTGGCTTTTACTGTGTAGTTAATGTTATGGCTAATTGCTTCTCTGGTGAAAAGCAACTAATTGTTTAACCATTACTATTCAGTGTGGTTTAGCATATCAGTGCCTATTAGCCTGATGTAAAGAGCTTAGGACAAAAATTAGCAAAAAGATTACCATTTACATGTAATACTTTTGTATGTGGAAGTGATGAGTCATCTTATGTCAGAAATTTGTCTCCAGCCACTGCAGAGCGGGTTGCGTTTGACGTTGACTGACTGTGAGGCTCAAAAGGAATTACTTTTAGGTCTATCTTAATTTTTGCCAGCACAGACTGCGTGGTGACCTAAAAATACGTTGTCATTTCAGTTAGGAGTGAAGGGTTAGATAGTCCCGAGTTTGCCGAAGTTGATTCCAAAGTAACAAGGCCGGTGGCGTTGCAAGCCACCAGGTGGCAAACACGGTAAAGGTCTGTTAGGCCTCTGAGCTTGATTTCTGCATGCAATTTGTATCTTCATGCCCAGGGAAAGAAACCTCCTATGAAGAATATTATTGTTACCAGGAGCTAACAAACCTTCACCCAGTAGTACGAAACAGCTACAGTAGCATTCCTTAAAATATGGTAAAAATACCTTGCAATTTCATTTCTTAAAAACTGAATTTGTATCTTGTGGTATTTCAGAAGTATTGCAAAGGGACTGGGAAAATGTGTCAAACGCAGCGTTAGAGGTTAACCTCTATTTAATTGGCAGTGACAGAGCAACAACGCTCACCAACAGCTGACACACAATGTAAGCAATAGTATAAATATTTTATTTAACTCTGGAAACTATTTACTTAAAGTGTTTCTGTAGCATACAGCATAACATCATGCTGAACACTTAATAGGGCACTGAAGAGCACAGAGAAGAATAGTGCCGCCTTTGTATGGCTATTCTAGCCTAATTGTCCTACCTGCTGTCACGCTGCTGTATCTCTACAGATCTAAGGATGCAGAGATACAGAAAGGTTTGAATTCTGACAACCAGAGCCTGTGCTGGTCCTCCTTTGAGCTAAACAAGTGTCCAGTTAATGTAGCTGGCAGGACAGTCTGACACCAGTATTAAACAGAGGAGCCTTTTTATTTTATTGGTCACAGATACAAATCCCTTAGGAAGCACAAAATCAGCGTAGAAACTTAGGTTAAAAAATCAGACCTTGAGAATACTATTTAGTGGCTGATGATCCTTGACATTGAGTCAGAGACCAGTAACACTGAGTTACTTTGTCAGGGAAGGAAGCTCTAAGTTGGCTGCTTGTGCTGTAGAGTAAGTCGGCAGGCAGTAGGGACTCATAAATGAAAGGTTTTATGTCTTCTTGTTTGTTTTTTTCCACACAGGAAGTATTTATATGGAGAAAATAGCCCTAGCAATGACAGTAACTCTAGTAGTACCTTCTGACTAAAGCATGAAAAGTATGACTACTTTAAAGAAGCTTTATATTGGTATAGGGCAGTAAGTATTTGAGAAACTAGATGAAATATGACTTAACCTATTACCCGAATAATCAGACTGCACGCAGTAGAGATACTCCTTTTAATTATCATCTGTAACTCTAGTCTGAGTAGTGGTGTTCTTTTAAAGTTAGGACAGAAATATTTTTGTCAGGCTCATGAAAATGTCAGAGAAAACGTTAAGTCATGTTGTCAGTAAGAAATGTGAGTAAGAAAGATAAAATAAATGCTCATTAGGATAGCTGTCTAAAACAGGCATAACTAAAACAAACCAGACCTCGTGGAGTTCAGAAGTGGAACATTTCTGAGATATGATTCAGGATCTATCTAGGCACTTAATCAGAATTATTGGAAAAAGAATTGTGTTTATTCACTGGGAAATTGTTACAGTTACTTAAGAAAAGTTAGGTAAAATTTCATGGATGAGGAATCTGGCAATGACACACAAAGCTGCTTCACTTTGTTCTGGGTTGCTCTTGAAGAAGTTGTATGACTGCATGACGTTTTAACTGTTGCAAAATGAACTAGTAGTGTGTTCAAGATGACAGGTCAAAGCTCAAGAGTATTTTTTAAGTGGGGCCTTTGTGAATGGTACACATACACTAAATCAAACTCTGACCACAAGTTTAAAGTCTAGATCAGACTCAAAAGATACGCAGGTTGTCCGATGGATGAACACAGGTTTTTGATATCCTGAGATCATTCTTCCAAGCTGTTACTGTTTGGGAAGTAGCTGGGAATGTTATACAGATATGTAAGTTTCTGTTTATCTACTGCAGATGATGTAATTTTTGTTAAGTAACAGGATACAAACTTATTTATTATTATTTCTCACTTCTTTATGTTTTAAGAGTGGAGTTTTGACAGTTAAACTAGGCGGAGACATGGGGACATACGTAATCAATAAGCAAACACCAAACCGGCAGATTTGGCTGTCCTCACCCACTAGGTAAGTTATGTGTAAGCTAGTTACATAATGTCTGCAGACTGGGTGGGAATCTACTTCCTCGCTTTTATAGCATGTCAGGGACCTTGTGATCCCCTTTACATAAGCAAGCCATTTGCTCAGTGTATCCTCAAACCTCTGAATGCTCTATAATAATTTGTTACAGAATTTTGAGGCACAGTTGCAGTACACTCCAGGAAATGTGTAATAAAGTTCGTGCTCTTGTTCTGTACAGGACAACAGCCTACTTATAGGAAAAACAAACAGCCATGATTTAAAACAAAAAAGAAAGAAACCCTACCAAAAAAATGCCAAAGCTTCTGTTGGGGGGAAAAAAAAGTGATGATGATGTTATGATCTAAACCTCTCTTTGTATTTAAACAGGGTGGCTCCTTCCCCTTTAAGCTTGTGGGATTTCCTGCTTTGTGTGTTTATGTGCTGTCCCACTGGTTGTTTTTGTCAAGCATCTGCACTTTACTGGGAGCCTTGGCTAGCTGTTCCCCCTGCCCTCTCTAATGCTGCCTGTTGATCCATTTCAGGTTTTCTGGTTGGTTTCAGCAGGGGGGCCAGCCCTCTCCCCCCAAAAATATTGTGTTCTCTGAGACTGTGCCTGGGAAAGAATTGTGAGGGAGTTGGTCACTATTACTGGTGAAGGAACCAGCTAGCTGGAAAGTACAAGCACTCCCAGGAGCTATGCAAGCATGCTCTTGAATGCTGTTCAGAAAGAATTTATTGATTGCAAAACTGGGAATGCTGTTGCAGAACTGTGTTTGGGGTGGGGGAGGAGGTGGGGAAGCACGATGGAATTTTAAGATTTCAAGACATAAAATTTACCTAAAGCAAATTCTAACTTTGTTTTAGTGTACTTCTGTACTGGCTGGTGCACAGAGTACTAAGACAGTATGCTTTTATTCTCTAACTCCTCTCCTATCCCAGAATCCTTTTTATTAAATAATTCACTTAACTGGTACATGACTTGATAAGGCACAGAGTCAGCAAACTACAGAATTGATTCGTTCCATATCTTTTTAACAAGGATAATTTCCAAAATTTGACCATGCTTAAGATGATGGTAAATTTTTTGTCACTGATGCAAAGGTTTTGTCTATGAAAATCATAAGAGAATTACTATCTGTATGGAGCCAAGTCTAGTTGAGCTTCAGAATATGGAATTTCTGAAAAAACTTCTTTCTTTCTCTCTCCTTCCATCTCTTTTTATTCTCTTTCTCACTTTCTTTCTCGTGTTTTTTTTCTTTTTCCTCTTCTTTTTTCTCTTTTTTTTTTCTCCAGCACTGAATGTAGACAAGGAAAGAGATAAACTTGAAAATTCAAATTTCTTGAAATATGATGCAATTGCAGCTAATACTACATGACCTGGAGTGATATACTAAAGTGCAATCTACTAGGAAGTGAAAGAAGCAAATGTTACGGCCAGTGATCAGTCACATTGAAGGCTACACTTGAGAAATGTGTGCAGTAAATGTAGAATTTGAGTCTTTAAGAACATATCCCAAGGGAGACAAACTCTTAAGATATGAGAGAGAGATTTTTATTGGAATTTTAAACCACCTTTTTGCTGTCATGCATCTGTGTCCCAAAGTGAACTTAAGCTTGTGTTTGTAAAACTTTCATTAGTTAAACATTTTTAAAAAGATGGTAAGGGGCTGGGTGCAGCCTGCCAGCAGTGTGATTGAATAATGTCATGGAGCTCCTTTGACTGAAAGGACTTTTCAGCCTTACACAGCATCTTTTAATAATATCTTAATTCTTATCTCTTACCGCTTAAAAATGTGTGTGTACGTCCCAGGAGAAATATATTTAGTCTATATTTAACTTTGTAGGCATTTATTATAGAATTCAGAAGATCCCTGCTTAAATTATTCATTTAACTGGAAAAAAAATTATATTTTTGGAGATTAAGAGAACTGTGGAGGTATTCATTTGCTAACTATGTCACTGGCATCTGCCACATAACATCTAATGGCAATTCAAATAACGTGCACATCTCTGTTGTTGTTGATTAAATGGCGTGCCTTAGCCTGATTTTCATGAATGGCTGCATCCCATTCTGTCATTCTTCAGGACAGGATAAACATATGCTTGTGCTGCAAAGACAAAGAATGAAAAATCTCACTAAAGTTAACTGGAGCGTGTCATCTCAATTCGAAATAGTGACAAGTGACTTTGGTTTGGGATTGGATTTGTGACTTCTCACAGTTTGGTTAGTGGTTGGAAGGTTCTTCATTTGAATTTTGCTAGTAATTCAGGATATTCAAGGTTCAGATGAGTGTTTATGCTTGCAGAGAACCTGCAGGTTGCTCTTGTGTATATAGAGGACAGTCTGTTTTCTAGCAGACCATGTGCATGGGTTGTCTGAGTTCCAAGGCATTTTGTCCTAGGAGTTCTAGGATAAGACTGATGGTTTGCCTGTTTATCCCAGGCAACCGCTGCATTCCTTTCTCTTTTCTTAGTTCCTCTAGCTGATGTTAACAGTAGTGGGTGCCTTCCAGTCATTCTCCTGTTTCAGATGTGGAGCATCAGGCGGATTAGAAAGGTCTGGAATGAAACCCGAATGTTCAAGTTTCTGCCTTGATACTTATGTAGGCCTGAAAAATCAAGCCAGCAGCCATGTGAGAGTACAGAGGAAAACAGAATTTTGAATACAAATCTCCTACATGCTAATGTATTTGCTTTCTGCTGATAAATTTTGCTGTTGCCTGTAAAAAGAAATAATGGTGATCTGTGCTGTGCTGCGCTTAGAACATCTGCTTGTGATTGCTGCAAGAACTGATTAATAGCATTAATTCAGTGTTACATAAAAATACCTTGCAGTATTTGTCTGTGAGAAAATTACACAGGTGAGGGAAGAAAGGGGATAAGGGAAGAAATTGGGGAAATCAGTGCCAAAAGCAAGAAGGAAAGGAGCTTATATCTGCTGGGAGTGACTGATGTATCTTGTCACCCTTCAGACCTGTCTGTTGGATGGCTCAGCAGTTCTGGCAGATCTGGCCCTTTCTGCTCCGCTTCACCAGACTGCCTACCACTCTTCTCCACGCTGTCTGCTCCTTTTCCTGGGCACTCTCCAGGGTACATTATAAATCCAGCCTTCCAGCAGTTCGCCATGAATAATCAGCACTTACTCAGTGTGTGTTTTCTTTTCTAGTGGGCCTAAGCGCTATGACTGGACGGGACGGAGCTGGGTTTATTCCCATGACAGAGTATCCCTTCACGAACTACTAGCAAAAGAATTCTCAACAGCATTAAAAACTAAGTTGGATTTGTCCTGCTTAATATATTCTGGGAAAGAAGATACTTGATGATATTCTACCTCACGGAAGTTTAAAGACTTTAAACACAAGCCAAACCCTTCCTTGGTCTCTGAAGTACCTGAGCTTAAGTCTGTTGTTGTTTTTCTTGACATCGCTATGCTGTACAACAAAAATGAAAATAATATATTTTTCTCTAGTGCTGTGGCTTTGGGTTTCTGTGTCACTGCTTGAATCTCTGTCCATGTAGTAGAGGTGGTTGAGGTCACACTTACTGTCACTGTGTTCCTTAATTTAAGTCAAGACTTCTTACCGTCTGTAGTCTTGGTTGGATGTAAGGACTGACCTTCTTGGTGACTTCTGACCAGCGCACAGATGGTGAACTGTGTTTGGTGAGACATTCACCCAAACCAAGAAATGCCTGTGAATTGCACTGACATACGTTGTGGTGCTGTGAATGCATTGCATTGAAATGTGTAGCTATTGTGAGCGAATAATGCATCACAGTCAGACTAAACATGTCATAACAAAACGACTGTGGCAGGTAGAAACTTTTAATTTTGTGTAATGCATGGAATAAGAGTTTTTCTTTCAGTATTCCAGAACTTGCTATTTTCTCCAAATTCCAGGTTCTAGTTTGACATTAGGATTTCTTTTGAGCTAAACTTGAAATTACCAGAGATTTGTGTGGCTGTAAGCATCATACAGAACTGGAAAGGCCCGTACAGGATGTTAAGGCTGTGCAGCAGGATCTCTGCAAACACTACATTCTGTTACTGTGGATTTCTCTTACTGTTCTCTTTTGTTCTTCAAAGAGTAAAAATACGTAATATATGAGTGTTTTTTCTAGTTGAGCAAAACAAAGATCCTCTCATGGGAGGGAAATTTTGCACTAATTCTGTTCTGCTGCATTTCTTAAGTAAGTGTGCTTAGATTATTTCAACATGACACAACAAGGCTCCCCTTGGTATCATGCTGATGTAGAAACTTGAGCCTTCTTGCTTCTTAGAATTGAGTGTGGTGTTTAAGCTGATGAAGCTGTCTTTCAGACTGCAAAAAAAAAAAACGAGAATGAAGCACTTCAGGTTTTAAATGAAAAAGCTTTGGAAGAAATAATGAACTGCAAGAAGAATACTTCAACAATTGCACTGTTGTGTCATTACCACTGCTGGCTTTTAATTGCCTTTAAAATAGAAGCACAAAGTTGTTGAATATGTCTTGAGGCAGCAGCTACCCCATGCTCTTATAAATTGTTGATCAATCTGTGACGAGATACTCAGTGTAAACCGTTTTCCTTCTTGGCTCCTCTGATGCTTGTGGTTAGTTTCTCATGATTTGCTAGCCAGCTAGAATTAATACAGATGTGATGAATTGAGTCTTTGAAAAACAACAGCTACACAGCATTGTTGCCCAGTATTCGCCTTTATAGTGTAAGCACTTTTACCTGCTATTTCCTGCAGTTTATAGAGAGTAACGCTCCTCTGGGAGCAGCTCTTTGTTAACTGTGCATGCTGTTTGCATGATTTTCAATCAAAATAAAAAGTATGGCAATTATCTGAAACTTCAGCTCTACGCGATGAGGTAAATACAGTGACTACCAACTCATGTGAGTACAAGAGTAAAAGATGCTTTTTTGGAAAAAAAAAAAAGGAAAGCTGCTTTGTTTTAATTTAGTACACTGAAAATAATCTACTGCGTACAGAATACAAGAGCATTTAGCACATTCTCCTCATATAGCTAAACACAATTTGTATTGATGTTAATGGAATTAAAGAGTACTTCCTCCTGGTTCTATTGCCTGATCAGGGATAGCTTGTGTAATTATTCTGATGCACTTTCCCAAGAATAACCTTCAGTAATCTGCATACAGCATATTCACAAACATGCATCTGGAGGTTCATTCTTCATTCCTTTACATCTCGTGCAAATGTTTATACCAAAATAAAGTTGCTTGTAGAATTCTTTAGCAAAGGTGTGATTTCAGGCTGTGATACTAAACACTGCAGGTGTGTATGGTTTGAATTCTCTGTAAACACTTACAAGCTTCCATTCAAAATTTGGCCAATCAGGGTGGATTTTATTAGGAGTGCTTTGACTTCCACATGTGATGTTCCTGGCCCTTCATCCATAATAGTACTACTATTTATGCAAATAATGTCCTGTTTTTAGGTGCCTGAGTAACAAATAGGTTCAGTGGTGAAGATAAAGAGCATTAGCAAGTTGGAATGGGTTTTATCTCTGTGTACAAAATGAATCATAGGACGTGACTCATGTTTTTGCTCCGATACATGCATCATACTGTAGTAAAGGCGAGGACTCTCTCAGCCATCAGGCTCGTACAGGGCAGGCACAGGCCCAGCTCTGATCCTCACGTCAGACTTTGCTTATTGCCCCAAGTCAAATAGCTCCCCTGTAACTTACCTGAATAAGCAGGTTACTCGACGGTTACACACCTGACAATCGCGTCATTAGTTTCTTGCTTCACCTCTCAAAAGAAACAGTCGAAGGAAAACGATAGGTGCTGCAGACAGTTGGTACCAGTAAGAACCAGACCATTGCTGGCAACATTTTTCCTGCAAGGCAGTTAGCAGTTACATCCTCAGTGAAGGAAAAGAGAGTGCTTCCCAAAGGAGCGTTGGCATGTGGTGGCAGTGCTGGATGCTCGGGCTCCGCAGAGAAAGTGGGGTGTGTTGTGGGCTTCTTAGGTTATGCGGAGGTTCCACCAAGAGCCTAGTCACCCTGGTGTTTGTGTTTTCCTGCCCCTGGCCTACAATCCCAGAGCCCTTGAATGTCTAACGTGGCTTAAATTGTTTCCTGTCTGCCAGTGAGTTCTTCAGAAGTCCTGATGGATTCACGGGGCCGAGTTAAGCTTACAGCAACTGCTCACCCTCTCCATTGGTCACAGGCTGATTGTTTGACAGGAGTTATGTGCCTAAACGTTTGCCTGGTGTTTGTCAGTTCACTTTCCACTTGTGATAATTCAAAGGAATGTTACCTCTTCCCTGCAGGGCTGTTCCATGCAAGAAAACAACACCCCCTCTTGTTTTCCTTAAAATTCCCCGAGTCCTTTAGCAGCTTTAATAAACAGGGAAAAGACCTGTCCCAAAGAGGTGGTAGCCAGATCCAGGGAAGGGGGATTCACAGGAGTTCTGTGTTTAACTTGTTTTTAGGTTCTGGTTAATGGTTGAACTTCGTGATTGTGCTAAGCAGCTCAGGAATGTGTGGGAGCCCAGAGGAGGAAGACAGGCTTGCCAAAATACCTGGAAGAGCATTCAAAATAGAAAAGGAAGCACGGGAGGGGCAGAACCAAAGGCTATCAGGAAGAGATTAACTTTGCCCAACGGCTGATGTCGTTGGCAGGGCAAGGAAGGTCTAGGGACAAGCTGCGTCAAGTTGTGGCCCCTTAGGGGATGTTATTTTTAATTTACTGCACACCACTATTTAGAATTGTAATCAATCAAACATGTTCCAGTCCAAAGTGCTATTGAGATTTTAAAGAAATAATAAAAATCTTCTTTAAAGAGGGAAGAAAAAGTTACAACCTCTCCCCACCCCCACCGTCCCAAATTGTCTTTTATGTAAATTGTATTGTTGGCAGTCCTAGAACAAAGACAAGATTCATTACCTCCACCAAAGGAGAGGCTGTTTTGCTAGGCATAGAATAAACAGAGCAATGAACAATAAGAAGATTTTTTAAACAGTTACTAATTACGACCTTTTTTTTGGAGTTCAGGTTAAGGAAAGACAAGCTTAGATAAGGAAACAATAGATACTTTAAACAAGCCATATAATGTTGTTGCTGCCCTCTCCAATTTGCTGAATTGTTTCAAAAACTGTTTGTGTCATGGTAATTATGCTAAGTGATCAGTATTACAATGAGTAATTTTGTAAGCATTGTTCGTTTCCAGATGTAAGCTCATCTGCTTGCCATCAATGTTCTCCACTGTTCCACTAAAAAAAAAAAAATTAGGATTACATTGAATGGAATGAATTACTCTCCTTACAGAATGTTAGAACCATTAACAACCAAGCACCTTAAGGCCACTATTCCAAAAGTAGCTTCTGAAAAAGGAACACATTTAGAGAAGTAACAGACGAAGTTTTTAAACATTAATTAAGGAAACCGACACCAAGCACAGTGTAAACCAAATTAACTTGACGCATCCCTGGAAGGCTGAATTTCCACTGCTCACGCCCCGATTCTGCCCAAACAAAATCCTGCACTGCATGCTCTTCACGGAGCCTATCTATAGCTGACGGAAAACATCAAGCTACTGTAATTATTCCTCCCTCCCCCGCTCTGCTTTGCTGTTTGGGGCTTGTTTTACTCCAGTGGTCACTTGAAGACTACAGTGTGCACACCTGTGTTAATTATTAACTACAGCTACAAGCAGGACGTCTGAATGCGGTTTCGTATTTGCTGTCAATAAAACAGGCTATTTCGGTGCCTCCTTCCAAAGTCCAGGACCGTTGTGAAGAACGCTGCTTGCCTTCTTTATCTCGATTTCTGCATGAGGCATACTGCTCAGACATCATCTGCACCTAACAAGGACAAAACCAGTCCAAATTAGGAACGCTGTGGGGATCTAGAATATTTAGCGTCTGCTGAAAAATCATCTGCCCTTTCTCATCGGCAACTGGCAACAAACCAGAGAAACTTGTGAGTAGATTTTGTTTCATCAGCCCGATACGGGGTGAGCATGGGGTCTTGCATGGGGTTAACCGCCCAGGAGAGCAGATAAGGAACCCTTGGTGACATCTAGTGCTTTAGAATGCAGAAGAAATACGACTCCAAAGAATCCCGTCGGAGCCGTTCGGCCTTGCCTTTCTCATTTCGTCTGCAGGACATCAGTGATGCCGGAAAACTGATACCTGTGGAATGCCAGCCTGAAGTGCAGTTCCCTTCTGGAAAGTTAAAGTTTCGAGACTAGTACTGGTATGACTTCAGGGAGTAACGCTGAGTGTCCCGGCCGGGAACGGAGCCATGCTGCCTCCCGCTAACGTTGGGTGTTTCAGCTGTGAGCAATGCTGTGAACACCCAGCTCTTCAAAGAGAGCTGCCAGAGCAGCCCAGGGAAGCTGGCCGTGGCTGTTCTGTGATAAATGGCAGGAAAAAAAGCAGCGCATTTCTGAAGCATACGTGTAGCACTGCACAGCGGTTTGAAAAGCTGTGCCAGAGGTCTTCCCTTTGGAAAAGTTTAGATGGGCATTTTAGATGGTGATTCAGAGTGCCGAACGCAACGTTGGCGTGAAGGGGGAAAGCACGCAGACGCGGGGCTGGGTGACCGGGCACCCTGAGAGCAGCAGCGGCGAGAGGGCTTCGCCAGCCCCGCCCCGGCCCTTCAGCAGCCGCGGGAGCCGCTGTGGCCGCCCGCAGG
>VZTU01010385.1:0-25619 GCA_013400835.1 Zapornia atra
AATCACTTTGCAAACACTGGCAGGATAATAGTGATAAGAAACAGCTAACATGTATTTGTCAGGAGCAGGCCACATCCAAATAATCTGATATCGTTCCCCGATGGAGTAGAAGCATTAAGTTTAATGCAAAAGCATATAAAAAACAAATTTAGTGATTCTTGTATTTCTTTTCATTTTCACTTAAATAATAGAAGCCAGATCATTAATCTCTCCCTTAATGTCTTGCATGTGGCAAATTCCTGTTTAATGTGTGGTACCTTTCCTAGGAAAATGTCATATTGTTAACTGACCCTCTGCAGTAATTGTTATACCTTGGCAAGAATGAGATGAGGCTTATGTACCAGAATTTGTGATGGAGGTATTGCCACCATGAGCAATTACTCATGTCTTTGAGGGATTTCCCCTTCTTGAATAATGATTCTACATCTGTGTCTATCATGGTCCATACTGCTCCGTTAATCACTTTTTGCATTGATACATTGATGCTGTCAATCCAATTTCCCCAACGCTTATCCTGGCAGTCACAATGCAGTGATCATTAAGCAATGCTGATGTAAATGTGATATGGATCAGGCTCTTGAGTTATGGAAACACTAAATTCAAAAGCCATTTTAGAGCAAAAATAAGCTTTTGGTAAAATGATCTGAAGTTCTTAGAATAAAATATGATAATTATTGACTAATGTTTTTGAAAGCCTAAGGCTTCACCCTTAAAGCTTTTCTGCTAAAGCTGTTATAAGGTAAATATATACAGTGTTCAACAGTTTTTCCCTCCCACAGTAGTATCTGTGGTCTTTTCAGCATGGACTCCAAATCATAGTATCTAATTAGTTGAAACCTGCACTGAATTATAAGTTGGCTTTCAGTAAAGATTTCAGCAGTAAAGATGTATAAATACTAAAAAAGCTTGGAGTACTCACCTTTCTCTATATCTAGATTGACAGTACTTTCTTAGCTTTTTTAGTTTAAAATACTTCTCAGGAAAATTAGTAGAGTGACATTTATGAAGTTGAGAACAAATCAAATTTCAAAAATGTGTAAAGGAACACTGACAAATGTTAAGATGTCTACTCATGCATCCCCAGTGTGTTTTTCAAAAATGCTTTTGAGGTAGACAAATTATTTAGATGTCTATTAGTCAGATTAGTCATTTTTATTGCCTTTTTAATGTCATGAGTGCATAAAATCTCTGTGTTAAGTCACCTACAGTTAGAAGTCTGAAAATAAGGTTTCTAGACTCCATCAATGGTCAGTTATGTGAGGTGGTTGTCACCAGAGGTCAGTCCATCCTACCTATTAAATATTAATTCTCTATTTCCTAAAATTAATTATTAACTATTAATTTAGCAATTTTTTTTTCTCTAAAGAGGGAGCTCATGAATCTGTCTTTGGCTTGGTGTCTTTGAAAGTAAACAAATATCAGAGCATACAATGTGCAATTTTGCAGGGAAAACTTCTGAGGAAGTGAACTGAGGGAATATTGGGCTGTTTGTTTCCTGTTTTACTTAAGTATAGTCTCAAAAATGAACATTAACAAGATGAGTATGTAAGATGCTGGAGTATGACCATGTATGTTAAAGAATCTAAAATTCATGTGAAAATGAGCGTTTACCGAGTCTGTTCTCTAATAGAGAAATGTCTAGGTTCATCTTACAGTCCTCTAAATATTTATTTGAAGTTCTATCTTGGATTAACTGTAGCCAGAAACTAAGAACCATGCAGACACTTGTTGACTCCTCCCAGGTGGGATGGGGGAGAGAACTGGAGGAGTAAAAGTGAGAACACTCATGGGTTGAGGTAAAGACAATTTAATAAGTTAAGCACAAGCAACATGCCCAAGCAAAGAAAGACAAGGAAGTATTTTTGATAAGAAAGTTTCTTCAGGGATTTGTAAAAAAACCAGTTCAAGGTGTGGAATCTCAGTCTGAAAATTCTGACCTAATTTTCCATCCTTTTCTTGTCAAAATGCTTACCAAAAAATACTTTAACACAAAGTATTCAATTCAGCCAGAATCAAAGCACTTTTTTAAACCCCTGGGAAAGGAAGGTAAAGCAATGGAAAAAAACCTGTATTAACAAACGATGAAAAGTATCTCCTTCTTGTCAGTAGATCAATGGAAAGAGCACCTACTATTGCTTAGGTCTAGGTCCAGGGTTAATTCCCTTTTCTGCCTGAGAGCAAGAGTACCTTCTTGTTGGCAATCCAGCACAGTCTCTGCATCACCTGAGACAGTCCCTATCTAAGCACAATTAGTCTGCCCTAACAATAATTTTTGAATCAGTGATTGAATTGAGATGTCACTGGATTCAGTCCCAGATGAGTGACATAATCCCCAAACAAGACACTCATTCTCTGTTCCATCACTTTGTCTCATCTCACTTGGTTTGTGCATTTAAAAGGCACTTTTAGAACCAACTCCAAAGAATAAGGGAGGAAATAAATTTTTTTTCTACCCCAAAAAACCCCAAAACATTAGTTGGTTACATTTTTACTCCATAAATTCATAGTAAAACCAAACTTCATACTACAGGATAGCAAATGGTGTGAAATATAATGGCAGCAATTGAAACAATAGTTAAAAAATTTCCCACTGAGGTTGTGGGAATTGTTCCAAATCTACTCTCAAATAAACTCAACCACTCCTATAGATGCTGAATACTTACAAACAAGGGTAAAGTAATTCCTACTCTTTAGTAGAAAATATGAGGTGGATGGGAAAGATTATTGAGACATGATGGGATACTTCAACAGAGTGATAAATATTTTAATCACAATAAAAAGATTTGTAGGTAGCTCATTTTGATTAGCTGCGTCTAGATAGTAGATATTCAAGTCAAATGGTGCCTATGCAGGTTAAAATAGGTCCAAGATCTTTCTTCAAAGGATAGTGTTTGAAGGCTGAATTACTGTGTGAACAAGTTTCCCAGCTAATAAACCTGAAACACTAGATAAAACAGGGCCTTTCCCTTCAGTAATTTCTATACTCTTATTTTTTACCTTAGGTTATTCACCCTAAATTTTAAGAATTTAAAATTGTTACTTCCTTTGAACAAAAACTTGTGATTTCTATCAGAAGTTTGTCTTCTCTCTGGGACAAGCTCGGAGCTACCTTAAAAGGCATTAAGCTTTTTGCATTTGCAGATAAAAATGTGTGTCACAAAAGAAGTGCAATCATTCACAGCAAGGCTGGGATTGGGTTTCCTGCCAAGCTGCAAGAATCACTGCAGTGGGAGTCACCAAGTGCCAGGGAACATTGAGCATCCTTCTATCAGTGAGTAGACAACAGAGGAGAAGAAAGTTACACCCGAACAAACAAATCTGTGTAAATCAGTTAAGAAAGGTCTCTCAATTGAGTACACTAAAAGAAAGAGATAAAGAAAAAGAGATAAAAGGGTGAATATGAGAATGAACATTTTATTCTCTGTTCTACTTGTTTCATACCTGAAAGCCCAGGAAGCAGAGAGGAGATAAATGAGCACACCCTGCCTTCATCTGGGCTGTTGGCAAGTCTGCTTGGACACACCACCTCCCATTGTGCTGTTCCAGAAGTAATAAAATCTGCCATCATGATTCCACTAGTGCCAAAGGCAAAGAGTTTTCTGCAGAACGGTTTGTGAAAAAATTAATTGACAACAGGCTTCTTGGCAGTTTGCAACCATAACATTTGTGTGATCTGCTGACGCCATGGTTTTATTCCCTGCTAATCAGATATTGCTCTCTTTACTATGCAAGGGCATCTCTTCTAGCTGTTGTTGGCATGGAGAAGGCAGACCTCCCAACAGTAATAACTCAAGTCCATAACAACTTTCCGTTTGCATCGGCACATATTTTTATATGGTCTCAGGATACTCCACAGAAACAACTCCAGCACATAAAAGCCAACATGTAACAACCTGCCTGACCACTTTTTGGTGTGGAAATCTAGACTGACAGCTGCCTCTTTGGCTTCAGCACCAATCCCTACCTCAACACAATGAGCCAATTCTTAAGAGAGAATCTTGGACATTGGTCCTGCTGGGGGACTTCAACCACCCCAAGTCTCCTGGGAAACATAGAACACAAAGTAGCTGTAGGCAATCCAGGAGACTCCTGGAGTGCATGGAGGATAACTTCTTAAGCCAGATAATAGACAGGACTACCACCTGGACCTAATGGTCACCAACGCAAGTGAGCTAATTTGTGACATCAAGATTGGAGGCAGCCTGGGCTGCAATGATCATGCACTGGGGAATTTGCAGTCCTGAGGGATATGAGTCAGGCAAAGAGTAAAGTCAGGACCCAGAATTTTAGGAAAGAAAAATCCCAGCTATTCAAGAATTATTCAATAGGACCCCCTGAGAAACTGCTCTTAGGGACAAAGGAGCAGAACAAAGCCGGCAGATTTTTAAGGACGCTTTCCACAGAGCACAGGAGCTTCAAGTCCCCAAGTATAAGAAATCAGGAAAGGAAAGCAGTAGAGTGGCACAGATGAGTCAAGACCTGCTGGTCAAACTAAAGGGTGAGAAGGAAATGCACAGGCAGTGGAAGCAGGGACAGCCGTTCTGGGAAGAATAGAGGGACTTTGCTTAGTTGTGTAGGAATGGGGTCAGAAAGACCAAGGCATGGCTGGAACTGAACTTGGCAAGGGACACAAAGAATAATAAGGGTTTCCATAGGTACGTCATCCAGAAAAGTAAGGTCAAAGAAGTCACCTAACATGATGAACATTATTAACAAACTGGTAACACTGGATGAGGAGAAAGCTGTGGTACTAAACAGCTTTCATACCTCAGTCTATGCTGGCAATCTCTCTTCCCACACCTCTCGAATGGATAGAACTCAAGGCAAGGACTGGGGGAGCAAAGTCCCTCCCACTGTAAGAGAAGGTCAGGTTTGTGACCACCTGAGGAATCTGAACATACATAAGTCTGTGGGACCTGATGAGATACATCCCAGGGTCCTGAGGGAATTGGTTGAGGTAGTTGCTAAACCATTCTCCATGACATTTGAAAAGTGAAGTCCCCAGTCAAGTGAAGTGTCCATTGACTGAAGAAATGGAAATATTACACCCATTTTTAAAAAGGATAGAAAGGAAGACTCTGGTAACTACTGACCTGTCACCCTCACCTCAGTCCCTTTGTCCAGGTTGTTACTGAATATGTTGAATAAGATCAGACCAAGCACTGACCCCTTGGAACACTCCCTACAGGCCTGCAGCTAGACTCTGTGCCACTTGTCACTACCCTAAGAGAAAAGAGGGAAGCAGAAATGAGGAGTTTGGGGGAGGAAATCAAACCAAACATGACACCCCCTTGTCAGGTGGGTGTCCTACAGCCATTGCAGCCTGTGGTAGTGCCACAGGCTGGAGCTGATCACAGCTCTTCCAGAGCAGGGTCATCTTTAGCCAAAGCTGTTCTCTTTTGACACTGGAAATGTCTGCAGCAGCAAAATCAGCAATGTGTCATCTCCAACAGACTGAATATGACCTTTTTTCATTTTTTCATCCATATAATATCTCCCAAACAACTTGCTTTAAATCCCATTTTTAGTCCACCCTTTTCTCTTGTGATGTGGAGAGTAGCCCAGGTCAGACATGGGGATGTAGAGAAGTGCACACGTGACCATCAGGATGGTATGGGCATGCTGGCCAGTCGGCAGGCATTATGGGACAGAATAAGTAAGTGAAAATCTTCTTTCCTGTCTTGCCCTGGAAGGAGGCACTGAGGAAGTTAATAGCCCTTACTCAGCTCATGGTTCTTGTGAGACTTGGAGATTTGATGGCTCTCGCTGGAGCTAAATTTGACTGGAATTAGCCCACAGGCTCAAGCACTGTTAGGCTGGACAATGTCAGACAACCCATGTTGCTCAGATGAGAGTCAGGATGCTTGCAGAGTCCTGGGACAAGAGGAACCTCGGGTGCCATTGCAAATCCTGAGAAAACAGCAGCAAGATGCAGTAAGCTGATGTTAGAGCAGAACTTTGTCTATAGTGAGAATGCAGCTACATTAAGCTTTCACCTACTCATTTAAAAGAAAAAGATATTTAATCTTAACATTACATAATCAAGAATAAGATTATATCTAAAAAGAGTTTCCAAAATGCAAATTACATAGCATTTTTTCATGGATAAACATTTGTTTCTGTAACTTACTCCATCTCTTGGAAATCACAGAATCACCTGGTTGGAAAAGAATCATAGAATCATAGAATCATAGAATCATAGAATCATAGAATCATAGAATCATAGAATCATAGAATCACAGAATCATAGAATCATAGAATCATAGAATCATAGAATCATAAGCGTTGGAAAGGACCTCAAGAGATCATCGGGTCCAACCCCCCTGCCAAATCAGGCTCCCTAGCTCATATTGCACAGATGGGCATCCAGATGGGTCTTGAATATCTCCAGAGATGGAGACTCCACCACCTCCCTGGGCAGCCTGTCCCAGGGCTCTGTTGCCCTCACTGTGTAAAAGTTCTTCCGCATGTTGGTGTGGAACTTCCTGTGCTCCAACTTGAAGCCATTGTCCTGTCTCCACAGAAAAAGACCTTTGAGATGATTGAGTCCAACAGTACAATTACACTTTGGAGGACACAGGGTACCTCTCAGGGACACCATCTAATGATGTTGTAGGAAAATTAATTTTAATACTCCTTGCTGCTACAGTTTTAACTTTTGCCCCAGTGCTCTGGTTTGTATTTAGCAATCTTTTAAACTGGTACAGTGCATCTGGAGCCTTATGAATGAAAACACCATTAAAACAATCATTTATCAGCTTGAGAGATATAGACTGAAACAGTACAAATTCCCAGCTCAGTCTTATAATGATAACTCATGACAACATCTGAAATCGCTTTTAGTTCTTTAGAACTGAAAGGAAACAGCAATTTGAGGTGTCATATTTTGGATGAATGGGCAGCATTCTCAGAAGCAATCATCTAAATAAACTGATGCACAGGTTCCTGGAGGAGGCAAACAATCTTAAAATCTCTTTTTAAAACAAAACATAACTTTGCATTCTGTCCCACATTTAAATTGCAGTGATTTATTTATACAATTTGTTCATTTTATATTTATTGTTATTTGCCTGAGCAAATGCACTGAGAGCACATTGCGAAGTGCTACTCACAAAGCTTTGCTGACATAAAAGTCATAAAAAGAAGCATGCCGTGAGATCAGTGATTCATTGAGAACAGTCAGCACCTTGCTTCTGGTGCAGATTATAATTTTCTTTCTTCTGAGCTTAGCAAGCAAAACCATCTTTTTGTAGCAGACTAACAGGCTGCTTCTCTCCAGACTTTTTACATCTCCCAGTTACAGCTAACAAGCAATTAAATATGTTCTGTAGTCTGTGCTCGGGTTATCTCTGCCTTACATTTGTTGCAATGATGGACAATGAAACATTTTAAAGTGTATAAAAGCACTAAACCCAGAGGGTTTGAAGGAACTGGATCTAGCAGTTTCCTCATCCCTCCTTTTTCCTTCACAGCACTGAGCTTCTTATAAGGGGCAATCTCCTGTATGTCAGACCTTTTAGAGCAGGAAGATTGCTGAATCAGAGCAGAGGAAAAGAAATGCAGAGATCACATGCCCTGTTATTTTTAATGGTTGGGGAAATTAATGAATGCACACAGTAGTCATATGTGAGTGATGGGCTTAGCACAGCTGAGCTTTGGTCCTAAAGCCAGCACTAGCGATGCACTGTTGTGCCAGTTACCCTATGAAGTAAGGAAGCCCCTCTCCCTCCCACCAGTACAGCTTAAGAACTTTCAACCAACATAGCCATCTCTATAAATGAATGATAAACTGATTTAGTATATTGTGCTTTCTCCCACATCTACCTCCACATATTTATAGATATAAATATGAAAGGTACCTCAACAGAACTAGGAGACTTAGCATGACTGTGATTATTGTGCATGTGCAGTGGCAGAACTGCATCACTCTTTGGCTAAACCCTTTACTAGAAAATAGAAAAGGGCCAGGGGTCTGATTCTCTATACAGTATTAAATTGTTTGCATACTCCCTGGCATCATTTTACGTTGTGCATGGCACTTTCCCAAGTAATTCCCATGTGCAAATTAGGGTTTGGATGCGGCCATTCTGTTTTGCAGGCTGAAGATGTAAAATACCATAGAGATGCTCAAACTGCACCAGCTGGCCTCCGTGACAGAAAATTAACCCTAGAAATATTTAATTCATTAGAATGGATGTAGATTAGGAATCTCCAATGACCTCTGTTGGGACCTATGCGGAACAAAAGATTCGCAGAGAAAGTACTCCCTCTCCAGTCCTTCTCCAACTGTCTTCTTCATTAACGTACTCAGAAAGTACATTTTCAAACTAAATCCCAAATTATTCCCATCTGATGTTATGGCTATTCAAAATAACACTGGGAAAAGGGTGGGCAGTCAAGCTGGCTCTCTGTTCTGGGTATTCCCAGCAAAAAGGACCTCCCCCAAACCTGAAAATTTTCTCATATATTGTTTTAAGGCTACAGTGAGTACAGTCAGCATAGCAATTAAGTGGAAGTTTAATTATACCCCTCTGGGACAGACTGCTAAAGGTCATATTCCAGATACGCTAACGAGCTGCTAAATACTGCTAACTGGGAAAGGCTTTTTTAAGCCCTGCACAAGCCAGCCCACTCATACTTTTAATGCCAACGCTGGGCATATGAGATGTCTGTGGGAGTTTTGCCATGAAAAGAATCTCATCTTGTGCTTTATTTACAACCATTTCACCGGGTTTTATGAGAAGCAGATTGAAGATGAGGCCATGCACCACAAAATTTGGGAAGAGATGTTGGTCTAATTCCAGCTCTTCATGGGGTCCTGTGGCTAGTGGTTCGGGGTGAATCACTGCTATGCAGGGATGTTTACCTTCATTGGTAGCAGTCCTGTCTCTTAAAAAGGCTGAAGAGCAACAAGGGAAGGAATGTAGGTTTTGAGGAAAAAGCACTAGTCATGTGCTGTCTTCAAAATTGGTAAAGCAACACATTTTAACAGATGCCTACTAGTTTGCACAGTCTACTTCTTGGTCTAACACCCAAAATATGAATCCTCTATGCTTTAAGCATCTAAATTGCAATAAAAGTCCTGTGTGACATGAGACCAACAGGGTCTGGTCAGTCCTGAGTACTCACTGATGGATCCTGGTGATGTTTTAAAACTACATTTCTTTTTGCCTCAATTTCCCTGCTGAAAATAAATTGGTGTCATATCCATAAAAATTTCACAGAGGTCATGATATTCATCAGTGTATGCAGTGCCTGAGGGAACTGATGCATGCACTGCCATGCCAACCCAGGGCAATATAATCAGTTTGTAATTAGTGCTGTGTAAAAAGTGGTGAGGGTAAAATGGACCTGAGACCATGTAGTGAAGGAGCCGTCAAATCCAGGTTTCTAAATGGTACCATTATAAGAATAAAATCAGTAAAGTCAAGAACTTCAATGCCAGAATTAAAGGCTGGAGGAGCTGCACAGCTTTAATTCATCCATCACGTGCACACAGATTTTAATGCAAAACACATAGGACTGATTCAGGTCAAAGGGTCTATCTAGTTCAGCACCTGATCTCCGACAGTAGCCAATGGCAAGTGCTTTAAAAGCGATGATTTCAACAGGTCAAGCATAAAGTCACACTTTCCCAAAACACACCCCAGGCTCTAACTGCTTCTTGGTTCACTGGCTTCCATGCCCAAATGTTGTGTCTCTGAACTCAATCACCCTTTCCCTGTAGTTTTCCTACATGAAGTTGTGCAAGTCCTCTTAACTTCCTGAATGCCCCATGTAAGTGTTGCAGGTTTTTTAACAACGTTTGACTCTAGCTGAGAGCCATGGAGCAGCAGGCTCCATGCTGCAGTTGTAATTTTTCAATAGAGATGTAATAATGAGATGTAATAATGAGATGTAAGGAGAATGGGGTTTATTCCAGCAATTTGGGTGGGTAATTTCTCGTCTCTGGTTCATTTTGCTTTTCACTCTTTGTCTGATGAGAGGAAACCCTTAGATCCCATGGTGGGCTTTTGTCCATGCAGAGGCATGCTGAGGTCAATCTGGCACCCTGCCTGAATGAATTTCTGCATCCATGTTGTTCCCTGGCACTGCTGTTTGGTAAATGGTTCATATATAACTTACACATTCTGGATCTGCAATTTGTGATCCTTGGGGCAAGTTGGGAATATGGGAGAGGGCTGCTGGTCTCCCACAGTGTTATGGTGTGAGCAGTACAGCTCGTGCATCACAACGTAGGGCAGCAGCCACATATCTGCATCAGCTGCCTGGCAGCTGCCTCTGCCTCACAGCCAAACAGGAGGATGTTTCCCTGCCTGAGTGGTCCCACTGGTGGGACCACCTGAGCCAGAGCTGTGGTGGTGCAGTGCACCAGAGAGCTCCTTCCCAAGCACCATCCAGGCTTGGCAAGGGCAGTAGAGCAGCCTTCCTCCACATTCTTGTGCAATGCAGAACCTGGGCTATTTGGGAAAGGAAAGGGTGACTTAATAACTATTTTTCAAACTGCTGAGTCAGTCCTCCCTATTTCCTTCACTCCCAGCAAACAGAAGCAAAAGGCTAATGTTACCTCCCCCTCTGCCTTCCCATCCCTTTACTGAAGTAAACAAATGTCAGCAAATCCTGCACCAACAGTGCTGTTAAAAATATCACCCTGTCAGCAGATGGGTTCATTCCCTTCAGTCTGGAGCTATCTCTTCTTTGCAGAAAAGGTGTGCTTCTACATCTGGGGTAACCTGAATGGCCGAGTGAAGAGCAGGCATGTTATGCTCTTCACTGTACTGTCACTGGCTGGAGTAATTTCCAGATAGAAATTAATAGAGAAGGAATGGATTTGACCTGCATTAACTATCAAGATAAAGGTTAGCCCTGTTTTTCCAGCTAGAACCTATCCAGGTAGCAATCAAAAATAAGCTACTTCAACCAAGATGCAGTACTCACGCTCTTTTAGCATGTTATAGTAAACCTAGCTAAACACAGGACCAGATCTTCAACCCCTGTGATAACCTGGTGCCCCAGCTGGGGACGGATGAGAAATATCCAGAGTCAGTCCATATTCCTTCCAAAGGGCAATATAAGCTCCACAAAGCTTTGTCCAGGAGAGATGTCAGTTGGTCAGATGAGTAGCTGGGGAAAGTTGTGACTAAAAGACACTCAACTGCAGGGGTTTAAAAATAAAAAATAATTTAAAAACCTTATTTAAAACCCATGTGCAGATTCAACCCGTCACTGCTGCAGGTTACATGGGTACAAGGGAGAAATTCACTATCGCATGTTACAAGTTACAACTGCACTTTGCACAGCCACAAGAGAGCCACCAAACGACTGGTGCTGACACAGCAGTCACGAGATGCAATGTTACTTCCGCAACAGTGACGTCACTCAACGTTACCGCACGCGGGCAATGCACAAGGTTCAATATGACACCCACAACAGGTCCATGGGACACACCATCACACCTCCAAAGCACACTAATACACGTGTGCGAGTCACTCACCCGAGACTACAGACGTAAAGCACATCCAATCTCCACTCACCCATCTCTCCAGGTCAGGGCTCTCAGCACGGTCCCTCAGCCAGCATCCTGGCAAGGGGCAGGGTCTCCTCGCAGAGTTGGAGAAGCAGCTCTCTTCTTTCAGACCGAATCCGAGGGCTTTTATTTGGTTTTATGCCTCATATAGGTGACAGTGGGCAGGACTGTGCCAGGAGTGGACAATGACACCTTCCATGTCTGTCATTAGTGGTGTTCCCCTTATCTCATGCCCGATCTGGGCGTGGGCATTGTCTGGGCCCATTGAAGCCAAATAGGGACCCTCTGGCTTGTCTTTATCTTACTGCCAGGCAGCTGAATAGCAGTTTGATGGGGACTCCGGGCAGATTGTTGAAGGAATTCCAAGGCCCAACCCAGGTTTCTGGTAGTTGAATTATGCAGCACTGCCCATTTAGTCTCTGTTTACAGGACAACTCAGGTTTGAGCTTCCCACACAGCTCCCCATGAGTTGTCTCTGCGGAGATGGGGCCTCAAGGCAATCCAAGGCTGAGCTGCTTCACAACCCCCCATGAGTCGCCTGATGGGCTAGACATTGCTGTAACCTGTTTGTGGAACTCTGAGACAGATGATCCTTACAAAAGTGAATGGTGAACTTTTTGTGATTGTTGCTTCCCACACTGGCATCTTGTAGTTCAGAAAATTCAGATTGTGCAGACAAATGCCCCTTGTCACTGAAAGGTTTTCCCCTTTCACTCAATTTCTCTCCTTTCTTCCACTTTCTGGTACAGCAGGAGGCCCTGGCACAGGGTGCCCAGAGAAGCTGTGGCTGCCCCTAGATCCCTGGAAGGGTTCAAGGCCAGGTTGGATGGGGCTTTGGGCACCCTGGGCTAGTGGAGGGTGTACCTGCCCATGGCAGGGGGTTGGAACTAGGTGGGCTTTGTGGAGCTTTCCAACCCAAACCAGTCTGTGCTTCTGTGATTCAGGACTGCAACCCACCACTGAAAACATTGTACACTTCCTTCATGGGTAACTCCAGAAACTTGTCCCACTCTCCTCAAACACTTGTGCTCTCTCTTCATTTGCTCAAGTTTACCAGTCATTTTTTGACACATATTCTTTCACACCCATTATTTGCTTCAACTATTTAATCGGTTTTTTGCTTTTCTCTGCCTGAAAGTAGTAAATGACTAAACTCATTCTTTCTGTAATGATTCAAGTATAGATTTTTTTTTCTCTATGCCACAATCCCCACTTGATCAAAGCAGTTTCCTTTCTTGAGACTCACTTGTGCCTTATTCATCTGATGTTCTTTCAGATTTAGTGGATTATCAGATCCAGGTGATAAACAACGTGTGTTCTGATCAGTGTCACAAATCCATCCTGTGCTTTTAGCATAAATGAATATATAACAAATTCATTAATAGCTTGATCTAAATTCATTCCCTTGTCTTCTATATGTCACTTAAACTCCTGTCAATGAATAGTGATTTCCATATGTGCAGTCCTTGTTTACAATGTTCATTAAAAGGCTTAGATGAGAAATAGCATTTTAATTCATTGCTAAGCACATCAGAAAACTAAGCAGGATTCCAACTTTATATACAATTTGCAAGCAGTGTGTGTTAGGGCAAACGTAAATCTCCCATAATGAGGTGCGCAGCCTGATGACTAATCACATCCATTGAAAACGTTCTCCATGTTCAGCTCTGTTTCAATGCAAGGGGGAGTGTGGGTGTTGCTATTTAATATTTCAGTTTCTTCTAACAAGAAGAGGAGCTTCCAGGCATGAAAAATTTTAAAATTTGACCTTAAAATGAACTGCAGCAAACAAACCTCGAGTAGAAAGTGGTGTCACTATGGTTCAGTTAGAAACATGTTTGTGTCTGGACTAACAGATCTTTGGCTCATCTCCAATGCTTAACCCTGGGCTTCTACCCAGGGCTGCTTATGGTGAAGCTCTGGAAAGGCCTTGTCAACATGAAAGATTCAAAATTGGATAAGATTCAAAATTAGGGATGCCAAATTCTTGTTAGCGTTAATAGTTCTTAATTCAAACCAAGATCAAGGTCCCTCTGTGCAAACTGGGATAACACTGTTTGCCTTGGAGAGTCTGCAAAGTGAGAAACAGAAGCTGGTGAAAGATTGAGGATGTGCCAAAGGGATGTGACATGTAAGTAAATGTTCACCCTGTGACACAGCCCAGTTCCTGCAGTTGCTTGGCCCAGTCTGGGACAACATGTATTTTGAGGTGGATGGGAAAGGCTACAGTGAGGGAGCTATCAAGGACTGTGGAGATGATTAGCTGAAGAGAGTACGTAAAAGAAAGGAGACCAAAAGAGGAAGTGATCCATTACTTTTCATCTGTGTTTCCAACAGATTGGTGTTAATGTAATTTGCAGATTGATGTTCCTTAGAATCTTGGAAGGCAACCTGACAGAGAAACTCTGCTATGACTTCATCACATCATTAGATCATTTCCTGCTTCTACAGGTGTATGTTTCTATATAGGCTTTATTCTACAATGGAAAGATTTAAGAAAAGTGGATGGAGACAGAAGATACGATCAGTCTCACGTAAAGTCAGGCTCCAAGGTTAAAAGTCTCAGCTCCCTTTCTGACAGGTGAAAATAGAGTGGGATGCATAGGGAATGTCATGCACATTGGTAACCTGAGGCTAAAACAGTCTACATCTCCTGCTGTAGTCACTGCAGGGACATCAGCTACCACAGTTATGACTGTGGCTGAAAAGTTTGCAATATTTTAAGGGAGCAGTGCTAGCTGATACCAAGCTCTTCTGAAATGTCATTATACAGCCAACACCAGACAGAATCAAATGTTTCTGGCTCTCCTCATTGCTTTTCAGCCTCAAACACTCATGGGGTTGCTATCTGCCAGGCTCCACTGAAATGCCGATGAGGAGACTAACTCTTTCATGTTTTGGTCTCATCGGCAATTTCCAGAACTATTTAAAAGACTTTCAGAAGTGCTCATGCAGGCAGAAATAAATGCAATTACTTGGAGCATACATGAAGACATCAGTCATAGCCTGTGTGTTTAACAAAAGTGCCCCATAATTCACTGTTACTTTTTTAATGGCATTCACATTATAATGGGAACACACCAAAACTTGGGAGCTGGAAATCACTAATCTGTTCAGGCCTGCAAAGTGGCCAAAGGCTGCCAGAAATATTTTCAAAGAAAACAAAATATCTATTAAGCATAACTGACCTAATTTATTATATTTGTGATGGCTTTCACTGCATTTTCTGTGTTTGTCAAAAGTGCTGAAATCTAGCAATGCCAAAATTTCTTGCATAGCACTGGAGGTTTCCCTGAAGTTCTTATCATTAAAGACAACTATTCAACTGTCTGAGGTTTCACTGCACTTGGTTAAGCATTCTTTCTATAAAACCCAGTTCTGTAAATTGGCTAATTTATTATGATAACAATCTTTTGCTTAAAAGAACAATTCTACCCTGCATACTTTTCAAGATGATGGAAAGGCACAGCAGGGTACCCCTGTCAGCATGTCTGCATACATTTGGTTAGAGAAAAACAATGGGTTAGAGAAAAAAAAAGTGTATGCCATTGCAGCATAAGGAGAATATATTTATCAATTATTTAATTTCTCTATTTAGATGCTTTTTAATACCACAAAATTATGTCCATCACATGAAATAAAGAATTGTATGTTTAGTGAAAACAAAATTTCTGCAGGAAATCCATCATTAGTTCTTTTCTTCACTCTATATGTTGTAAGCTCAGCAGCATTTGGAAGATGTAAATACTGTAATATCACTGATCACCCCTATAGCTCAAGGAAAATACTCCGTTTGGACATCCCTAGTGAGCAGTGCGTTGCTACCACTGTTAGACCCTCTATACCCAAAGTCAGGCATTTTACTGGTATATGAGGTCTTACTTTACTTCTTATACCAAGGTTCTGGAGGAAGAGTAAACTACTAACCACTCTGAGAGTGATTTAGTCACTCATCTGCCTCATCAGACCCCCTTAGCTACCGCTAAAGCAGCACAATATCTAAGGGAAAACTTAAGAAGAAATGGTCAATAATCAAACTATGTGAACGATTAAATTACAATAATTTTAAAGGTATCCATTTAGAGGTTTCCTATTTATATTTATTTAAAAATATACATATTCTATCTTATCTTTGCCTTTAATCAAACAGGGAAGTTGTTTACTCAGCCTTGTGATCAAGGTCCCCTTCTTGCCTGGATACCTTACACTGAGGTTTATCATAGAAATCATAGAATGCTTTTGGTTGGAAGGGACCTCAACGATCATCTAGTTCCAACCCCCTTGCTGTGGGCAAGGACACCCTCCGCTACATCTGATTGTCCAAATCCCCATCCAATCTGGCCTTGAACATTTCCAGGATGGGTCTTCCACAACCTCCCTTGGCAACCTGTTCCTGTTCCTCACCACCCTCACAGAAAAGAATTTCTTCCTAACGTCTAATATAAACCTGTCTCCTTTCAGCTTGAAGCCATTTACCTTTATGGAACAACATATAGATTAAGGTAAACATTTTCTTGTACATCCTAATACTACCTGAGTATTACCAAGCTTGAAAGTGTCTTTGCCTTCTGCATCAAGGACCCCAAGGATTTATAAGCTCTCAATAACGTAGTAGTATAATCATTCATTCTATTGCTTCTCCCCTTCTGAAATGTAGACAATCCTTGGCAACTGTGACTAATTTGTTTAATTTCTGTGCTTCAGTTTTCTAAATGTAACTGTGCATACTCAGAAATTAAGCCCAAATGCATCCTACATTGCAATGTGTTGAGATGCAAAGTTTCTCCTCTGTAAAAAAGTGATCATATGAGCCTCATCTATCTGTGGAGTGCCTTTTCAAATCAATAGACCTGGGTCAGTTCATAGTTTCATGAATTTGAAGGCCAGAAGAGGGTATTAGATCATAGCCAGTTCTTACAGAAGGTGAATTGGTCTTTCTAGTGCCGAAGAAGAAAAAAATCTCTTTGTGGCCTGTTCATCGGTTCCCAGGGAAAAAAAAGAACTGTGATTTTCCCCCTCAAGGAGTTTTAAGTTATTTTTCTAGATAAAATAATGGAAAGGTCATTTCCTGGAGACTCACAGCACAGAATTTTAATGTAAACTGCCCACCACTGATTTCAAAGAAACTGTTCTTGCATCCTGTATGTATGTGGCGACATTACAGGTGTGTGCAGTAATGTTGAGTAAAGTTGTGCTGCTTCACTTCTAAGGTGCTTCCCCCCCTCCCTCCCTCCCTCCCTCCCTCACTCCCTCCCTCCGTCTCATGCCCTCCCCATCCCTGCAACAGGTCTCAGTGAGCTGGAACAGGCAGGNCTCCCCCAATTATTAAAAACCCTGTGATATTTTTACTTGCAATTAAAGGCCCTATTACTGTATCAGTTGTAGTTTTGGTTTGAAATATAGCATAGACACCAAGGATATCACCACATTGACTGCTATCACCTACAGCAACAAATCCTCTTTTTTCAGTCTTGACCTAAAAAATGTAGAGAGTTGTGCTGATCCTCCTTCCTGGAAAGTTTACCAAAGCCAGCAGAAGCCAGCACCTGCCTTCAGCAGCATCTAGTGACTTCCGACAGGGGTCTCAGTGGATATTACATTGAATGATAAAGTGAAATTCCTATCCAGAGATGCTGACAGGTTGTGGCAAAAGCAACAAATAAATGCTTTGGCTAAGACAACATAGAAGATTGGTTTTCATGCTTAAGCAATCATAAGTATCATAAGCTAAATTCAGGTGTGATGATACAAATGCAGAGATGTAAGAGACCTCAGGAATCCTCATATAATCACCTCATGGCACTAAGAGAGGACATATCTAACACTTCTGTTAACATTTATTAATCTAACATTTTTTTTAGACTTGCAATGAAGACTTTGCCACTTCCTTAGATTGTGTCTTCCAGTGTTTAATGACCCATACAGGAAGAAAGCTTTGTTTTTTCTAATATCTAACCCAAATGTTTTTTCTGCAAATGAAGCCAATGATTCTTTGCCCTCCTCCCAGTAGAAATGAGAAAGATCTGATTGCTGTCCTTTTGAAAATAACTTTTCCCATTGAATGTTATTGACTCCCCACTGGTATTCTCATCTATAGAGGGAAAAAGGCCAAGATATTCAGTTTTAATTTCTGGTTTTCGAATTTCACAAACAGGTTATTGTTTGCTATTTTTCTTCTCCAAGGTGTACAGCTTAGTTTAACATTTCAAAATAGTGCTCTAGTTCATACCTCCATCATACTAGAGTAAGTAAAAATATTGCCTCAAAAAATCTTATATGTTATTACTGACAATTCAGCTTTTTACATATTGTAAAAGAGTATTTTTCACTTAATCCCTCTGAAGTTCCCTACAGCCTCTAAACAACCTTCTGTCTCACTTCTTCCCCACCTGTTATTCTTTATTCTGTATTTCTTTCATTTGATTTCCCAGTACAAAGCACCTGCATTTATCTTCATTAAATTTCATCTCACTGATTTCTGACCACTTCTCCAAGTTTAAAGTCTTGTTCTACAGAAGGTTTGAACTCCTCCCCAGGTTAGCCTCACCCACAATTTCTGTAAGTGTCCATGTCATTAGCAGAAAAATGTCAACAGGGCTCATGAAGCTTTGATGCAATGTCACTTACAGTGTCCCTTGCAAAATTATAGATCATTGGAAGCAATTCTATTCTATCAGCTGAATATATATTTCCCACGTTTTACTTTACACAGTATTACTTTAATTTGCTTGTCAGAATATTAAGTACAATAGTATTAAAAAACTTACCAAATCCAGCAGAAAGATATTAAAAGCCTTACTGAGATAGACAGCCTGTCTCCTTCTCCTTCTTTCTATTAGGCTAGGTATTTTCCAAAGCAAGAAATTAGGCTGACTTCAGATTATTTGGTTTTGATAAATCCCTATCAGCTTTTTCTGATCGCTTTCCTATCCTCTCAGAGATGGTAAATTGGTTTTCAATTCCTTATTCTATTATTAACTTTTGAGATAGGAATTAAGCTGATGGATATTAAATTCTGCAGGTCTTATTCCTTCTCCTTTTTTGAAGATGGATACTAACTTTGTCTTCTCAATTCTTCTTGGACCACCCCATCTACATTCATTCTTTAAGGTGACTGCTAATATTTTTAGAGATTGCTTTGACTCAGTTTTTAGTTGATTCACTTCCCCAGTCCCTTCCAGTCTAGATAAATTTAATTGAATCAAGTGGTCTTTAATCTATTATTTCACTCTTTTTTGTTTCTATCCCTATCCTCTCCAAACTTATTTTAAATATCTGCTTATAATTAACATTATGTTTTGAAAAGTGAAGCAGAAAAAAACATTCTATATTTGCACCTTCTGTGCAGCCTCTCTTATTTACTCTCCTAACCTCACAAGTAATGGACTTAAAATTTCTGCTGACTCATTTCTTCTTAAGTAGTCATAGGCTGTTGCTTGTCTGGCAAATAAAAAATTGCTGTACTTCATTCATGTCATGTTAGTACTAGAGAAACTTGGCAGTTTTGACCCGGAGCCAAAGACCCCGTGAACCTTCCTAGAACTGCTCAGTGAACTTCACTCCACTGTCAGGGCTGTCAGTGACATCAGTGATGAAGCTGAAGGAACAGAATTTTGCAGTGACCAGGGTGCCTGAATCATCAGAAATGTCAGGAAAATGTTGGTTTGTGTCCAATTCAGAAAAAAAAAAGGATTTGTACTGTTGGTGGGAAAGAGGAATAGAGAGAACAGCACAAGGCTGACTGGAAAAATTGGTAAGAGAGTAATGATGTGGGAAAACCAGTCAGGCAATGATTTCTTCTTGTGGCAGTGTGGGAATAACTGCACTGTGTTGCCCAGTTCCTGTATTTGTGTGATAGAGATAAAGTTACT
Source organism: Zapornia atra (assembly GCA_013400835.1). NCBI lineage: Eukaryota > Metazoa > Chordata > Aves > Gruiformes > Rallidae > Zapornia > Zapornia atra. Next base: position 19,399 of record VZTU01010385.1, read on the forward strand.
TGTAAAAGGGGGGTAGGTGGAAATTTCACATCTGTGTGATAATAATCATAAGAAAATTAGTACAAGTTTTCAACCTCAAATACCAATATTTTATTTCCGTAAGACGTTAATTATTCTGTTAGGAAAAAAAATCTGAAGTTTAATTATAATATTATTTTTTTTTACATTAACACACATTAGTGCATACTCTTGGGTAGTATTTGCATATGTATGTTTCATGACGAGAACCCTTTCTATTAATCATTATGTACCTACACTAAGATTAAATGCATGTTGTCAGGTCAATCAAACAGAGGTAGAAAAACCCTTGGTTTGACCCAATGTTGCTACCATCATGTTGTTAAAGGGAGAAGAAACAGGTTAGAGATGAAAGATGTTCTCAAAGTCTCAGATAGATCCTCAATTAGTGTTTCAAATGTGAGGCCTGTAGGCCCTTAGTTCATTTCGCCTTACTTCACAGTAGGGCACCTGGGAGAATGGGAGAAGAGAGGAATCTGAGGCAGAAAGCACTCTGCCCTCAGTGGAAGAATCTTTATGGGATGGGGAGATAGGAGGAATGACACCAGCAATAGAAGCAGAAATTATGCACTACTATTTATCCCCTCAGCTTCCTTCATAATAAAAGAATCACAGAGTGGTGATGGAGAACACAAAAAGAGAGACAGAAAAAGAAGAGGACTACCTGAAGCTGGAAGAAAAGGGGCAAGAATGAGGTCAGGAGCTAACTGGGAAAGAGAGGTGTTACGGACATAATGGATACATATGATAATATATAACATAATGGATATATATGTCTATAAGAAAGCTGGGGAAGAACTGGTCATAAGGGCATGGAGCAATAGGATGAGGGGTAATGGTTTTAAATTAGAAAAGGTCAGATTTGGGTTAGATATTAGGAAAAAATTCTTCAAGGTGAGGGTGGTAAATCACTGGAACAGGTTACCCAGAGACGTAGCAGAGGCCCCATCCCTGTATATACTCAAGGTCAGCCTTGAAGGTGCTCTGAGTTACCTGATCTAGTGGAGATGTCCCTGCTTACTGCAGGGGGGGTTGGTCTAGATGACCTCTAAAGGTCCTTTCCATCCTTACACATTCTATGATTCTATGATTCTATGGTATGTACAGGTTTTAAGTGGCGAAGTTACACGTTACAGGAACCTTTTTCAGAAATGTACAGAAAAGAAACATCTAGTATGTCAGTAGAAAGAGAAGGGGTGAGCACAGACATCTGAGGGAGATCGTTGTTCTGTACTGATCCCAAAAGAGAATGAGGCATGACTCCTATACCCTTAAATTATGCCATGCAAGGATATGGGCACTGAAAGTGGTGACCAGCCAGCCTAGCCCACACCCAGCAGGGTATTTACACGGTTGCTTTAAGCGTAATATAAAATTCCATCCAAGTTGCTGGATTCTCCAGCTTTACTCATCCCAAGGAGCCAATTCTTTCTGCTTGACAGTCCAAAAGTGACAGTGTACAAGATAACCATGCCTTGAGAATTTGAACAGACTCATCCTCCTAAACTTACCAGGGAATACTGGGTCCCTCCTGAACCAAGATGCTGATTCATGAGAGCAGCATTTCAACACAGGCTTTTTGCTAACTGCAAGACTTCTGTAATACTGTATGTTTATCTTTCACTGGGGACACTGATTTGCAGTAAAACAGGTAACATTCACAGAACTTGACAGTTTATGCTGTAATTTCCTCTGTCTAGAATGGCTGCCAGGAGTCTGCTTTGGGCCACATAAGCAGCTGTATGAATCCAAACAATTTAAATAAAAATACTTTTTGCTCACTATTACACACTTCATTATTTGCAAAGCTCCTCTTGTCATATCCCTGGTTTTGTTACAAGAAAATTGCCTTCATTCCTGCTTTGCTGCATACAATTTTTCTACTGCAGAGCGAAGGCACATAAACGAAAGCATCTGCAACCTCCTTCTATTTCTTGCTCTGTTAAGTAGTGTGTTTCCTTATGTTGCCTGGAATTTCATCAGGGCTTGATCCTAAGTGCAGAGAACTTTCCATTTGCTCATTCAAATCCAAATATGTTGTTTTAATTTTCGACTAAATTTTTTAGTTGAAAGCTAAACCCTTTTGGTTGTGATTTTTAATGTTATTTTTTATATTTCCCCCAAAATTTAAATTATCTAATGGGAAATAAAAGGATACATGTGTGTATATATCTATTCAAAAATATATTAGATTAATATGTATTCATAATAAATAACTTTTACTAGTTAAAACTTTTCCAGTAAGGTGATCTTCAACTTTACCATTCTGTCCCAAAGTTTAACAGCTGTAGACTTTCTGGACTGTGTTTTTACTCATGATGAGTAAAATGAAAGTAAGATGTATTAAGCTTTCATTTACTAAAAAAATCATACACCTAAAATACCTCTCACGGTGAAATACAAAGTAAGAACCTGTCATGGAGCACTTGTCATGTCTGGCACTTTTCTGAGTGTCCTCTCATGTGTACGAAGAGAATTCCTTCTCCCCAGGAGAAGCTCTGGATAGCTGAGAAAGATAAGCAGCAAGAGACATAATGATGAAAAAAACCCCATACCTTTTCTAGGCAATGTGGACCAATGATTTAGCCAGTACTGCACTGTCCATCATTACCACCAACATGTCAACTTTCATATAGTGTGGAAACTTGTCTTCTATCACTGAGAAGTTCTACTTTCACTTAAAACCATGCTTTTTGTACTTAATGGCAGTGTATTTTTCCCTTTGTCCAGCATGAAGAACCAAGATGACATTTTGTTGGTCACACCTACTCATCTCTCAAATAATGACTCTTGTATATAGTCTCAGAAGAAAATGTGACTACTTGCATTTGTAAATATTTCGAGCTGAATCCCTTAAATCTTGAAAGACATAGGATGCCACAAGGAATTTCAAGGGTGAACCCCAGACTTGTACTAAACTTTGTTCAATATAGGCAGTTCATTTGGGAATTCAATGTCCATTAAAATCAATGAGTGTCTTTTAAAGAGTATTTGATAATTTCATTTCTGAGCATGGAGAGTCTCAGAATACCAGGCTGTTAATTTAAACACCGGCACATGAACTCTGATACCTAGCTTAAGATAGACACTTCACAATTTTCCATTTGTATAGCTGGTGACAAAATCTTAACGAAACTTAGCAGACAAAATTCTTTGACTGCTGGAGGATGAAAAACCTGGAGGATTATGGCACTCCCTTTATGTACGGACATGTATATACTTTGTTTTCTCATTTCAGGTCATGGAACCAAAGGAGTATTTGAACTTCTTTCAGGATGGCGTCGAACCAGAGAGAATCTGCCATTCAAAGACAGAGTAGCAGATGCCTACTCAGATGTCATGGTCTCCTATACAATGACAAGCTCCTTGTATTTCATAGCCTTCGGCATGGGTGCAAGTCCTTTCACCAACATTGAAGCTGTAAAAGTCTTTTGCCAGAACATGTGTGTATCCATCCTGTTGAACTACTTCTATATCTTCTCCTTCTTTGGTTCCTGCCTGGTCTTTGCTGGCCAGTTGGAGCAGAACCGTTATCACAGCATCTTCTGCTGCAAAATTCCTTCAGCAGAATACCTGGACCGGAAACCTGTGTGGTTCCAGACCATGATGAACGATGGCCATCATCATACTTCTCATCATGAGACCAACCCGTACCAGCATCACTTTATCCAGCATTTCCTCCGAGAGCATTACAATGAGTGGATTACCAATATCTATGTCAAGCCATTTGTGGTGATACTGTATCTCATCTATGCCTCTTTCTCCTTTATGGGGTGCTTACAGATTAATGACGGAGCCAACATTATCAACCTTCTTGCCAGTGAGTCTCCAAGTGTCTCCTATGCCCTCATACAGCAAAAATATTTCAGCAACTACAGCCCAGTGATTGGTTTCTACATTTATGAGCCTCTGGAGTACTGGAATGGCACTGTTCAAGAAGACCTAAAAACTCTAAGCCAGGGGTTCAATACAGTGTCCTGGATTGAGCAGTATTACCAGTACCTTCGAGTGGGTAACATCAGTGCAACCAACAAAAGTGACTTTATCAGCATCCTCCAGAGCTCCTTTTTAAAAAAGCCAGAATTCCAGCACTTCAAAAATGACATCATTTTCTCCAAAGCTGGAGATGAGAACAACATAATTGCTTCTCGTTTGTACCTGGTGGCCAGAACTAGTGAAAACACACAGAGGGAGGCAGTAGAATTGTTGGAGAAGCTGAGGCCACTCTCTCTTATACAGAGCATCAAGTTCATTGTGTTCAATCCTACCTTTGTTTTCATGGACCACTATGGTTTATCAGTAACTATGCCTGTCCTGATTTCTGGTTTTGGCATCCTTCTGGTGTTAATACTGACCTTTTTCCTGGTTATCCATCCTCTGGGAAATTTCTGGTTAATTCTCAGTGTCACCTCGATAGAGCTGGGTGTCCTTGGCTTGATGACCTTATGGAATGTAGACATGGATTGCATTTCTATATTGTGCCTTATCTACACTTTGAATTTTGCCATAGATCACTGTGCACCCCTGCTTTATACATTTGTACTAGCTACTGAGCACACCCGAACTCAGTGTATAAAGAACTCCCTCCAAGAGCATGGGACAGCCATTTTGCAGAACGTTTCTTCCTTTCTTATTGGGTTGGTCCCCCTTCTCTTTGTGCCTTCAAACTTGACCTTCACACTGTTCAAATGCTTGCTGCTTGCCGGCAGTTGCACACTTCTGCACTGTTTTGTTATTTTGCCAGTCTTTCTAACCTTTTTCCCACCTTCCAAAAAGCACCACAAGAAAAAGAAACGGGCCAAAAGGAAGGAAAGAGAAGAGATCGAATGCATAGAGATTCAGGAGAATCCTGATCATGTTACAGCAGTCTGAAAGGCTTAGGAAAAAATAATAGTATATTCTCTTTTTAAAAAAGCGTTGCACAGAGATGCAGGGAAAATAGAGCAAAGATCTCAGCTGCTTGTGCTGGCCAGGTCTGACAAGGCAAAGGAAGATCAAGAAGGGGTATTCATGACACATCAAGGTGCAAACTTTTTTTAACAAAAATAATGAAAGTTAAAATAGTCTCAATTGTTTCCTTTGAATCCTCATTCTCCACCAGGGAAAAGTATGTTGGCCATGAATTTTCCTGATTCTCAACCTGTAGCTCTAATGGGAATTGCTTGATCTGTCATATGTAGGACTGAAGCAAAGGTGAAAAAGAGTTTCCTTTAAGTAAGCAGTAGGGAATAAGGTAGATTTGTGTGATAAAATTGACCATGGAAAAGAACAAAAAACCAACTTTTCAAATAAACGAAGGGAACAAGACCAAGAGAGATGAAAAAATGCCATGGTATTTTTTTCTTCTTTTCTTGAGCAAGCTGGTTAATAAACCAAAACCTATGCACTTGGGAAGTAGATGTTTAAAACAATCCAAGCCAAAGGACTTCCCAATTCAAGTATACCATGCATATCTGTAACACCACAATTAGTGTTATTGTGAATATGGATGGCAAAGATACACTGCTAAGGGATAGAGGTACTGTTTATACAGGAAAAGAAATAATCATAGCCATTTGGAAATTTAATATTTATTTTCTTTTAAAGTGACACATGACCTTTATCCGTAGAGGTCATAGCTGGCAGTTAATACCACACATATGTTTGGGCATATCTGAATTGTGAAATTCCCCTTGAACTAACAGATATCATGAAACTAACCCAGGCCATTACCACTGCAGCGGCATTTGCAGTTCCTACAGTGTAACACTTTTGAATTCCAATTTTTCAGTGTTGACATTGAATACTGAATATTAATCAAGCAGGCACTTTAAATGTAATGATGGATTGCATATTGCAGGCGTAATGTGATTGTGTAACAGCTGAGTCAGCTCTGGAGCACCCGCACGGTATATTCGGTCCAATGGACAAGGGGATATGTTTGCTGGTCCCTGCAATATGCTGCAGGAAGTGGGATTTTCCCCTTCTTCAAAAAACATTGTCAGTCATATACTTGCTACACACAGAGACACATTACCTTGTTACAGTCTGCACAGGGCTGAATCAACCTGTAGTTGTAAAAAGACAGATCAATCCCCTGTGGGAAGGGGAGGGGAGGGAGAAATGTCTTTACTATTATTATTATTATTCCTAAATATTTGAATGTCGATTGTCTGCAACATAAAGCTTTGTTATAGCAGTTGAAATTTCACAGGAGAGTACAG